>CM075008.1:13283340-13337491 GCA_037576675.1 Pangasius sanitwongsei
ATGGGTTAAATGCAGAGCACAAATTCCGAGTATGGGTCACCATACTTGGCCACACGTCACTTCACTTCACTTCACTTAAATTAGAAACGTTGCAATCCATTAACGGAGAAATAATGATTTTTTTAGTGGATTATGCACTGTCTGAAAAATAGTGACTTCAATATGCAAACACAAGCTCATTTTAGATTTTCATCCCCCAGAGTATCACTAAAAATCAGAAACGTTTGCAAAGCTGGTGTATGAGACCAACTCTAAGACTTTGCTCCCCACAATCCCTAAGTTATGTGTTATGTGTACACTTCGGATTTCCACCATTTATGGAAGAAAGTCCTACAGGAAATGCTACAGACATGCAGCATATCAGTAATGTCGTGACTATGTATTTGGTTTACTAAACCTGTTATTGGCATGCAGCTGTCAAGTGCCAGTCAAGTTCCGTCTTCAAAAGACTAAGAAGAAGGGCAGTGCTTCACAACAGTCATCGCATAGCAACTTCCCTCTGCATCTTGTTACCACTTTTCAAATATTGTGTCTGGACAGGATACAACCACTTTCGTACCAATCAACACAGCAAAGTGCTTGTTGATACTGGGTCGTGTGCACAGCTTGGGCTGCAGATGATGTGCAGCTGGGGGCCGGTGGAAGAGCTACTTAGTGCTTGCGGTTGCAGTACAAGTGCACAATCACCACCCTGACTCCTACATCAAGCATTGTTTCCATCCAAATGTTTCCGAAAAGTCAGCAAAAGAAAGTACAAATCATTGCGAGTTTCCATTGCATATCGGTATGTGAATGCATTGTTTAGGGTGCAATAAAATTACATATTATGACAGCCAAATATAAACACTTATGGGTTACGACTAAAGCCAAACTGAATGGCATTTCAAAACAGTCGCCCACTTGAACATACTGGACTGTCCAAGAAGTTATGGCACACATTTTAACCAGCAATTTGTTCTGACAGGTTGTGTCTGTGGTGTGATATTTACACAGCTTTCAAACAAACTGCGCAGTTCAACCTAAAATAGCCCCCCGCAAAACCCAATGATAATCAAGGTGCAAACTGCACGTGGCTGTTCATCGCTCCAAACTGGAAATTCAAGAGTATGGCAGGAAGTTCTGCTACATCCCTCATTCATGAGCTTGCACCACTCTCCATTATCAATTACTTCTTCAAAGCCAAATGCACACTTTAGCCATGATTTCCCCCTCACAATTTTGAGGATCTGCAACAAGTGTCTTTTCTTGAATTTCTTTTCACCATACCTCCAGTTCTCTTTGCAGAACAGACAGTCCTTACTGCTCCTGTCTTTGCAACCAATACTTCCTCCACAATTTTCTCTTATTTACCGTTTCTCTTGTTTCTGAACATAATAGTGCAAATAGACATGACAGACAGCTCTCACGTTCATTTTTGTGAGATTTACGAATCAGGTGCCTCTTCTGAAGACCCACCTCTTCAACAAGCACTTGATTTAGCACTCATGTCATTTATTTTTAAAAATCCCTTGACTTGTGTGCTTTCTTTCATGCTGTTCTAACCTCCTTCTAGCAGGGTTTTATCTCGATGGACTACTTTATGCACTACTTTAAGTCACTCTGGATAAGGGAATCTTCCAAATGCTGTAGGTGTAAATATAAAATGTAAATGAATTGAAAAGAGCATTGGGAAATGTTCACCGAGAATGAAGGAGAACATTGTGTTGGTTTGAGCATGGTTTTGTGGAAAATAAGAATATTGAAAACATTATGCCAGAACTTTCTAGACCATACACAAAGCATTTTTAGCTAGCTAGACAAGCATTTAGCAATAACAAACCATTTCATAATTTACAACCATGTAATCTGACCACTGCTTGTGGCTACATCCAAAATGGAATTCTACCCTAATCATAAATGTCCTTGTGAGGACCTTCCACTGACATAATTATTAATGCAGCTAGTTAATGCTATGCCTACACCAAAATCTAACCTAAAACTCAACCTCAGTAACAAAAACAAATCTTTTAGTTATTTTTAGGTTTTTAAATAAAAGTAGTTTTTCTATTTAAAAAAAAAATGCAGTTTTTTTTATGGGAACACAAAACTATCAGATATTCCTATCTTTGTAGGGACATTTGATCCCCTCCAGAAATAAAAACATGCCTGCCCACACACACACGCGCACGCACACACACTTTACCTGTTGTAGACATTTGGGTCAGCGTTGCGACTCAGCAGTAGAGCCACACACTTGCTGATGTTCTCTTCAGTGGTAGAATTTGCAGTGCAAGCTGCCATTAGCACAGTATAATGATCTGAGTGCAAGCAAAAAAGAGAGAGGAAGGGAAAACAAGCTCAAGATAATAGTCTGCAAACTGTGGCAGTAACAGAGTACTTAAAGTACTTTTGATAGTACAGTTGAGGTAAACGACTGTATGTCTTGCAATAACACTGAATATGATATCATGAAGAAATAGCAACCGTGGAACTCCATTAACAATAACTAACGTGATCGCATTTGCATTAAGTGTGAAATCCACTTGAAAGCACTTTTCCAAAGGCCCAATTGTGTACACAGTTGTGTGCCAATGCAGTGCGTACACACAGTTGTGTTGCAGACGTACTTGCTCTGATTAGAGGCAGGTTTAGGCTACATGAGCAAGTCTGGCTGAGGGTAGGATGCAGACTCAGAATGGTTGTGTCTGCAATGGAGCGGGAAAATAAATAAAGCACCGGTGTTGGGCCAGCGCAATGACGCCAGCATCACGCTCCGTGTACTGGCATTATCCATCACTGCTGCATTCTTCTCTCTCTAAGCAGAACATAAGCTACGAAGCAGCGGCTGGTTACACATTTAATTATTTCCTTCCAAAGCCCCCAAACACACAGACATTCATATACACACATAGACTGGACATGGCGGAAATGTCTAAATTACTTCACTCATTCTTCCCACCGGCATGTAAACTCAACCCACACCAGCAGATTAATTGGATGTTTTCAATAACCCTGTTCCTGCGTCACAACTATTAAGTACAGTCAGATGAAACAAGCTGAAAAAGCTCTGGGCTAAAATTAAAAGATATACATACACACCGATCAATATAAATTAATATAATGAAAAGCAATGTCTCTGTTCACAGAAATGATTCGTTCTAGCCTTAAAAGCATTAGAAGCAACTATAAACAGTTAAAATGTGTCACTCACACTTCAGAAATTTTTAATTTTAATCACTGGCAAGTTGCACTGTGCTGTGGCATAAGCGTTCCTGTATAACAGCACAGTCAGTCATATAATATTCCTTACATAATGCTGAAGATGACACATAACCTACACTATATGGCCAAAAGTTTGTGGACACCAAACCATCACACACATATGCGCTTGTTGAACATCCCATTCCAGATTTAGTCCCACTCTGTTGTTATAATAACCTCCACTCTTCTGGAAAGGCTTTCCACTAGATTTCGGAACGTGGCTGTGGGCATTTGTGCTCATTCAGCATCAACAGGATTAGTGATGTCGAACGAGGCAACCTGGGGTGCATTTGGTGCTTAAGTTCATCGTGTGCAGTGGAGTTGAGGTCAGGGATCTGTGTACGCCACTCACGTTCTTCCACACCAACCTCGGCAAACCATGTCTTTATTGATGTCGGTTGTGCACAGAGGCATGGTCATGCTGGAACAAGTTTGGGCCTCTTGGGTCCAGTGAAGGGAAATCTTAATGCCACAGTACACCAAGACATTCTATACAACTGCATACTTCCAACTTTAGGGCAACAATTTGGGGAAGACGCACATATGGGTGTGATGGTCAGGTGTCCACAAACTGTAGTGTGTATGGGCCATGTGACCCATTGATCCATGTAAAGCTTGTCACTGCCTTCTCCAGAAACATATCCTCAGTCTTTACTTCTATGTCAATTTAAACTATCAGTCAACTACCTCAGTGCTGGATTCCTTGGGGTTATTGCCGGCCTCAGAGTGACATCTTGGACATAATTTCATTCCAGGTTTCAGAGCTATGTCCATTCTTTTCACCAAGACATCAGCCAGCTCAATTGTAACAGCACCAGCTCTTACAGGTTTTTTTGTGCGTGTTGAAGGGATCAAAACATTTTCTCTGGTATTCTTCAAATCAGTCGAGATAAACCTTTTTATGATGAAGACAAATTTAATCTTTGGCACCACGTCCACTTAAAAACCCTGTTCTCCGTGGAAGAGAAACCCGTTCAGTGTTAAGTGTTATGGGTTATGCCCTTAAAAGTGTTTAGTTATTCCAACCTTATGATTATGGCTTTGTGGCAGTCTGCTTCAGAATATAAGAGTACACCAATAATGCAAGGCAAAATGGATGCCATAATGACTACTGCACTAAACAAGAAGGTAACTTTTTTTTTTTATAGGCTTTTATATGCACACAAGAATGAGCAGTCCCAAAATCACTGTGACATCAGATTTTATAATTAAACAATACTTCTAGAGAGCAGAACATTTTACTGATAATTGGCCTGTGGAGCATTCTAGGAACCCAGGCTTACATACTGATTTTGTCAGCAATACTTTAGGTACACAGTTTTACTGAAGTAGAGACATATGAAGACAACCCTGTTGGTACATGGCACTTGGGGTGCTAATAGCACTAAACCCATTGCTTATGCATGTTAAAATTCATATCTCTAGCACCCTGTCAACACTGAATTTTTATACTTTTTTTTTTTTTTTTAATTGCATGTTTTTGTCAATTTTACCAATTTCAGCAATACTGTCTTGTGTTTGTAGGAAAATCTAGTGCTTATTTGTGATTAAAAACTAGTGGTTTTACCCCGCACATAGCATAATACAAGAAAGAAAATAGAAGCATATAGCATAGAAAATGATCTATAATTTTTCAAAATACTAGTCGTGAGTAATAAAATAGATGATTTTCGTAAATTTGAACCCTTGTAACTAAAAGTAGAAACCATATCTGGTGTCCACAATGGTGTTACTATCCAGCAATCTCGCTGTCTACAATACTGATCTTTCTACGAGCATTTGGAAGAGTACTTCAGAATGACAGTTTTTGTTCAAGTAGTGAATTTCGGCCATTTTGAAGAGGGGGGGGGGGAAGTCAGATGCAGCCGTGCTATGAGCTGGACTGCCTGAGAAGTATACTGACACTGGCCAGAAATATTTACAAAAGCACAGCTTTGTAAGGTTATCAAAATTGAAGCAAACAAAAAATGTAGAAAGATTAATTTGTTCAAAACAACTGTTAACGTAATTTTATTGCTAATTTCCATTATTAAAACTGATATCACTATAATATTTGAGATTTATCAGTCCTTTGTACCAAACTTTATCTACTAAATGTTTTGGCAAATTCTGAGATCATGGTGCAACCACCTCTGGTTGAGTTGATATGGAATGATATAGTAACAGTGTGTGGTTTAGGACACATCCACAGTGAAATGATGACAGGACATTGACCACGGGGTTGCTTATGACCCTGTTCGGACTTGGTTTTAACATCTGTCCCCGGGTAGACCACAGCATCATTATCACACCATTATCAGTGTGATAGATATAAAAACCACAATGCCAAATGACAGACTGCATGGCATTCACATTTAGCAAGTGAAAATAACTTAAATATAGTCCAATTTATCTAGTATTTTCTACTGGTAGATTGCAAGAACCCAAATATAAGATTATGAAAACCTATTTCTAGACATTTTACTCATTTCTAACTTCACATTTTCTTGTTTCGCAGGCAGACAATTTTGCTTCTTTCTAGAAATAAATGCTTAAAATTAGCAAACTTTTCTGCCAATAGAACAAGACTATTTCAAGCTTGAAATTAGTAAACAAAAAAGTCTAGAAATAAGTTTTAATAATCTTATATTTGGTTGGCTGTAATCTTGTAATAGGAAATACTAGACAAATTTGAATATATTCAAAATATTTTTTGCATTGCAGTGCAGCTTTAGCTTAACCGTACCTGCTTCATGTGCTTTTACACAATCACAGCTCTTAAATTTACAGAGAGAGATATAGAGACTGAAGTAAAATGCGTCTTGGGGCTATGATTTAGTTACTGCGTGAGTGAACAGTGAGAGCAGGTCTGGAGTTTGGAGATTAAAACAAAAACAGTCCCTTGTAAAGATCCACAACAAAATAATGATCACAAAAATAAACGAGTGAACTCGGCTCACAGTCCATGCCAAAGTCACCATTACAAAGGAGCTTTCAAAATCCCTGAAGTAGCCGGTGAAAACTCATTCTTGTTCTATTTTTCCATTTAAATGATTGCTCTTACACATTTTATAAAGAAGAATCAGATTTGGTAAAGCATATAGCTACAGGTTCCTCTTCAAACTCGGTCTAAATAGAAAGTGTTTCTGTATTGTAGCTGTACATTTTAACCACATACACACCTGTGTACACACACACACACACACACACTTGTCTATACACAGACACATCCATTGGCAGACGGAATGTTTCTGTAGACTTCTGAATTCATTCTGCTGCTACCATCATGAGTTACATCATCAGTAAAAATTAGTGAGCCCGTTCCAGAAGCAGCCATGCAAGCCCAAGCCATGACACTACCTCCACCATGACTGAATGATTAGCCCGTATGTTCTGGATCATGAGCAGATCCTTTCTTCTCCACACTTGGGCCTTTCCATCACTTTGGAAGAGGTTAATGTCGGTTCCAGAACTTTTGTGGCTCACCTCCGTATTTCTTCGCAAATTCCAAACTAGCCTTCTGATGAGTGGTTTGCATCTTATGGCAAAACAATGAGCAAATGGTGTATAGTGTAGATGGGGTACACTCACCGATCACTTTATCATGATCATCCAATCAGCCAAGCAGGTGGTAGATACTGGTCGAGAGCTTCAGTGATTTTAGTCAAGCCAGTCTAGCAATTTTTCCCCTGACTTCTCTCATCAAGAAGGCATTTCCACCCACATAACTGCTGCTTACTGGATGTTTTTTTTTTTTGTTTGTTTTTGCCCTATTCTGTATTAACTATATAGATTGTTGTGCATGAAAATCCCAGATGATCAGCAGTTTCTGAAATACTCAAACCAGCCCACCTGGCATCAAACAACTATTCCACGGTCAGAGTCAGTGACTTTTTCCCTATTCTGATGTTTGATGTGAACATTAACTGAAGCTATTCCTTGACCTTGACCTATACCTGCATGAACTGCATGAACTAGCACCACACTACTGCAACATAAATGGCAGATTGGAAAATTGTATGAATGAGGTAGAGATGTTCCTAATAAAGTGGTTGGTGAGTGTATGGTTGTGCAATACTACCATGCTTCCTTATTAGCCTTGTACGTTTCTAAATCTCCATGTAATAGTTAATAGAGAATTGATTTTTAATTTACACAGAGTTTGGCATAACCTTGAGTGACTTTCTGCATTGATGAATTGCTGGAATAGGATAGGTCAGTGTATAGAGCCAGGGTAAATAAAGTACGCTAATGTGAAGATTAGAGGTGCTTTTTAGGGTGCACCATTAGTGTCCATTTAAGTGCTTATTGAAAAGATGACTCTTGAGCCTGCTTTGAAGACTCTTCTGTTCAGACAGCATCCCACCACCCAGGTGTAAGTGAAGAGTGTAAGTGACTTCTCCCAGTGGACTGCTGCTATTTCATGTAGCACGCATTAAATAGAGAAAAATTCAATTAATAAGAATATTTTACTAAGTAATGTACACAAATGTGTACAATTCACGATTTAAATTTGAATTTATAAACATCACTGAAAATGCACCACTATTTTGGTATATTTGTGTGGCACAATGTGCCAAGTAATGGACATATCCACCTCACCAGCAGGATCTAAGCAATTGCATATAGTAAAGTGTGTTCAGGCAGGTATTTCCAGCTTTACAAGACCACGCTCCTATCTAACTGAATGGGCAGACCCATAAACCTGAAACAGATCTGATTTGAAATCAGTGTTAAAATCTGACAAAAACTGTTTAATAACTTGGGCTTTTTTGGTGCCACTAATGCCACAAGAGGATTAGTAAGGTCAGACACTGATGTCTGGTGAGGAGGCCTGGAGCGTAATCGGCGTTCCAGTTCATCCCACCTGTGTTCAGTGGAGTTGAGGTCAGGGCTCTGTGCAGGCCACTCGAGTTCTTCCACTCCAACTTTGGCAAACCATGTCTTCATGGAGCTCGCTTTGTGCACAGGGGCATTGTCGTGCTGGAACAGGTTTGGGTCTCTTGGTCCCAGCGAAGGGAAATCTTAATTCTACAGCACACAAAGACATCTTATACAACGGTGTGCTTCCAACTTTGTGGCAACAGTTTATATACGTTTACACATACTTTCGGCCACATAGAGTATGTGTACTACAGACGGAAAAACATACTGTCTTCTGCTCCCTTGAACATTAGCTAATCCATGTTTTAGTTTCTTTACAAATCAAAAATTTTCACCTTTTAGGGATGAAGCTAAAGATGTAACAGTAATGTATTGCCTTATATATTGAGGAGTCAGGCTCTTATTTATAGCTCCTCAGTTTTTATAGATATGTCCATGTAGCTAATCGACAATAAACGTACAGCTGAATTGCATTCTGAAACTTTGAATTCAGTGTGTGTTAACTCCACTACTCCTACACTGGATTTCACATTACTATGAAATTGAACATTGCTGGAAGATGGAGAATGAGAAAAGAAGTTCTTGCTCTTGTTGTCTCTAGTTCTTCCCCTGCCACATCAGCACTACGGACAACCTGCAACTTCTTACAGGAACAACGAAAATACAGCACCAACCAACAAATGAATATCAGAATAGCTAAGCACACAAATCACAACTATTTCAATATATATTTCAGGTGGAGGTCATGATCATTAAAGGTCATCTGAACTTGAAGAGACAGCTGCCTGGCAGCATCACTTTCCAAAAAAGCAAAATTAAAAGTGGCATGAAATAATATTTGGACTTTTGAATTTGAATTTTAGGAGCAGCAGTGGCTCAGTGGTTAAGGCTGTGGGTTACTGATCAGAAGGTCAAGCCCCAGCACTGCCAAGCTGCCACTTAACCCTTAACCCTCTCTGCTCCAGGGGCGCTGTATCATGGCTGACCCTGCGCTCTGACCTCAGCTTCCTAACAAGCTGGGATATGCGAAGAAAAGAATTTCGCTGTGCTGTAATGTATATGTGACAAGTAAAGGCTTCTGCTACTTCTTTCCGAGGTTTTGAGCTTTGTAACCTTCCTCTTTACCTCTGCTGAAGTTGGCACTGGCTCCGCGGTCCAGCAGCAGCTCGGCCAGCTCACCGTGACCAACATGGACCGCACACATGAGAGGAGTCCACTCAAAGCCCAGATATGTCTCCACGTCCATACCTGAACACAGAAACAACTGAGACACTCATGGCTCTCAGGAAAATCAAATATGCAATATACCTCCTTCACACACCAAACACAGCACTGGCCTCAGTTTATTCAAAACAAAGCTAGCATAGCTACACACCACTGTCCAGCAACTGGCGCACGAGATCGACGTCCCCTGCTGTAATGGCTCTTTTCAGGACAGACACATTGTCCTCAGGGGGGAATGATGTCGCCTTCGACCCCTGCCAAACAAAACCAGCCTCAGATAACTACCGTTACATGCTCTACAAGTGGATATTCACACAAAAGATGGTTTTAAAGACAGTATGTGGCGATAGAGAACTGAAAAAAAAAAAACACAGCTTAGCTACCGCTAGTTATTTAGCTAGCGCGTGTTTTTAAATGCAATTTTACCTCAGGCTCGAGTTTCTTGGTATCACTAGTATACCCAACATCCCATTCGTCACTACTTCCATCACTTTCATCTCCCGCAGGAAAGGCATAGTCAATGTTATCCAGCATGGCTGTGTCCGTGTGCCGTACCTGCTCAATTCACTAACACCTACAAACACATCAGCTAGCATTACAGCACAAACATGTCTGCTGCGCGCTGGGGTTACACACAGCAACAGTTCAACATGGCTCTTACAAAAGAAGGAAGGCGTCTTCTCGTTTTAGCTGTTATTTCCTCGGTTTGTATACAATTTATTAGCATTGCCATGTGCAGCAATTGCTTAAACTTCTACGCTTCACCAGCACGTTTTGGTGAGTTTCAGTAGCGCCCCCATGCGGCCAAAAGAACTACATTTAAAAAAGGCATACAGGCGGAGAAGGGTCTGCCTACGTCCTGCAAGACTGTAAACCACGCCCACCACAAGGAACGCCCATTGGGAAATCACACTACACAACATTACTACGCCCGCTACACAACATTACCATGCCCACTACACAGCATTTCCACACCCACTACACAACATTTCCACGCCCACTACACAACATTTCCACGCCCACTACACATTTCCACGCCCACTACACATTTCCACGCCCACTACACAACATTTCCACGCCCACTACACAGCATTTCCTTGCCCACTACACAGCATTTCCACACCCACTACACATTACCATGCCCACTACACAGCATTTCCACACCCACTACACAACATTTCCATGCCCACTACACAACATTTCCACGCCCACTACACATTACCATGCCCACTACACAGCATTTCCACACCCACTACACAACATTTCCACGCCCACTACACAGCATTTCCATGCCCACTACACATTTCCACGCCCACTACACAGCATTACCACACCCACTATACAACATTTCCATGCCCACTACACAGCATTTCCACACCCACTACACATTTCCACGCCCACTACACAACATTTCCACGCCCACTACACAGCATTTCCATGCCCACTACACATTTCCACACCCACTACACAGCATTACCACACCCACTATACAACATTTCCATGCCCACTACACAGCATTTCCACACCCACTACACAACATTTCCATGCCCACTACACAGCATTTCCACGCCCACTACACAACATTTCCACACCCACTACACATTTCCACACCCACTACACAACATTTCCATGCCCACTACACAACATTTCCATGCCCACTACACAACATTGCCCTAATCCTAATCCTATGTTTTATGTATTTGTTGTGGGCGTAACCTGTAATTAGTGGGTGTGCCTTGTAAGGGGCGTGGTTTGTAATCCTGCAGGACGCAGACGGATACACTTGGGATAGCGTGAACATTTTCTTAATTATCATAATTACTGTGTCTTACTTAAGTATCAACTTAATACGTTTAGTCCACAAGATGGACCTTTCTGAAATCCCTAAGAAGTTTACTATTCACATAAAAAGATCAAATGTAGGTATCTCACTCGGAGAAGCCACATCTTACAGTTTTTGTATTTGTGTATTTGATAATTTGGGAAAACACACTTCAATATGTGGGACACGTTTATTAGGTTTAGAATATTACGAATGCCGGCAAATCACCCTAATTTGTACAGGCCTCTCTGACCAAACAAAAGTAAATGGATGTCAATTTTATTTTATTAACTGAAAAAAAAATTGTTTCAATATATACAAATATATATATTTGTAAAAATAGTGCATCTCTGATATCTCTCACTGGTTCAGATAACACAAACATAATTTTAAAAATAATAAAACCATATTTTTCAATAGAGATCCTCTGAATGCATAGGGTAGCATGGTGGAGCAGCAGGTAGCAGTGCTGCTTTACAGGTCCAGGGTCCCTGGCTTGATCCTGAGCTTGGTCTGGGTGTAGTTTCATATGTTCTGTCCATGGGTTTCTTGCAGGTTTTTCCTCCTATCTAACAAAACACATACCCATAGGTGGATTGGCTATGCTAAATTTTCCCGAGGTGTGAATGTGTGTGCATGGTGTCCTCGCATTGTGCCCAGTGTTCCTGGCATTGACTCCGGATCTACTGCAACCCTGACTAGGGTAAAGTGGTTACTAAGGATAAATGATCGAACGAATCAGCATAAGAATAGAGTTACATGCATTAGTGTATACACGTTGAACATTAGAACCAGGCTATAATGTAGGTGAATCAGGCTAAACATGGCAAAACAAAGTCTCACAGATTAACCCTTCCTGCTAAAAAAACCTAGAGATATATTTAATCATTGATCACACCATTAACCTCTGCACATGTTTTGTGAAACCAATCCCTTATCCACTGATTTAACTTCCCAGTTCTCTCTGTTAGCTTTTTCCTACTTTGTCAATCTCTTTGTAACCTTCTCTTTGAATTACCCTTTGTTCCCACTCTACTCTGCCATTTATTTCACTGAGTTATTACAAGTTGTGCATATTTTCGTCAGTATTTGGTGGCCAATAACAGGTTTTATGCACAGAATGCACTGTTATTTAAAATGAATATGAATATTGAACGAATATTGCTTTTGTTTGACTAGGAACTCTAGCTAGGCATTCTGGCTGAAAAATATTTCGACACTAATCTAAGAAGTGAAAATACTGTATTAAGTTACACTCTTAAAAAAAGATCCTTAAGTGGTTCTTCTGTTGTAGGGTTCTACATAGAACCATTAAGGGTTCTGCCAGAGGAACAACCAAAGAGCCCTTAAGGGTTGTACATTTTCTAAGAGTTTATTAACTGAGGACTCAATTATCAGTCAATCATGTCTGAAGCTTCAGGATTTCCCTAAATGCATACTACCTGCAAACAGCCTCTATGACAGTCCTAGAAATCCAATAGTTTTAAAAAGTGAGACAATAAAAGTAGTTTTAAAACTATTTGATAAAGTGGGACAATAAAAAACAAAAACACTTTCACACCTTGAATGCACACTTTGTTGCCTGAATATGTCACAATGTTATTTTATTCATAAAGAATTTATATTATATCATGATCAAAAGCTATGCATGCACCTTTTCTGGGGGGCTTCCTGTATAAGGATTTGTCCGCCCTCCAATGTGATATGACACTCACGAAATCATGTGAATTCAGTCACGTAACAACTCTGCTAGATTGTTTAGCAATGTTTGACAGTAATGTAGGTGAAATATGCTTTAATTTTTTTTTACATATATTAAAGGCCAGGCTGTAGCACTTAACCTCTACCAAACGATCTATATATAGTCTATATAATTACTTTTGACCAGAAGTTGAATTCTAAGAAATTGATTTACTTATAAACATCCTTCTTTATCCTGTAATCCAGTGTCATTCACTGTAAAAATGAAACAACGAATCCAGTACAAATATTTAATTAATTTGATTTGTAAGAATGATCAATCCTGACAACAAACATGCCAGTAAGGGCTCATTTAAAGTGTTGTGTAAAATGTTGGAATTGTTGTGACTTGGACCTTATTCATAACTCTCAGAATGAACTTTCAGTTGTTGCATCTGCATTTGCAGTTGTTTATGTACACCATCCTATGAATATCTACTATGAAGATCTTGTGCATACTGTAGCTATAATTGTACATGGACCTATTAGAATGAGATGTTTTGTATTTTACTGTCCATTTCAATGAAGCCTACACTTAAATCCTAACATGTAGATGCGAGTTTATTGTCATCATTAGCCTTTAAAACACTGAGTTAAAAAAAAAAAAAAACAGTTATGATGTTATATTATGGTAAGTTTGAGTGTAGTCCAAATGCTTCTGCAACTTGTTAAATAATCATTACATCACACAGGTTCACAAACAGTGCTACTTTTTAAATAAAAAGTTTAGCTTTGACAATAAGGCTGAGAAGACAGCATGGACCGGTGGTGCAGCAGGTCGCGTTGCTCCCTCACAGCTCCAGGGTCTCCGGTTCTACTCTGAGCTTGGGTTAGTGTCTATATAATGTTTCACATGTTCTCCTTGTGTCCATGGAAGTTTCCTCCAGGTTCTCTGATTTCTTCTCACCTCCCGAAAGCAGAGCAGTATGTAGACTGGCGTGCCATCCAGGGTGTATTCCCACCTCATACCTGATGCATCCAGGATCTGCTCTGGATCCACCGTGACCCTGAAAGCACTTACTGAAGATGAATGAATGAGTGAATAATACTGATATGCTGTCGTTCACTGCCAAGGGGCATGGTGGCTTAGTGGTTAGCATGCTTGCCTCACACCTCTAGGGTTGGGGGCTCGATTCCCACCTTCAATCTGTGCGTGCACAGCTTGCGGCAGTGGTTTCCTCCCCAGTCCAAAGTGTTGTAGGATTGGTATTTCCAAATTGTGTGTGCAATTGTGCCCTGGATGGCACCCCATCCAGGGTGTTCCCTGCCTTCTGCCACAAGTTTCCTGGGATAGGCTCCCCTGTGTAGGATAGGTAGTACAGAAAATACATGGATAGATGTTGTTTACTGCTCATTTGCATTTGAGGCTCCTGCTTGTACACAGTTAACATTTTCTTAGTCTTAAGAGACTTAAGCCTCAGGGGCCTTAATTTTCAGAGCACCAAACATTACATGCCTTGCCTGTCCTGTGCATCGCCTCAGCTAAGGTGTGTTATATTTTGAAACTCATACATATGAGGTTTACATTGCTAATCATATGAGGTGGCTCATATTTACTTTTTTTTTTTTTTCAAAATTATTTTTAAGTTTGTTGTCCACCTAAATTCATTCCGAATCCCATGATTAAATTAATCACTGATGGATTTGTACAGGATTTAAGAATGAACTTGCATGTAGCCTGCAGTATATCCATGATGCACAACGTTTAAAACATTCATCTCGTCCGTTTTTTTTTGTTGCTTTTTTGATATTCTGCATAAGAGTGAATATCCTCACGTGAACGATACCTCACGTGTTTGTCTACCGTGTTCCCACAATATAATCCCCCCCCCCCACACACACACACACACTTTTTTTTTTTTTTAACAATGGTCATCACTTTAAAACCTGCGCGTGTAGGAGTGACATGACTGTGGGATCTGTGACTGAGAGCTGGAGAGTGTGAACCTCTCACTAGCTCCTGGGACTCAAGCGCGCGCTTGACGCTGCTCAGTGTGGCGACGGACGCGATCCTCGTGCGCGCGCGCTCGCTTTCGCCCCATTCACGCAAGTGATTGCTCGGCGAAGAGCTCTCTAATAACACACTCAATCTGAAAGTGGACAGTTAGTGAAGGCATTCCTCATGCATAAGCGGCACGGCTTCCATGTTTAGCAGAGGCGCTCCCGGGCTTGATTTAGGATGCAGAGATCACCTGTGGATGATGCCGGCTTCCTTTCGAGATACTTTTTCTGGTAAGGACCAATTGCAATGTTCACACAGCAGCACAAAGTGTCGAGGTCTTTTAATGCCTACAGTATTTCATTAACATCTACTGTCCCACTGGACACTCGAACACATGCTCTTAGTCTATACACTCTCAGAAAAAAGACTACTGTACAATACACTTGTAAAGTCAGTGTGTATCCTTTACCTAAACAAGGTGCATGTGCTGTACCTTTAAAACTGTCCTCTATAAACTAATATATCTGTCTAATTATATCTGTATCTATTTACCTCCTTTAACTTTTAAATACCTAAAGGTACAAGATATCCACATTTCCAGGTGGAAGATAACAAGGAAACAAGCAAAGTACAATTTAGTACTAGTTCTTGTCAGGAAGAAATTTTCTATAAGTTTGTTGTATCAAAAACCTGCTAAAAAAAACCCCTTTCACATTCATTCATCAGCTCACATCAAATGTAGTGTAACCACATCATCATTAAACCACACTGAATTAGACTTCTTGTGAGTGTTTTAAGAGAGATGGTGCACAGAGAAATTGCCAATGTTAGATTAAAAAAAAGTGTTCAGCTGAACATTAGTATTAATTCAACACTTTCACGTTGCTGTGCGGAAAAAAAAAAAAAAATTGTGTAACAGATTTAGAGTCCGGACAGCAGAATCCGTCACTATCTTCAAAAAATGGCTAAAGACCCACCTTTTCCGTGAACACTTAACTAACCTCTAACTTGTATGTTAGCACTATTTATTGTATTGTTCTCTGCTTGATATATTGCTTTGCTTATATCAAGAATTTCCTCATTTGTAAGTCGCTTTGGATAAAAATGTCTGATAAATGAATAAATGTAAATGTTTTTATGTTTGCAAATGTAAATGCGAGCAGTTGTGCACTCAGGTGCCCATCAGTGGACAGTGGATAGGTTCAACAAACCAGACTTCATGTGGAAACTGTATTGAATTTACTGGTTGCACAACTGCACTATTTGTCCATGTAGTACACGGTTATAGAAGGGATTTATTTATAACTGCACTATCCGTTATCACCCAGATGAGGATGGATTCCCTTTTGAGTCTGGTTTCGCTAAAGGTTTCTTCCTCATATCGCCTCAGGGAGTTCTTCCTTACCACTGTCACCTCTGGCTTGCTCATCAGGGATAAATTCACATATTTACAATTTATTCTGATTTAATTTTGAATGTATTTGAAATTTGAATGTATTTATTTCTGTAAAGCTGCTTTGTGACAATGTCCACTGTTAAAAGTGCTATACAAATAAAATTGAACTGAATTAAATGTAGAGTTTAATGTCTGAATGATACATAAACAAACCTCACCAAAGCAGCCACAGTTATCAATTATGATGACGTTGAGAAACTAGTGTGAAAAATGGGCCTTGTTGTAAATAACGGACTCTTCTGGCTGCTTGCAGGTGGACAAGCCCTATTATGCGAAAGGGTTTTAGGGAAAAGCTGAAGCCATCAGATGTGTATCAGGCTCCATCGCAGGATGCTGCGGACGTGCTTGCAGAACGTCTGGAAAAGTTTGTATTCTCAACACACCGTGCGTGCATGCTGGGCTCATTTAAATGTGGGGGATTTCCAAATGTGCATTGTATATACATAATGTGTAGATCACTGACTATGTGTAGCATGTGTTCAACACCTTCATATCCGATTCTCATTGAAGTAAACCACAACACTTTCTTTTCAGTTGTGAGAGCACAGGTCATTGGATCAAGCACAGGCTGAATGGTACATATCAACCTCTTAGAAAAAGTAAATGTGCACTAAGAGGACAAAAGTGGGTACATCATGGTACAAACAAACATTTGTTACTGGGGTGGTTCCTATAACAGCTAGAGGAACAAAACTGTAGCAGAACAGCGTTAAGGTACATTACAGGACCTTGTGAATCACTGTTGTACTTTTGAGGGTACATGTATGATGGTTTCAGGCATAGTGGTGCAACAGACAGCATTGCAGCCTCACAACCCCAGGGTTCCCGGCTCGGTTACCATCTGTGTGGGATAAATAAATATGTTTTTGGAAGTTTTATCGGAAAAAGTTTTAAACAGAAAAGCGCTCTTTTTCCATACAAATTGTTATTAAGACACTCCGACTCTAAAAAGGAGTTTTGTGTGAAATATTATTCTGTAATTTGCAACCTTTAGTGTCGAGGTGCTGTTAGTATCCTTAGTGCCTCTTCATTCAGTGATGGGATGGATGACTGGAGGTGTGACTCAAAACTTAAACATGGCCATATTTATACCACGAAGAGCTGCTAACAGCACACATTGCTCCAGTTCCTACTGTCTGCCCCAGAAGTCTCAAGGCTTAAATGTCACGCCTTTGAGTCAAAGTATTAATGTGGTGTTTCAGGGTAACAGGGTAAATGCCACCTTGCTTCTTCCAGTAAAACCCATTGCATGCCATGTTTCACATAGCCAACAATATGTTTGCTTGGGTTGGGGTGCCAGTTTAACGGGCATCAAACATGACCTTTTAAAGTGCCAGGCCCCTAGTGGGTGATAGATGGTGTGCAGTATTTTTAAGTCCTCAAACACACGTGTCTTCTGGGAATTTGAACTTTTTCTACAATGAAGAGCTTGGAGCAGTCTCCTGTTTGTGAAGGGCTCTTCGCCTTGTTTAATAAGTGAGCAAAATCACCGTGGTTATATACGAGTGTCCTGAACAATGTGGACTCCACCATTTTTACAGTGGATGGGAGGATGTGGAGAGCTGTTTAATTGTTCTTTTTGGGCTTGCTGTATCTTCACACACAGAGAATGGGACAGAGAAGTTGTATCTGCAAAGAAAAAACCCAGTCTCCTTCGAGCACTTTCCCGATGCTTTATTCGACCCTTCATCTTATTTGGAGTCCTCCTCTATTTTGGGGTAAGTGTCTAAACATCTAATTGTGCACAAATTTGTACTTAATATTATATGCCCTGTCACTTTCTGTCTGAAATGCAGCAACTTGTGCATGTGCTTCTACATGTGCTAAAACAAAAAAAAGACTTAAAGTCTGAATATTATATTATATTATATATTATGAGTGCTAGCTTCTGGCTGGCAACCTGCTGCTCCTCTGTGGTTACGTCAGAGTAGTCAGGCTATTGATGGTGCAGCTCACATTCATGTGTGACTCTGCTCATGTGTCTAACATTAACTTCAATGGGGTGATCCTGCTGTTGTCATTGGTCATGTAGAAAATGCCACAGTTTGTGTAAAAATACAGCAGCAATATATTCATTGTTCAGCACATAATGATATGTATGTATTCTGGTAGAGTACGCACTAGAAATATCATGTGTGTAAAGTTTGTGTTATATTGTCTAATTGTTTATTGTAGAAGCATTATGTGGTTAGCTATCACAACACATGTATTTTATTATGCATTATGAGAATTAGATCATTATGCGGAATCAAGCTGATATTAATCTCATGTTCCTGCATTTCTTGCACAGGAAGCCACAAAAACTGTGCAGCCGCAGCTCCTGGGCCGAATCATCGCCTCATTCGACCCCTACCATGAGCCAGAGCGAGAACAGGGCTACTTCCTGGCCTTAGGCCTAGGCCTACTGTTTATCACCCGCTTCCTCTTGCTGCAGCCCGCCATGTTTGGGCTGCACCACCTGGGCATGCAGATCCGCATTGCCCTTTTCAGCTTAATTTATAAAAAGGTGTGCTGCAGTAAGCTGAAATGTTGTTGAATATCAGTATGTATTTGTATTTAGGATTTGCTGATTCACTGTTGTTATGAAAGTATGTTGTTTGGTTAAAGTCTAAAAGATTTTTCTTTATTCTTGGTCCTAAGACACTAAAGCTGTCCAGCAGAGTGTTGGACAAGATCAGTACAGGGCAGTTGGTCAGCCTGATGTCAGCCAACCTGGGCAAGTTTGATCAGGCAAGCACAAGTAGCATTTTTTTTCTGTTTATATATATATATATATATATATATATATATATATATATATATATATGTGTGTGTGTGTGTGTGTGTGTGTGTGTGTGTGTGTGTGTGTGTGTGTGTGTATGCATGTATGTATGTATGTATGAATATGCATATATTTTACACTTATGCAATCACTTTTGTGTGTGCCCTGCTTCACTATAGACAACAGCTACCACACATTTTGACTCTTGAGAGCTTCTTTTTTATTTAAAAGTCAATAGGTACAACATTTCATATGTTCACATTTTCCTATGGTGAAGCAAAGGAGCTTGAACTTTAGAACCCTTCAGGAAAGTTGAGCCAGGGTGATGAATTCTGATACACTTTGCAAGTTCTCTGAGGCAATTATCACCAGTATTAAATGTGGTGGGTGTGAAACATTTTGTCTCGGAGAACATACGCAAATTCTGCCTTTTTTAAGTGCGGCTCTATGGGAGGCAAAATGCCCCACCATTCCACTAAGGATGTATTGAATGTGAAGGGAGTGTCACTTTTGTAGATTTGAGTGTTTTCTTCTTGCTAACAACCACTCAGACCTGCCCTTGCTTGTGTGAATATATGTGTCTAAAATGTACATGTGTTGCACTCAGGTGCATTGTGAGGTGACAGCTAGCCAACAAAATGGAATAAAGCCACAGGTGCTTTATTACACACTATATTTCTCTGTTCATAATATTCTCGGGTAATGTGACCATTATATGATTTGACTATTTAAACTGTTTTTGAGCTTCATAGACAATTATGCACTTACCAATGAAATAAAATGAACAAGAAATTATATTTCATAATACTGTCTAGTTATTTTTTTCTCACTTGTTTTTTTTCCCAACCTACTGTTCCCTTACTTTTGCCCGTGAAACTGTATTGACTCTTATATGTGTGAAATTATATAACCTACCTCACAGTATGATGAAAATTAACCAGAAACTGTGTTTGCTGTACAGAGCCTGGGCATGGCCCACTTTGTATGGATTTCACCTTTGCAGTGTATCCTGTGTGTGGGACTAATTTGGGAGCTCATAGAATTCAACAGCTTCTGTGCCCTTGCTGCAATCTCCCTGCTGGGAGTCATCCAGGCCTGTCTTTCTCATAAAATGGGACCTTACAAGTAGGTTTTCGCCTATTCATATTTGTAGTACCGCATAGATTCGTGCTTTGAATTTGTACATTTTTTCCTCTACCTCATTGTATCACTCCCACCAAAACCCACATTCCACCCGAGTCTGCTGGTTGGGCTTTTTGATGAGTGAGAACAGGTAGCTCAGATCTTGCGCTCTAATCAGGACCTTGGTTTGCCTTGTGCTTTTGAGAAATGTAAACATAGCTGGGAAGAGCTTGTGCTGGCATCTTTTCAGCTTTGCTCAATTCAGACAGCATGCTTCCTGTATTTACAATCGCATATGAATTTCCCATGTTCCCATTCTTCCACGTTCAATCTCTGTGCCCAGCCAGATGACAAAAAAAAAAAATCATTTATCCTCTCCAACCTGAATGTATTCTCTCTTTGTGTCTTTTTAAAAAAGAGCACAAAGGATACTGCTTACTAATAAGCGTCTTGCCCTGACCTCGGAGATTATGGAGAATCTGCACTCAGTGAAAGCCTATGGCTGGGAGGAGATCATGGAGACCATCATCAAGAATATCAGACAGTAAGATACAATGTGACCGAAACAGTATTTCCTACACTGCAAAGGAGATGTTTTACAATTTGAGAATGCTTTGTAAGCAAGAAACTATTTCTTTCCCTGGCATAGTTTCAGCCTTTGTTTATTACACTTGTATTTTTTTCAACTCTGCACCTACTATGCCTTTGTACTTTTATTATCGGTTGTGAAAAATATGATGCCATGTGGCTCATTTCCTGTTAAACAGTTTTATTCAGTGAAATTTAAAGCATTTAGTTTTGCTTTCATCCTGGCTGGCTTTCAGAGATGAAGTCAAGCTGACCAGGAAGATCGGCTCTCTGCGCTACTTCTACAGCTCTGCCTACTTCTTTTCTGCTATATGGGTGATCACGGCAGCAGTGGTGCCCCAAGCCCTCACAACGGGCATCACCTTGCGACGCATCTTTACCACTCTCTCATACTGCATGGTGCTGCGTATGACCGTCACTCGCCAGCTGCCTGCTTCCATCCAGATGTGGTACGACACCATCAGGCTTATATGGAAAATCGAGGTAAAGAATTTTCATCTAATATGACATGTATGTCAAGCTCAATTATCCGTGCTTTAGCTGTGGCATGGGTGGTATGAATAGCATTGGTTTATGGTTATTGTTTGAGGCCTAACTTATGAGATGTTGTGGAATAAATACATCAAAGAAGTAAGCAGTTGTTTTCAACATGCACTGTCTTCATAGTGTAAAGCTATCTGTCAAAATGAGAACACAGAAAAACGGATCGTTATAAGGATTTCTGCAGTGATCCCAAGACCAAGCAAAACGTATAAAAGCCGCCTTAGCTTGGAATGTCTGACAACGCGTTTTCAAAAGTGCCTAACCTGGCAGCTGTTATTCACACCACAACCCTTTAACCAAAAAGACATGAACTGTTGTGCTGTGGTTCAGCTCTGCTCGAAACTGCACAGCATGGTGGATTCTTTGTATCATTGTATAACTGTTTGTACTGTCCTGAAACAAGGCCCAAGGTAACTGTTTCTATCTCAGACTGTATCCAAAAATGTGCCTCAAAACTTATTCACTTTTCTTTGTTTTTGTCCAATGTGGTTTTTAGGATTTTCTTAGCAAAGAAGAATACAAACTGATGGAGTATGACCTCAGCATTACAGACATGCAACTTGAAAACATTACAGCTTCCTGGGATGAGGTAGACTTTTCAGTGAACTGTCCTCTCCATCTGCATATTTAAAAACACTTTAATATTTTGTGGGCCTTATGCAATCCCTGAATCTGATGCAATCTGAAGCAGATTTTTTGGATAGTGTTTTTTTTTAAAATTATATATATATATATATATATATTAGCCTTGGATGTCATAAATTAGTCTGGAAATTTAAAAAGAAATGGAAATCCAAATACTTTGGAATTTTTTTTTATGACAAAATCAGACATTTGTTAAAAATATGCCTCCATGTGTTGTTTTACACATGCCTTTGTAGTGAAAATAACTTTTGTTTGCGTGACAGTGTGAATGGTGGGGGTCTAATTCTCAGACTGTCTGCCTGTAAGCAGTGCGAGCAGGTCCTCACTGAAACTCCATTTAAATGGTGGGAAGAGACGGTTAATTGCTGTGTCCTTTTGTCAGCTGTTTTCTCACTCCATTTGAATAAGAAATGCATGCAGAAATTAATCAGCGAGCTGCTGTCCAACAAAGCCTGACAGAAGTGAATGATTAAACCAGAGTCACACCCACTTCTCTATTCCAGGGTAGTTCTCACTCCCCTGCTCCAGTGAAAATGCGCAGAGCAATAGCACAAGCTTTTTTGTGTGCTTTTGTAGGATGTTTCTCCTTGCCTGCGACAATAAAAATGAAATAAACAGTTCAATCTATCCATGACTATGACAAACCATCGTATTTAACATGATCTTTTTACAGTTGCTGTAGCAATCATGTTATATTTGTCAGATAAGCATACAGTATGACTCAGTCACAGGTTGGGAAAACAGCTTTAATTAGTTAGTTAGTAAATCTCATTTGTCAGCCCTGGACGTGACATGCTGTACCATGGGATCTCATTGACTCCTTTTAGCACCCTATGAAAAGCAAATTCAGCTGGCTTTAATTACAGCAAAAGCGATCTCTGTCAGCTGGACACAGAATTGTAATAATCACAAAGATATTATAGGGACATGTAGCAGTATAGGGGTGTGCTGTGATTAAAAGACTTTCTGTCATGGCAGGGTATTGGTGAGCTCTTTGAGAAGATTAAGCAAGAGAACAAAGCGAATGGCTATCCAAACGGAGATGGACTCTTCTTCACCAACCTCTACGTAACACCTGTGCTTAGGAATATCAGCTTGCACTTGGAGAAGGGTGAAATGTTGGCAGTGGCTGGATCCACAGGATCCGGAAAGGTAAGATTACACTCTTGATTCATTTTTTTAAATTAAATATTCTAAGTAAGTCACTAGATGCTTTATGCACAGACAGAAACACTACACCTATTTCACGACTGTTCTATTGTCTGAGGTGACCAAGTAAAACACCTCAATCTCTGACCTGTCCTATACTATCTTCTGTATGGGCAGAGCTCTCTGTTAATGACCATCCTGGGCGAGCTGGTCCCTTCCTCAGGAAAGATCCGACACAGTGGCCGTGTCTCCTACTCCTCCCAGACTGCCTGGATCATGCCTGGTACCATCCGAGACAACATCCTGTTCGGGCTGACCTATGAAGAATACCGCTATAGCAGAGTGGTTAAAGCATGCCAACTAGAGGAGGTAATTCATATCTTTTGATTAACTCGCTTAGTTTTAACTGTCTGTCTTTTTAGTTCTCTTACTCCCACTCTTTCTCATATATTCGTCCTTGTGTCTGTTATGTTATCCCTGCTCATCATTCTCTTTTCGAACCTCCCACTTTCTCTCTATTTGGTTACGTTTTTTTTTAAAGCCTTCACTCTCTGTCTGTGTCTCTCACCCTGTCTCACTAATCTCATGCCACTCGGAATGTTCAGCTGGCAGTTGAACTGAGAATCTTTGTTAGATACAATGCTGCATTACTGTGTCATATTACTCAATATGGCTCACCCCCCTCACCTGCAATCTCTTGATACCAAAACAGCCAATCATATGCAGCCAACAGCCATGTTGAGTGACAGCGCCCCAGTTTAATCGAGCCTCTTGTGAAAAGAGGCTCACAGATCTGAAATGCTTCATAGGCTGCATAGTCACATTCAGTCCTCAACAAGCTGCTTATCTCACACCAAAATCTATGTGACAGTCGCGACCAACTTTCCATAGGGAAAAAAACTGTTCGTTTTGTTTTACTCTTTTTATTAAAGTGCTACAATTTTGGAGGAGCAAGAACTTCACTAATACAATTATTTATTCAAGATTCAAGATTCAAGATTCAAAGAACTTTATTAATCCAAGGGGGAAATTGCTTTGCCATGTTACAATCGCTCTCAAGAAGATAGAAAGAAAAGAAGGAAGGAAGAAAATAAAATAAAAAATAAAATAAAATAAAATAAAATAAATTTATACCTATACAGTATATAAAAAAGTAAATCAATAAATTAAAAACGCGTAGTGAAACATACCCATAATGATGTAAATGTTGAGTATATTTAGGTTGTATCACTATGATGTATGTTGTGTAAGGTGTACAAATGTATGTTCTCTTTAATGTTTTAAGTTCATCTCATAATGAATGATATAATAGATAGATAATAATACACATCACTCTTAGAAATTGAAACTTTTGGCTCAGAAATGCAATATGAAATGTAAGGAAAACTGGATATATACTGTATATACACTAACTGGGGATGAAACTGATGAGACAGAGATGGATAGTAGGTTGGATGGTAGGTTAAATGACTCTAGTGTAGCTTCCTTGCAGTGCAAGTGTATTCTGTTGTTTAGATATGTAAGGAATAAAACATGACTGGGCATGCTGTTATAGGAAAATAATCAATGATGAGGTGGTGTGATTCCAACAAAAGTACATTCAGAAGTGTTTTATTCCTCGTATACATGGCAATTTGCCTACGATTACAATTTTTAATTTGTTAATGAATGACACATCATGCCTTTTAACCTTTTATAGTTACATTTAATGTACACAAAACAAGGTAGTTCATCTAACCACTTACACTATAGCTGCTATAAACCGGTTTTTTCCCCATCACTTGCATGCATGTCATGTTACCGGGAAACCGGAGAGCTCAAAGTCCTCTGTTCTGAAGACTCTCGCATGGCGGAAAACATGCTGACCTTTGCAAAGTGGTGACACTCGAAACTCCTTCCATAAATGCTAAATAAATGTCTCTTTACAGAAAGCTTCATCATATCAACAGTTATGAACACTTTTTTGTGTTTGTTTATTATTAGGCATAGATTATATAGAGCATCTGCCATACAGATTCCTGTGACTAAGCTGTTGCTATTAAAACAATAACCTATTATAACAAGCACATTAATATAAACCTATCATTTGAATTATATAGCAATATTATACATAGAGCTGCTGTTATAGAAAATTAATTAACATCTTTTGATCCAGCAGATGTGCTGTGGTATAAAAGAGGTTTTCCTTCCAGGAAAAGTGAGGCAGTTTAACGTATAATGAGTGCAATATTTACACTTTCTTGTTAATGACACTGTTTTAACAGTGGCTCGTGCTACCATATTGCCCAAGCCATCTTTTATTCATTGTTTCATTTTGACAGATTTCTAAAGAAAGATGGTTTCTCTGTATGCTAAATGAAGGGAATCCACATCATGGCATTTTCTCAGTGCTAGACTGAAAGTTCTATATATTAATGATCTGGTGTTGACAACCTCATAAACATATTTGTGGCTTCTTTAAACCGTAAAAAGAACCATCCATTAACTCCATTCGCTTTTTCACAGCTGGCTTCAGTGGGTTTGTGTAGTCCGTCTCACTTTTATTGTCACACAACATTTCAGACTCATTCAGACTCATTATTATTATTAGACTCACACATGTCATGTCTGAAAGTTTCTGCCTAAACTACAGCAAAATTACTATTCCAGACAAAGTTCATTGTCTCAATGAAGCCCTTTTACAACTACTGAAATATTTCTTTCCCTTGATGCTCCAAAATTGGACAAAAGTTGTTAAGGAGGTAAGATAACTCTTTACGAATCATTACAATGTCGTAACTGTATTTACTTATTCCTTATTTGTGTATCTATTTTCATGATCTGTTTTATTTGCTGAGAAGCATAATGTGCCAAGGCAATTTTCATATCATCTGTATATGAGATGTAACGTTGGATAAAAGTGAATCTAAGTCAGATTTATCTGTGTGTAGAGATTTTGCCTTATCTCTGTGTCTTATTATCTCTGTGTCTGTGTGGAATGTTTACAGGTTGTGCTAATAGTGTGTATTTGTATATCCTAAAGTAAGATCATGGTGGTATTTTATGACATATTTTGCTTCATCGTGTGTGATGTCTCAGTACAGTATATTGTGCCCCATTCATATGTCAAGTGGTCATATGTCAGTGTTCTTTGAATTATTTTTCCCTGTGTCAAGTGTCTTCTTCTGAGCTTGTCAGAACTAATCATGAGATTATTTGGATTATGCACTATGCTCAGCTGAATAGAAATTAATGCAGCTTTCTCTGGTGCTTTGATCTTTAGGACCTGGCTGCGCTTCCTGAGAAGGATAGGACGCCTTTGGCAGAGGGGGGACTGAACCTGAGCGGGGGACAGAAAGCACGGGTCGCCCTAGCCAGGTACAAAAAGGAAAATATTCCTCGTTTTACAGTATATCTGCAAAGAAATAAAATTCTACGTGAAAATGTGAATAATGTAATTCTAAGAATGTAATATGGTTGTATCTTATCCGTGACAGGGATTAAAAACAAGACAAAAGTTCTACAATGACCATCAATGAATATATTTCAAGAATTTTTCAAGAATTATTTAACAATTTCAATATTTCAAGGATAATGAGGGTGAGCAGTTGGACTATTATAACCAAGGGGATCCAAAAGCTGTTTAGAGGGCAAACATCAAACATGAAACCTAATAAACGAAATATCTGGTCCCTATATAAAATAAAATTTTTGTCTTCTTTATTTTCTCATAAGTTCTCATATGTAAACTTTTGTTTTTATCACTATAAATTCACATTTTCATGAATTTGCATTACTATAAAATTGTTTATAAAGAATAAATATGCTTTCAGTGAAAATGTAATTTTCTTGAATTATGTTCGTGTACAAGATACACTGACAGACTCTCCACTTGTGTCTAATGTAAAGATTAATTTACAAAACTGAAAGTTATGTTTTGTTTTAATCTCTCAGGGCTGTGTACAGAGATGCTGATACCTACTTGCTGGATGCACCTTTCACACATTTGGATATTGCTACAGAGAAAGAGATATTTGACAAGTATGTACATCAAATATGAAAACTGTCACATGCAAGTGATTATGGTGGTCCTTTCATTAGTTAACTGCTGTACTATATGACCTGAAATATTTATTAAGTATCTGTTTAATTTTAAACCACTTGTAAGCAAATGTCTTTCTCCAGGTGTCTGTGCAGGCTCATGGCCTCCAAGACCCGCGTTGTGGTCACTAACAAGATTGAACACCTAAAGCGGGCTGACAAGATCCTGCTGCTGCACAACGGTGAGTGTTTTTTTTATGGCACGTTCTCAGAGCTGCAGTCACGACGGCCTGACTTCAGCTCTTTGCTGCTGGGTCTGGAGGCCTACGACAACGTTACTGCCGAACGCCGCTGCTCCATCCTCACTGAGACACTACGCAGAGTATCTGTGGATGAAACCTCAGGGATACGTCCTGATCGTCCATCCTACCGGCAGGTGGCTCCTCCCACCTACATAGACGAGAGGAAGGCGTCAGTGATCATCAACCCACTGGCAGCCGACCGTAAGTCTTCCTTCATCCAAGTGATCGAAGAGGAGGCCAAGCGGCCACTGCCTGACCGCAAGTTCTCCCTGGTGCCTGAGAATGAGCTGGTGGACGAGTTGTTCATGGGGAATGATATGTATCACAACCACGGCGTGCACATGGCAGGCCAGAGAAGGCAGTCTGTGCTGGCCTTTATGACCAACACACAGGGTCTAGGTAGACGTGACCAGCTCCAGTCCTCCTTCCACAGCCGCCTGTCCATTGTGCCCCAGAGTGAGCTGGCCTCCGAGCTGGACATCTATACCCGAAGACTGTCCAAAGACAGTGTCTACATCACCGGAGACATGGAGGACGAGAATATTGAGGTAAAAGATGTCAGACATGATGGTACTTCCATAGTTCCATAGGCCCTGGAACCTAGCCCTTCTCTTGATTCACCCTGTTGCAGTTTACAGTTTAAAGCCTAAGCTTAAAGACACAAATCATATGATCTTAATAACATGTCTAACCCAAGGGTCATCAACTATTTTCATAAACCAAACTGAAAAATACTGTATCAGAGCTGTTCAATGTATGAAAAAATGGAATGAGATTCTAGTTTTCTAAACATCAGCCAGCACAACTTCTTATCCTATTATCCAGTCACATGCATTTTTGTAAATTGAGTAACTTTTACGTAACTCAGATGTAAATCTCATCGGACAAGAGACATTAAGTCAGAAAGGGAAGAATTTTCACAGATTTTTTTTCCATTTCATTTATCCTTGCCAATCTGGTTAGTGAGGTAAAAAACCCCCACAGAATTGGACAGTGAAGTAAGTGTTTATTCTCTGCTTCAAGGTCAAAACAGATGTATCTCCATGGCACTAGTCAAAAGTGGTAACATGAACTACTTGATGACTTGATTTAAAGCCACAAACTAATGATCATTGGATAAGCATTAAAATGTAACTATTGTCACCATTCAATTAGGTTAGTTGCATATCCAGATTTTTGTAAGGAAAGAATTTTATGAAACTGGACCTTCACACACTACACATGAATACTATACTATGTGGAGCAATAGGAATTTAGTGGTTATGTGCTGGTGATAGTGACGGGAAGGTGAGTATAAATTGCCAGATCTGTCAGGTACTTGGTAGTAGCGCTATGCCAGTCCATATGGGAACCATCCTCACTCATTCAGGCAATTTAGCATAGCCAGGAGTAGGAGGGTGGAGGAAAC
Source organism: Pangasius sanitwongsei (assembly GCA_037576675.1). Lineage (NCBI taxonomy): Eukaryota > Metazoa > Chordata > Actinopteri > Siluriformes > Pangasiidae > Pangasius > Pangasius sanitwongsei. Next base: position 13,312,166 of record CM075008.1, read on the forward strand.
CCACACATACAGGGAGAAAATGCAAAACTCCTCACAGTCAGTAACCCAAGCTCAGGATTGAATTGGGGGACTCTGGAGCCGTGAGGCAATGAAGCTACGCACTGTAACACTATACCACCATATAAGACTTATTATCTTAGAAAAGAGTGAACATGCTTAATTGTGACACCTACATAATTTCAGATCCATGCTGTTGTTGAATAATTAGCAGTGTTTTTCACAGGCATGCTTTGCAGATGAACAAATAGAGGATACTTTTGAAACCACAAAATGGAACACGTATGTCAGATATGTGTCGGCCAACAGAAGTCTCACATATGTTCTGATCTTCATCCTCATCATTTATGCTATTGAGGTAATCATGCTAATCATTATTCATCTTTGCAGTGTTTATAAGTGTTTATCTTATTGAACTCGGATTATCAGTCAGTGTTTATCTTATTGAACTCAGATCTTCCAAAAAAAAAAAAAAAAAGTGAATGTAATCGCTCACCACTAGTTAGCTGTAGGTAGAATTCAAATGTCGCATCGAATATAACACTTTTTGAAATTTGAAAATCAATGTAACTGTGCATTGTACAATTGACACTGGGCAGCTGGGTTTTGTCTCTCTGTCGGTTGTTTGACTACCTAACTGAGGCCAGCTGAGATGATGGGCACAACAAAATGATTTACAAACATGAAACCGGTCCATTTGGCAGAAACACTTGAAAGAGGTTCAGTGGTTCAAAGCCCTAAAAAAGAATCAAGTGTCTTTTCCTCAGTTCTTTGCTGAAGATTGCTTAAATTTCTGTTTGCAGGTGGCTGGATCTGTTGTTGGGATTTTTCTGATAACTGAGTGAGTATAAACCTACTTTATCATATACAGATCATAAGCAAAGCAGTAGATTTGACATACTTTTTTCCGCAACAAATCTTGATTTAAAAAATAAGCTCTATTTATTTATTTATTTATTTATAACGCTTAATGTATTTCTTTCTTTCTTTCTTTTTTTTTTTTTAGCAAAATATACTAAATTATGTATGGTGGTCTAACAGTAGTCTATACTCTAAATAGTCTTAACCCATGCATCCTCTCCATTCTTTTTCAGTGAGATCTGGAAAGAGGAGCATCCTAGCCCAAATGCCACCAAGCAAACCAACGTATCACTATCTGGTACACAGTATGCTATCATTGCCCCACCCACCAGCAGCTATTATATCATTTACATCTATGTAGCAACGTCGGAGAGCATCTTAGCTCTGGGCTTTTTTCGGGGTCTACCTCTGGTCCACACCATGATCACCATATCCAAGAAGCTGCATCAGAAAATGCTGAGCTCTGTGTTAAGGGCACCGATGTCTGTCCTCAACACCATGAAGACAGGTGTGTGAGATACAAACATAGCAGCAGTATGCTTATATCTTCATGTGATGCGGTGCATGTTGTCAATGTTTGCACTCTGTTTTCATTTTCAAAGGTTGTATCATGAACAGATTCACTAAGGACATGGCTACTATAGATGACATGTTGCCTCTGCTGATGTTTGACCTTGTCCAGGTTTGTAGCCACAACGAGTTTCAAAACTTGTGTGCCAAAATATTTTTTTAAAAAAAGAGCTACAACACTGAGAAGTATGACAAACCAATTAATCCATCCTTGATTTAGCTGGCCTGAATTAAACATTTTCTTTCCTCTATACAGCTGACCCTGGTGGTGCTGGGATGCATTCTGGTGGTGTCCATCATGCGGCCATACATATTCCTTGCAGCTACACCCTTGGCCTTTGTCTTTATTGTGATGAGGAAATACTTCCTGCGCACAGGTCAACAGCTGAAGCAAATGGAGACAGAAGGTGAGAAGTAACAGATACTGTATGTGGGTGCCAATCTTTGCATATACACATTGTCAATCAGGGGGCAAAAGTGTTAGTTTCCTTGACGTGTTCCCTCACTTGAGCAGTGTGTTTACATAATAACCAGTGGTGCCAGCTTTGTATCAGAGGCAGACACACAATGGTTAGGAACAATGTAAGGATCAGAAAGAATCCTAAGAATGAGCGCTGCATTCCAGCAGAGGTTATAGGGATGGCTAGAGGGGAAGCCTAGGGCTCATAGTTTAAGACAGATCTCTGACTGTACTTGGATCAGGCTGGGATGTGACTCTCTTCCAGGGGAGAGCCAGAAATTTTGACAAGGCCCTGGCAGAAGGTCAGCAGCACAGCAGAAAACAGGAGAGGAGGAGAGGATGAATGAGTCAGGCAGGAGGAGATGGGATATCTCAGAGGAAGCAGCATGGGCAGAAGTCAGAATTTGGTCTCTTTGTTTGTCTTTGTTATTCCGCAGTGTGATATGTCCCAAGTGACGCTATAACCCCACTGCTGACCCAGTCTGTCCAGATCACTTGTCACCATGCTTCATGAACAGGAAGCAGAAATGTGTTATCCTCAAACGCTGATGGCTAGTTTTTATGTCAGTCTTTATAAGGTCACACAGAGAGCAAATGAGGATTTTCCACACTGAACTGGCACAGTTTTGGAACAACTCAACAGGAGATTTCCTCCTGACTATGCTATCATCATTCACTGAATTGGGCAAACTAAGCAGGACAGGGTTAGTGTTGTTTGTGAAAGGGAATTAGGAATGTTTGCATGCTCTAATGAATGTTGATAGTGTGATGATTAATGAATAGTTTGGGAATGGCTCATGCTACACACAGGGCTTTTGTATATGTGCTGGTGAGGCTGGCACGTTCATGAGTAGGGGATTGATAGCAAAAGGGCAGAGGACAGACTTTTATTTCTTCCTTCCTTTTCCTGGCTTCCTTCTTGGTGGGGCCAGGTGTGATAGGTTGTATAAAAAGACTCAACTTTTAGGAGCACAGGGTTATATTTAAGAATGCAACCAATGAAGAGTCAGTACGCTTGATTCTACTGTTGTGTCAGATTCACAAGCAATAATGGAATTATATAATAGATCCTTACATTTGAAGGGATGGCGGAAGGATATTCTAGAGGCAGCATTGTATAATAATCAGCTTTGTCCTGACTAAAAGCTTGAACAATAGTCACTTTTAAAATAAATATTCTCTCTCTCTCTCTCTCTCTCTCCCTTCTTCCAGCTCGAAGTCCCATCTTCTCCCATCTCATCATCTCACTAAAAGGACTGTGGACGATCCGGGCCTTTGACCGGCAGGCGTACTTTGAAACTCTGTTCCATAAAGTCCTCAACACACACACAGCCATCTGGTTCCTCTACCTTTCCACCCTGCGCTGGTTCCTCTTCCGTGCTGACATCATCTATTTCTTCTTCTTCACGCTCGCTGCCTGGATTGCAGTAGGAACCAACCGTAAGCACTTTCTTCTATTTTCTACTCTAAAGCTTATGCACCCTCTAGAGTGCACTCTATGTGAACTAGTGAGCTTTATGTATGTGGCCATGCTAGTTGGAGCTGAATGCTGGAAGTTGCAGAGGTTGTAGACAGTGAGCAGATGCTTGAATGCTTGATTTGGCTGGTTTCACAGACAATTTCACTGAGAGGTAATTGCTAGCAGTGTTTGGGAAAATGCCTTTGAAGTGCATTTAGAGGTCATTGTATGCACTGGTGTGCTTGATGTTTACTCATGTGCTTGTGTGTTATTCCACAGAGGACAAACCAGGTGAGGTTGGTATCATTATTGCTCTGGCGATGCTCATTCTAGGCACCTTCCAGTGGTGTGTTGTCACCAGCATTGCAGTGGATGGAATGGTATGTGTCCTCTCTCTCTCTCTCTCTCTCTCTCTCTCTCTCTCCCACACACGCACACACCAAAACACACATATTCATTCATTCATCTTTGTAACTTTACTTATTCTTGCCATTCCCCTATGTAAAGTTGCACCCTATTTTGTCTTTGACTGTGGCTGAAAAGTAGAAGTTGTCCTGTTTTGTAATGGTGTGGAGATTGTTTGTGAAGTTGAAATGCAGAAAGCATTTTTCTGCACAAGGTCTGTGTTATTAGTCTTATCAGGGTGAAGAACATCATGTTCTTCCACAGCTCTTCAGAGGAAGTGGTGAAATGTGTTGTTGATATTCATAAAACGTCTGCCCATACAAACTTCTGCACATTTGCAGATATTCACCCTGAAAGTCATGGATACAATTAGACTTACCTCCTTTAGCCTGCACTCAATCAAAAGTACAAGACGTTCAAGCATCATTTGGAAGCTAAACAAACCAACATTCATGTTTAGGCAATTACTTGACTTGCTTACATCATTGCTCTTATTCTCACCTCCAGATGCGTTCTGTGGAGCGCGTCTTTAAGTTCATCGACCTGCCGTCTGAGGAGCCCAAACCTAGGCTGGGCCAGAGAAAAGCCTCAACCCTGGTCATTGAGAACCCGGAGGCCTGCACTGACACTTGCTGGCCCAGCCATGGGCAGATGGACATACGCAATTTAACAGTCAAATACACTGAGGCGGGACATGCCGTGCTCAAGAACCTCTCTTTCAGCGTGGAGGGTGGACAGAAGGTATGTGTTGGTGCCAGTGCAGTTGATCATTAGAGTTCACAAACCAAAATTTCTCATAAGGCGATGGTAGTTTAAGAAAGGGTTCTGTTAGACCCCTTTATAAAGCTCAAGCCATCCAATGAACCCTTGAGGAACCCTATTTTCTACATCTTGAATACCTAAGACAATATTATTAAAAGCTTTAAATATTTTCTATTGCAGCACTTTGATTTCCTATTTAGTCTTTTTAAATTAAATTAAATTAAATTAAATTTAACCCCCATGCAAGCTTTTTTCTTAACAAAATGTCTCCATGCTTCCAGCAACTGACACTGAAAAAATCTACTGGTAAAGCAGAGAACAAACAAAATGATGTAGGTCACCAAAGCTTTTTCTGAATCCTGGCCAGACCACTATTTTAAGCCTCAAAAAGAGAACATGTCTGACGAAAAGGACATTGCGTCATCCTACTGTAAATCTGTTATTATGTGTCTCGCTTTTATGGCAGTCCCCACCCTTTTTTTCTGATTTTAGAGGATCTGTCTCAGGATACAGTGAACAATTATGTCCCATCAAACAAATATCTTGTTAGTGGGAGTATCCATGACAAAAAAAAATTTTTTTTTGGATACAATTCCTATTATTCTACTATTGTTTTAGCTAGAGGAGATTCTTTTTCAAACGTGGCAGTAAGCAATAAGATAAGAGCAATATCAGTTTCTTATCAATAATAACTAAAGTAACAAATGATACTTTTCTGATGATCAAATTCATTCGGGCCTTATAATCGATGAGTTTCAAAAAAAGGAAAAACACATAAAGTTTATCATTCAGCAGCAATGCATTTAAGCAATATTGAACGAACAAGCATGCTGTTGTAGTGAATGTTAGCACAGCTGTGATTACTTGCGGCCTCGTCTCTATGGCACACTCGCAATATCATGATTGTGATATTTCTTTTATACAACAGTTCTTTAAACAAGAAATTAATATTGAGTAACTGACATTTCAGACACAATTGGCCAAAGGTTTTGTTTGTTTATCCGTCAGTGAAAATACTTTCCAAAGAGGCCACAGCTGGATAGGGCATTGTGTGACAGCACGCAGTGAGTGTAGTAACGGTTTTAATTTTATGTAGCAAACACAGACAAGCGGAGTGATACAAACAGTGAAATGTCCCAGTTATACTTAATATCAGCACTCTTGGAACACCACTTTTCCAATCAAAATAGTGGACCGGAACTAACTGTTGTATATTATGGATTAATACAGCTTCAGGAATGTTGTGTTGTGAAAAAATCTAATCTAATTTTGAAGAAGGTTGTTCCCCAACAGCTCTGTTCTTTTATTTAAGTAGGAAAAAGCATTATGTATTGTTTCCTTAAGCATCATATTATAGTATCAGCATATGCTAAAGCAGTTAATGACCAACTGCTTGCTTCAGACAGTGGATATGTTTTGGCACTGTTGGACTTGAGTGCAGCCTTAATCACTATTGAAAGGCTTAAGAATAGGCAGTTTAGGAGTACACTGCCTGCCTAGTTTAGTTATTACTTGACAGAGCATTAGCAATTTATTAGCGTTATTTTTCAAAAAAAATTGCAAAATGGTGTCCTACAAGGTTCTGTTTTAGGCCTTCTGTTTTCCCCTTTATATACAGCGCCTTGAACATGTCATTCACAAGCCTAATGTCTTTCACATCACACACTGCACACCTATACTAAATTTAAGACTGTGCTAAAGGCATAACATCTTGGATGAATAGAAACCTCCTCCTCCATTCTGATGAAAAAGGAGTACAGATATTGGGTACTATGTCTGCTCAAAATAAGGATTCTGATTTTAACACATGCCTTGATGATTATACTACAACACCAAAACCCACAGTTAATAAACTTGGTTGTGTCACACTTGATGGTGGACTATTATTTGAGTCCCACATATGTAACATCTCTCAAATTACATATTATCTTTTAAGAAACAGATAAAGAAACAAATTAAAAAATGTGTTGCCATCTGAGCTTTCAGCTAGTTCAATCTGTGCTCTTACCAAGAAAAGAAAATCAGAGGGAATTACCCCAGTTGGTTACTTTTTAAGTTTTGCTTTAACTACAAAGTCCAGCTTTTGATGTTTAAAGCCCCATATGGTTTAGCCATAGCTTAACTCTTGAAGCAGTAGAACCCATTACGACCACTCTGCTCAGCCAAGACAGGCCTACTGTTAATCCCAGTGATCACTTACAGCTCAGCCTCTAGAAGATGTTTTTCTTATATCATCCCTGAACTCAGGAATAGTGTTCTTTTTGCACCAAGGGACCCCCTCAGTATAGATATATTTTCTGAACATATTTCTATTCAATATTCAGCTACTCAAGTATGCTCAGTATTTAAATGTGTCCAATAATATTTTGGCTATTTGTTGGAGCCTTAGAGCCATTCTTTCTGACCTTTAAAATCACAGAACACAGTTTAATTAAAAGTGCTATTAGGTCTTACCTTAACATTATTTATTACATAACATTAATTATATGTTTGAGTTATTGAGATTGAGACCAGTCAAACAGGCTAATAATTCTAAAAATGAAATAGTAATAATTTTGATAGTGGCAGATTTTGATTTCCAACACAGTAACAACATAAAAAATTCACACCCCCCCTGATTATGCTTCAGCCCTGGGGGTCCTCAGACCCCATTTTGAGAACCACTGCTCTAGAGAATATGAGGAACACAATGTCTAATCAGATTAAATCAGACTAAAAACATACTTGTTCAGCCTGGGCTATCTGTAGTTATTCATAGTCTTTTATTTTATTACAATTTTATTTTCTATAATTCTTCATAATTTCTATAAATTTTCATAATTTCATAATCTTCTGAAGGGTATTATATTTATGTTTTATCATGATTTTTTTATGTGAATCATTTGCAAAATATATGGTAATTATTATTATTATTATTATTATTATTATTATAGTAATGGAATACACTAACAAGCTAGTGTATAAATGTAAATAACTGAATGAAGAACTTTTTTTTTTTGGTTTTTAGGTGGGCATATTGGGCAGGACAGGTTCTGGGAAAAGCACACTATTCAATGCGCTCCTGCGTCTGGCCTACACAGATGGAGACATGTCTATAGACGGCGTCTCTTGCTATAACATGTCCCTGCAAAAATGGAGGAAGGCTTTTGGTGTGGTGCCTCAGGTACGTCCACAGCTTTGAATGACACCAATTTGTATTGTTCTTACAGAATTATATAAACCCTCTCATTTTGGCTTTGTAACTGCTTGGCTGCTACAGAAAGTTTTCATCTTTACTGGAACATTTCGGATGAACCTGGACCCATATGGATGCCACAGTGACAAGGAGCTGTGGAGGGTTGCTGAGGAGGTAAGTCTCATTGCTGTAACACTCACTATGACCAATTTGTTCATAGTGCACTTTAAAGACACATCCTAATTGCTTGTCAAGTAACAGCTCCTCCATGGCAACTCTACATTGTCCATCAATCGACCATGTGACATCATCGACAATGATGTAATAGTAATTGAACTCATTGGCACTGGGTTGATACCATTCTTATGTACTTAAATAAATGGTAATGGAAAGTATATAATTTTGTTAAAATATGCTACATGGATATAAGTGTGAGTTTCAGAAAGTTACGGATGTGCTTCTTACCGTTATTTGCAACGAGAAATGTCAAAAAGCATTGCTGTAATCCTTGTGTGGATAGTTTAAATTTTTTTTTTTCCAGGTGGGGCTTAAGTCAGTAATTGAGCAATTTCCAGATAAACTGGATTTCCAGCTGGAATACGGGGGTCACGTGCTCAGCTACGGCCACAAGCAGCTGATGTGTCTGGCACGATCCATCCTCAGTAGGGCCCGAATCTTGCTGCTGGATGAACCCAGTGCCCACCTTGACCCCATGTAGGTGAACCACCAGCATAACCGTAGCACATAGAAGACGGCTAACATTGTTCTGTGATCTGTGCTAAGACAAACCATTGATGGTAGAAACAAGAACTTCAATTTGAGATTAAATTGCTATACTGGTTTTTGTTATGGTAAATGATGAGTTGTGTTATGCTAACTGTGATGGATTACAGAACTGTGAAGGTACTGAAGAAGACGCTAAGGCAGTCCTTCTCCTCCTGCACGATCTTACTGTGTGAACACAAGGTGGAACCGCTGCTTGAGTGCCAGTGCTTCCTGGTAAAGCTCCTTCTGCCATCACTTTTATTTCACCAATTAGGAAACCCAGCAGCCATGCTACTGAAGTTGCCCCCAATATAAAAATCAGTTATATAAAACTTAAATAAGTCATTTTTTGTGCTGTAAAATGATAGTTTTTATTGGTTTTGTTTTTGAGATATTATAGCATTATATGTAATGAATAAAACATGCAGTTTTAAGAAAATCAGCAACAAGGTGGTCTGATGTGGCCAGACACAAAGTGGTGTTACTGTTACCACTGTGAAGTTTCCCAATAATGACACTTCTCAGAGTGTTTTATTCTTCCACTTTTTATTTATTAAAGAACGCCATTTTGTACGTTTTAACAGATTGTAGTTATATTTAATGCTGTGGAACGTCTGTGGTTTTAAGTTAGTTCCTGTTATCACTTATGTTACAGCATGCTATAAACAGTTGCTCCCTCACCAGCTCTTTTTCACTCTCTTGAAGACAAAAAAAACACAGCTTATGTTAAAGAAGAAACAGAAAGTGCAAAGCCCTCTGTTCTGTGAAGGAAAAGTTTACCTCTTGACTGTTACAAAGTGCTAACACTGGACACGCCTTCCAAAAATGTTACATAAATGTCTCCAGACAGAAAACTTCATCATACCAACAAAAAAAAAATCTGTTTATATGGAGCATGTGCCATACAAGTCCCTATTTAAGTTGTTATTTTGAAATGCTAATGGATTAGAGTGAGCACATTAATATAAACCTTACAGCCAGAACTACTGTCTGAGCTGCTGTTATAGAAAATTAATCAACACCTTTTGGTATAAATCAAAGTCAATGGCCGTCACAGTGAATTGAACCTGTAATATGTGGAAAAACTTAAACGTGCTGTTTTTGTACAGAAAAAAACAACATGTATTAATAACAGTAATTTGGTTGGATTTTTTTTTTTAAAGTAAAAACTTCTCTGAAGTAACTATAACTATGTATTTAAAGTGAAATACAGCTGTTGAAATATCTCAGCAATCAAACCAGCACAAACAATAATTTTTGCAGCACAGCACAAATACATTACTTAAGTGTTATTCCATTTCTTTGTCAATTGGCGTGCCAGTTGCAAGTAGGTTATTTAGACATGCTGTCATATGATTATCAGCAATACTATCATATTAGCATTCACAAATAGTAAGATAGCATTCATAATATGAGCTGGGTAATAAAATAACTTGCTTACACAAAAACTGCTTTGCAATGGATGGCATTCATTTCAGTGCTGACTATTTAACTGAGCCTAATTATTGGAAACTTGAGCAAAGCAGAAGGATGTTGGCTAATGTAAATGCATGATGAGACAGACATGATCAGTGGTGGATTTTTGTCACAGTGAACCCCTGTGCAAACATTACATTTGGGCCCAACTTATGTTACCTTGAAAAAAAAGCATGTACACACTCCCACATTGAATACACTACAAGACAGATCAATATGCAATAACTTGCAGCTGTTAGCTAACTATACAGTAGGTGCATTAAAAGTACCAAACCATTAGTATTTGCTAATGTGGTTATGATGTTTCCCACTTAAGAGTGGTAAGCTGTTAAGTTTGTTGTTAGTTGTTAAGGAAGGAGACAAGCTACCATAAAGACCACATGTAAATATGGATCCAATCATGGGAGCTTTGCCCTGTCCATTTCTTTCTCTCTTCTCTCTCTTTGTTCTTCAGCTTTACTTTTACGTTTATGATCAAATGGCATACTGATCATTCTGCCCAGTACGTTGTTAGGCTGCTGCACTATGTGGCCAAAGGTATGTGGACACCTGATCAATCACATCCATATGTGCTTGTTGAACAGCCCATTATAGATTATAATGGGTCTGAACCTCACTTTGTGCATTGTGGCAACAGTTTGGGGAGGACCCATATACAAGTGTGATGGTGAGATGGTGAGGTGTCCACATACTTTTGGCCATATGGTGTATATAAGCAAAGCGATGTAACCTGATCAATCATTAGTGACTTCTTATACATACCCTGTTACATACAATACACATTTTCCAGACCTCTCAGATCTCTACAAATTTGGGAAAACCATGGATTATCTTTCAAATTCCACAAAATTAGCACAAAATAATAAACATTTATTTCCTCATAAACATTTCATGAGGAAAAAGTCTTAATATTGTGTAGTATTAGGTGTAATAGAAAAGCAAATTGTAACAGTGAAACGTCTTTCATTGTCTACGTCCAAAAGGTGGAAGGCGTGAGTGTAATTTAGCTTGAATTAACTTGGTTAGTACCATTATTCATGCTTTCACAGTTTGAACACAGTGATCTCAGCAGCTGGGTTCATCTGGGTCATGGTCCTCAGTGGGGCAGACCCTCTAAGCTATTATTATGATCAGTCATATTTGAGATTAACAATGTCATTCTGTTATATTAGCTATGTTTAATATGATCAGGCATATTTGAGATTAACAATGTCATTCTGTTATTCTAGCTATATTTAATATGATCAGGCATATTTGAGATTAACAATGTCATTCTGTTATATTAGCTATATTTAATATGAGCAGCCATAATGGAGATTAACAATGTCATTCTGTTATGCTAGCTATATTTAATATGAGCAGTCATATTGGAGATTAACAATGTCATTCTGTTATGCTAGCTATATTTAATATAATCAGGCATATTTGAGATTAACAATGTCATTCTGTTATACTAGCTATATTTAATATTAGCAGTCATATTGGAGATTAAAAATGTCATTCTGTTATATTAGCTATATTTAATATGATCAGGCATATTTGAGATTAACAATGTCATTCTGTTATGCTAGCTATATTTAATATGAGCAGTCATATTGGAGATTTACAATATCATTCTGTTATACTAGCTATATTTGATATTATGATATTATAATATTATGATATATTTAAGGTTAACAGTACAGTTAATTAGAGTGATACTAAAGTTTTTTTGTGATGTATGTTCACCCTCTTGCTATAGATGATGGAGCAGGGCAAGGTAAAGACTTATGAGTCAATCCAGCGCCTGCTGAACGAGACCAGCCAGCTGAAACAGGCCATGAGTCCAGCCGAGCGCCTCAAACTGTTCCCACGCCGCAACTCAAGCATGCGCGTGCCGCAGCCCAAACTGAGTTCCGTCACACTTACACTACAGGAGGAGACCGAGGATGACATCCAAGACACTCGTCTCTAAGCCCCAGGCAATCATACACTAACAGAGACTCTGCCTTCATGAGCTCCTGCTAACTTAGGACTACTCATGTCCTGTACACTATGTCCTCATTCTACACACTCATTCTGAAGTGTAATTTTTTTATATCATGTGTGCTGATCATTTGGAATACAATTGTGGTACAATAAATGAACATCTTTTTATATATGCAATAAATATAATTTAAGGTACTTCATAGACTTTCATAACAGGAGACAGTGGGTCCAGGAAATGATCATCCCACTGTAAAAAGTAAAAAAAAAAAAAAAAAAGACACTTTTATCATGTTGTTCCTCTTGGTGGCCTTCACAGATAACGTTTCAGAACAAACAGTTGTAAATCTTCTCAACTTATTTATTGAATTGTCAGTCCACAAGCCTCAAACTTGTTCCTGTAAAAGTACTGCACAATGTGTTTTTGTAAAATGCATGGACAACTTTTACTTTTATTTTTATATTTAGGAATTTTATTTAACTACTAACAGATTAGGCCCGAAATGAAATGCAAAGTGTTAGGATTTTTTTTTTTTTTTTTTTTTTTTTTTAAACACTACCGGTCAAAGGTTTGAAAACAAAGCTAACTTTGTGAAAAAATAAACATGAAAAATTTATTTTTTCAAGAGATAATGAATTGTAAATCTTTATTAATTGTGTCAAAACTTAAATTCTGCATTCATCAAACTATTCTATTAATTGCTTCATGAGGGAGGGCATGGCTTAAAGTGATTAAAATCTTACATCCAGGTGTGCAAAAATTGTAGGATATCTATCAACAGGAAGCAACACTCAAGACTGGCAAACTACTGAGGCGTGACCACATGACAATCAAATGCTTTGTTGATAATCGTCAGCAGGTTTGCTGCAAAATTAACTGCAAAAGACTTGAAGAATGAAACATGAAACCACCAGAAACCTGTTAGCCACCATTTTCCAGAACTGCAACCTACCTGGAGTCTCCCAAAGTAGAAAGTGTCAAGTGCTTATAGGCATTACTAAAGTAAAGTGATTTTTCAAAAGTTTTAAGGACAGATGAGATGAGTAACTCTTGATGGACCAGGGCCTGAGGCTGGATTGCTAATGGAGATGGTGCAGCAGTTTGAGTCCAGTGCCAGCAAGGTGGGGGAAGGGTAATAGTGTGGGCTGCTATCATTAAGGATGGGCTAGGTGCACCTTTTCAGGTTGAAGATGAACTGAAATGCAGCTCCCAAAACTATTGCCAGTTTGTGGAAGATACTTTCTTCAAACAGTGGTAGAGGAAGAAGTTATCAGCATTCAAGAAGACCATGAACTTTATGCAGGACAATGCTCCATCACATGCATCCAAGTACTCCACTGCTTGGCTAGACAGAAAAGGCTTCAAAAATGGCCTGATTTAAGCCCAATTGAGAATGTGTGGGATTTACAGTGAGGGAAGAAAACTCTCTCGCATCTGGGAGGCTGTGGTGGCATGCAGCGGTTCATTGGGGCGGTCAGGGTTTTGACACTACGTGGTCATGGTCACTTCTGTTTTTAATTCTCTCCACTTTCCCACCTGGATTAATAACACTGGAGTATATGCGTAGATGTGCGAGAGGAAAAAAAAATCAACGGCTTGCGGTAATGGTTAGGGTAACAGTGCATTTTTAATTGTTGTGCTTGGAGGAAACAGGACAATTCTGTGAACCTCATCAGACACCTATCTCACAATTCAACATCAGTGGCTGACTATAATCTCTTCTGTACATATGAACAATGGTGAGTTCAAAATAATACTTGATTATCCTAAGTGTTTATTAGAGAAGAACAAATCAAAAATTAATGTTGCTCTAAATTTCAGCAGTGGCTTCTGCACAAGGGTCAAAGTTCAAGCAAGTCCTGACTCAGCACACATTCCATGGGCAACTAAAACTACTCATTATGGCTTTACAGACAAAAGAAAAGGACTTGTGTTGCAATGACGTTACTTATTGCCACATTCAGTTCACTTTGAAACAAGTGAGAAAAATCGACCAAAATGTAATATTAGAAACACTATGTACAGTTCTTTTTTTTTTTTTAAGCTCTTCAATATACAAGCGCATCACCACATCCACTAGTCTATATATAACATTTAAGTTCCTGTTTTTTTATTTACACATATTTGGTAAAACCCTGATTAATTTGAACAATATGTAGAACCAATCTTGCAACTATTTAAACATAAAATACTTATCTGAAAATACTTATTGGCAAAAAAGACTAAGTTTCTCCTTTGATCACCTAAAAGCTCACAAAGCACTTCTTTTATTAGTCTTCCCAGGCTAATTCCTCAGTTTTTTCTTTCAAACTCAATACTTCAACACTGAAATATAATAAAACTATGGTCCCAAAGTACACAAGATAATATAGTGTAACAAGTATGGACAACATTTATTATAAATACTAAAAAGCTGTCAATAACACACTTTGGAAGAAGTTTACAGAGTGGGGATACAGGGTTTGAAACGGGGATCTATTCACGGTTATTGTAGTTTTTGTGGAAGTTGGAGTTAAGAATCCAGATCTCCTCTTCTGGTTGTTTGTTTCTGTTGTTGGGTTGTGTCTGCCTTGTTCTGCTGCTCATGTGGGCTCTGCTGCTGTGCGTTTGGGAGGGACGGATGCTGCTGCTGACAGCGGGGTTGGAGGTATTGGTGGCTCGGTGGGAGCTGCTGGGAGTTTGCTGATGCCCCTTGCTGCTGGGGATTGGCAGCTGAGATTTGGGCCTGGCCACTCGGCGCGGGGAGGTGTGGACGTTTTCTGAATGACTGCTGTTAATCTGTCAACGATCCACAATTCATGTATTAAACAGAACTGGATTCATGCACACTGCATAGTATTGGCTCATAGCAAATGCAATCAGATCACTTCAGTGGTAGTTATGTAATGTGTTTGAGTGTGAATAAAACACCAGATTAGGGTTGTTACAGTGTCACAGTTGAAAGGATGGTTACCTCACTGCTGATTTCTTCAAAATACTACATTTCCTTCTATTACCGTCTACTCTAATTTTATTTTACCCGATCGAGTTCCTTAATCTAGAGGTTCTCATCCTTTTTTGTGTCTGGATTTTAGAACTCTCTCCTTCGGGATTCCTCCTACATCATACTACAGCAACAGTTTCTTCATTTCTCAATTCAGCGGACGCACACTGAATCGAGAACCTTTTGCTGTGCAGTCTGCTACTGTTGTAAACACGTTACACTTCTACCCCTGCTGCCCCTCCTAGTATATTCATAACCTTATCATTCATGAAGGCTATCAAACATACAGAAGAACATGGCATTGCTACATCACACTGCACACTGTTGTGCTAGTTAGATTTTTTATTTATTTTTTTTTTTTTGAGGTTGCCTTTCCTCCCAGCTGCTTCCTCTTTCATCTTATAACTACAATGTGATAAATACTGACAATGTAAGAGATTTTATGGAAGTGTCTTTCTCAAAAATAAGAAAAGAAAAACAGTTAGGTGGCAGACCAAAGCTCTAAAAACAGGGTTGTAAAACTCTGGCCTTGCAGACTACAGCTCTGCTTTACTGTAACGATTTACTGTACTCAATCCTTACTCCGATGCTTCTATTCTTAGATGTTTTAAATAAGTACAGTAACCTATCTAGCTAATTAGCTGTATGTATTAGCCTATTTATAAAGATTAATTATTACCCTAGCAAAATTATCTTTCAAGTATTTTCATGTCTGTAATCATTTTATCAGCCATTATACAGTATGCATACTGTTAAGGCATACCTGCAGTGGATGAGGTAGACTGAATTTCTGAAGTGTTGTATTGTGTTTGGGTCAAGGTATTGTGCTCAATTGTTTGTCCTGCTTCTTTTAGGAGCAAAGGTTTTATCGCAACTACAGTATCAATATTTCTGTTCTCTCAGTCATTCATACTCTGTAGGTGAAAAATTAAAGTTAAAAGTATGTGTTGTGTGTAAGACTACTGTGTAACTCCCGTACCTTGAGAGAGAGAGAGAGAGAGAGAGAGAGAGAGAGAGAAAGAGAGAAAGAGAGAGAGAGAGAGCACAAGTGAGAGCAGCATAAGGCTTTGTGGCCTTTATGTAAATTCCAACTGCCACCTGTAGAACCATTTCTGTTTGACCTTATCAGTACTGCAGGTTTTAATGATTTGGAATCAGTTCCCCTGGGAACCATGGTTGCAAGTGAATGTATGCAGGGCTAGGTTGTAGCTGATGAATTGAATCAGAGGTGTAAAACCTGAGAACTCCAGTAAAACACACTGGAGTTCTCAGGCAATGATCTGTTCATCCTGTAGAGTCATGCTGGTTTTACCTGCTGCACTGGAGGCTGGGTGCTGTCCAAACTGCTGTCTTCTCTGCTGGCTTGTGTTTGTAGTCCACTGTAGCTGTGCTCCAACTTTCTCCGATGAGCATCTTGACTTGGGCCAGGGAGCATAATGAAGTCCTCTTGGGACACAGCAATCTGCAGTAGACGATAAGTACATGTCTTTAACAGATCTCTAGATAAGAGGCATAACAATGCTGAGTGTTACAAGTTTTTGAGCAGAAAAGGTTTCTATGACGTTAAATGTTAGTAAAATGCTGTTTTACCAATAATGCATTTTGGTCAGGACTGAAGCAATTGAAAAACTGAATCAACTACAGGTCACAGTATAACACCAATTCACTGTTCACTGGGTACAACAGGATACAGACTTGAAGCAATTTACACTGAATGGAATTTTGGATTACCTTGCTTATATCTGGCTCAGATTTGCTGGAGCACAAAGTCTGTAGTTCCCTGATCAGGTCGCTCTCATCGTCAGAGTAGAGTGTGAGACCAGCCGAATCCCCATCACTGACTCTGGAGAAGCACATTCAAAAGCCACACAGGCTCATAATCTAAATAACCCAAAATGCTTCCATAATGATGTAGTGTGTCTATGAGTGAACAGTGCCCACTGGTGGTGATACAGCAGAGAAACAAACCTGGGATGACTGGCATTTGTCATTAGGTGAACTTCTGAATTGGACACAGATGCTGAAGGAAAAAAAAAAAAAGGCAGAAATGTGTTACGCTAATGAATTAATATGTAGTGAGTCTAAATAGGGTTGCCAGCAGATTTTCCCTGACCTTCTTGTATAGAGCTGTTCGAGCCTATTCCAGATGCAGGACTTGCTTTTTTTCTTGGACTGGTGTTGGATCTTCTCCATGCAGCGCTATCACGCCCTTTCCTCCCACCTTTCCTGTAGGAGTAGCTAATGGAGGAGAGTGGAAAACATCCACCCCGGAACTCTGGCAAGAGCTGGTTGATCTCTGAATAACATTTGCACACAGGAAGAGGCAACTGTAAAATTCTCTGAGTGCATTAGTACCCCACCTTATGTGTGTTATTGTGACTGATGTGGTTCTGCGCCGCTATTCAACAGGTGACCAACAGGTTTATCATGCTAGAAATTAACAGATTTATTTGTAAATCGTTCACAATAGCATTTACCCAAGAAATGCAGGATTCCTGAAAATCTAATCAGTTCTGAAAAATGTTTGTATCTTACAAGAACTCTTGAGATATATAGATATAAAAGTTACATATAAGGAGACTCTCTAATGTGAACCTTGACTGATAAGCTTCAAAACGTACAACTGGCAATTGTACTGTACTTTTATATATGGATTACGTTGTCAGGATTCAATAATCGTTTTTTTTTTTTCAATTACACACAAATTTAATGCAAATTTTGTGTAACAGCGGTTTCATAACTCGAATAAACCATTTAGCAACGTATGCATGCTGGTATAAAGAAGATCAGTGTTACAGAAATTATAATATGGTGGGAAAAACACACAGCTTTACTAAAAGATTGATAAATGAGTCACAACATGCGTTACCGTACCTGGCATTGCAGCACATGATGTCTGTAACTTCCAATGATGTGTGTAACTGCATCTCAGAGTGTGTAAACACTGCACCCAGTGTGTGTTATTGCACCTCAGTGTCTTAATACTGCACCTGATCTGTCCAGTGGGCAGCTGTGCAGCACGGCTTTATTCAGGACAATGTTGAGAGCTGCTCGCACTACCGCCCTCTGCCCTGGACTTAGGCCCTTGTTGCTAGGAGACCATCGCTGCAAAGGAGAGTGCTTGGCTGTTACCCTAGAGATGACAGCATCCTCAATGCGTGGGACCACCAGCACATTCCACAGACGCGCCAACCACCTGCGAGGAAGCACAAACAGTGAAACAGAGACCATAGGCCATCATAGAAATGTGACCTCAAGTAAAAGATCAAAGTGTGCAAGTCAGATGCACTCACTTCAAGATGGCATGTCTCTGTTCTGGCAGGACTGGGCATGAGAGAAAAACATAAGGGCCAAGCAGGGCCTCAGGGGTTCCTAGGCGAGAGAGGCAGCTGTTGAGCTGCTGCCAGACTGAACACACCCAGGACAGAGTTCTGTGCACAGGCTCGTCAGGGGTCCAGGGCTGGCCCTGAGACTGCAACCAGCACAAAAATGTTAAAATTCAAAAGAACGACAAAGATGCTCCTCACAATATTAACTGCTACCAATAATGACTAACACTTGACTGAATTAGTCTCTACTGCTTTCAGTATTTTTTTTTTTTACTTATAGTAGCACACAGTACAGCTGGTTTAAGAAATATAATTCAAGAAAACTAAAAGTTTTTCCTACCTGATTAAATATAACAGTTATACAGTGGACACAATGTGCAGTGGATGCAATGACAAACGAAAGCTCATAAAACTAGGACAAGGATGAGGAAAAGGAAAAGAGGGCAAACCTTGTGGAGAAGTTTCCTGCGGAGGTGGCGTCCCAGCATGCTGCTGAGCGGCTCGGTGTCCCAGCGCAGTTGCACCCAGCGGAAGTGCTGCTGTAGTCGCAACTCAGCACCCTGCAGCCGTGGCTTGGCTAGTGTGCCAATCAGAAAACTGCCCTCTTGGAAGTAGTACAGTCCCTCCACACCTACTGGCCAAAAGATGGCGGGTCAGAAGTGCCTTACATAACAAAGATTAAAAGGTTATACTCAACGTATTCTACGATTACTACAAATCATGAAATATACTTACGTATATAAATATACTACATGAAATATAATACATGACATACGTTTAACAAATGTTTTTAGAATCACTTGCATGTGTTGCATTCCTAATATGCTTGGAACAAAATTCTAGAGGAAGATGAAGTTGAGATAAGTGCTCAAACTGCTTGTTTTAGACTATACTGTTTCAGGAGATCAGCAGGATATGCTGCAGCTAAATCATTTATAAATTTAAGCATCACGAGCAGGATGCGTCAGTGCGGAACCTAATAGCCAGCCGATGTAAATTGAATAAGATCGCATCACTCTGACGTTCTTTTCCTGGTAAGAACACAGGCTGATGCTTTAGGTATTTAAAATATTATTTTTTATAAATTGTTGCTACAAATGTATTACGAGACAGAACACTGCTGACTAGTGAACAGAAACAGGAGAGTTAAAGCAGTGTTTCATCTCATTCTCATTTATTTCCACATTTTGCTTTTACTGTTAGCTACCGGTTCTACTACATGTCCATGAAAGGAAGCATGAGAGTCTCACTGTGGTTTAGAGAGAGGGAGTAGAGGGAGCCGCGGTTCTCCAGCGCCTCACATAGATTCTCCAGCATGTGACTAAGGGAGTGAGCTCTCTCCAGTCCTTCTAGCACCACCACCACACACCGGCCTACAGCAGCCTCCTGAACACACACCAGGAACCCTGACACAGCACAACACAACACAGTACCCTGATTTTATTATACACACCAAAAATCTGATGCTTATATAGTGACCGGTATAATATTAATAAATCTAGCAGAGTTATAAAGAAGGTCCTACCACAATTGATGAAGGTTTCCAGCAGGTGATCTTTAGACAGACCCTCCTCTATCTCCACACGGATAACATCACAGCCTATTCCCATGGCCTCCTGCCTGTGCTGAGCAGTGTGTACACATACACAGGCGCAAAAAAAAAAAAAAAAAAAAAACCCCTGAATAACAGATTGGAGTAACAGAACGAGTGCAGATGTTTCCAAACAGAGGTACTGTCTGATACAGTATAATAATAAGCAAGCTATTGTGTTCTGTGCCATGTATTAAAATGCTGAGCAGGCCCAGCTGACCTCAATTTTAGATTTAGATGGCATAAGGAAAAGATGACTTTTAAAGAGGGTTCACTATTTAGCCACAGATGGCACACGTTTCAGCCACAAAGACTACTCGCTCTACCGTGACACAGTGACTAAAGTACTTAGATCTGTGGGAAAGACATCAGTAAATAGGGTTGAATATAGGGTGGTCAGAAGCACACATTCAATGACTGTAATGCTTGTGCAGTAGTAATAATATGTAAAGAAAAAGCAGAGCAAGAAAAGCAACTGTTCTTTAGGTGACTGACAATGCCAACGCAGGACATGGCCAAACTGTCAGCAAGAACAGTAAAGTGGCCCAATATCTTACTAATACACTTTATGTTGTGCCTTCCTTTTATTTGATGCCTGTCCGTAACACATTATTACCAACATAAATTCATATATCACATCTGTAGCTGCAAACTGTTGCTAGAGAGACATGTATGTTTTTATTAATTAATGAAATTTAAAAAAAAAAAAAAAATCAGCACATAGTAACCACTTTTGTTCTTTCTCTTACCTTGATGTGCTGAGAAATCTGGTTGGCGATGTACTCCTGAAAACTTCCCTCCAGTCCATGGAAAATGACATTACGATATTGTTCAACCTAGCCAAAAGACAGGGGGCAAACAAAGAAGTGTTGAGTAATTTAATGAATCTACATGTATCCTAAATTAAACTAGTCTTTTGCACAGGCTACACACTGCTATGCGTGGGGTGGGCACTCCAAATCTAAAAACAGGACCCCTGTCCTGAGACAAGGAACATTTTCTACCAAATCTGCGTGTGTGTAAAATGCAGCGTACCAGGCGCACATAATTCTGCAGCAGCGGGAGTGGGATCAACGAGTCGTAGGTCATCTCTTCCAGAGCACACTCTGACAGACCTGATACAAAAGGGGAAAGAATGGCAGTAGCTGTAAATCAGCCTCCCAAGGATCTGGGATCTCACTCTGATGAAACACTTGACTAGACTGTCTTAATGTGCTTTCAAACAAGACAGAACATTCTGGAGTCAGGTGCTATAAATAACATGGCTAGGGATCAGATATCTTACGAGCTCATAATGCGGTATATTAGAGAAGCGTGTCATGTGCTTTAAAGCAATCATCATCTATGAGATTTGAATAATTCTTTATAGATGCTTTATTTTATGGAGCCTGGAAGCTGACAAAAGTATCTGAATATGAATTTTGCACATTTGAATTATATTACATTAAATACATTTTTAAAAATTTCTGCTATATTTAATTTTACATTTTTACCTTTTTGAGATTTGAAGTTTGGGATTTGTATTTAAATAAAAAATTTAGGGTTTTGATTTAAAAAAAAAAAAAAATCTGAAATCTTACCCCTAGCAATTTCAAAACAACAGAAAAAACAGATGAAAATACATTAAATACACCACAGAAAAAAAAAAAACGTTTTATTTAAAATGTCTTGCAGTGGTCTTCAGTTCCCGCTTGTTCCTGGGGCATTTTGGGGTGATGGACTTGGCCATTGCAGAACTTTCCACTTCTTTGCCTTAAAAAAGTCTGCTTGGGGTCATTGTCCATCTGTACTGTGAAGTGCCCTCCAATGGGTTCTGAAGCATTTAGCTGAATCAGAGAAGATACTATAGCCCTATACACTTCAGAATTCCTCTTCTTTCTGCTTTCGTCCTCAGTCACATCATCAATAAATACAAGGGAGCCAGCTCCATTAGCAGCCATATATGCCCACGCCATAACACTGCTTCCACCATGCTTGACAGATGAAGTGGTATGCTTTGAATCACGAGCACTTCTTCCTTTTCTCCATACCCTTCTCTTCTCATCATTCTGGTACAAGTTGATCTTGAGGTCCTCTGTCCATGGAATGTTGTTCGAGAACTTTACAGGCTTTTTTAGATGTTTTTGGCAAACTCTAACCTTGTCTTCCCATTTTCGAGGCTTACCAATGGTTTATATCTTCTTATGGTAAAAATGATGTATTTACTCTAGTGAAGACTTCTCTTGATTGTTTACTCTGACACAGATATTCCTAGCTCCTGGAGGGAGTTCCTGATCTGTTGAACTGCTATAAATAGGTTTTCTTCACCAGGGAAAGAACTTTTTGTAATCAACCAGAGTTGTCTCCATGGTCTACGGTCCCTCTGGTGTTCCTGAGCTCATTTGGTGCATTCTTTATTTTTAAGAATGCACCAAATAGTTGATTTGGCCACACCTAATTTTTCTGCTATCTCTCTGATGCATTTGTTTGTTTATTTTTTTAGCCTAATGATGGCTTGCTTCACTGGCTGTACCAGTTCTTGGGACTTCATATTAAGAGACTCCAAGTGTGGCATTTGCATTTGATCAACTCAATATCAGGTTGAGACTGAAAAAAGAATAAGGAAGCTTCCGCAATAAAGTACCTTTGAGGCGGATGGAAATCCGCTGGCTCAAACGCTTACGGATCAGGTCCCAAGGGGACTGGGCCAGATCCTGTCCAGGTAGCCAGACAGCATCACCTGCAGTACACACACAGCAGGCATTAAATGTAAGTGTGCAATAGGCAAAATGGAAATATAATTCTCAGTGACAGCTGAGCTTTCATCTTGTTTGTTGACAGAGACAACAGTGCTGCATTTCTCTAATCCGCACCAGTTGACTGTCCAGAATTTCTTCTCTCATGAATAAACCCCTATCCTCTTATTTGATATCACGCTTTTGTATGTTATTTTAATATTGCTATTTCATTTTCTAAAGCGTCATTACTGACTGATTCCTGACCTCATTCCTCATTCACTCAACATAAACTGCCTGTAAACCCTCTAAATATGAGGAAACTGAAATAAGAAAAACTAAGAATGTGTAAACAAAAACAAATCAAACAAGCTGTGAGATAGAGAAGGCCTGATAGATGAAAAGGGATAGGGTGAGAAGTTGGGTTTATTTTCAGAAGCCATGCATGACTACCATAAGGCCAGGCCAAGCTCAATTAGACCTTAATGCCAACTCCTTCCCTACTTGGCCCAGGGTGGCTTTGGATAGCACCCAGGGAACAGAGCCATTTTAAAGAGTCAGCCTGTGTGTGTCTAATTATATTAAAAGTGTGCACGCTTGGAAGGGCAAATGTTTTTGTTTATTTTACGAGTGAGTGTGTGTGTGTGTACACACACACACACACACACACACACACACACACACGTGTGTGTGGATTAACCCTTTATAAAC
This sequence comes from Pangasius sanitwongsei, assembly GCA_037576675.1. Classification (NCBI taxonomy): domain Eukaryota; kingdom Metazoa; phylum Chordata; class Actinopteri; order Siluriformes; family Pangasiidae; genus Pangasius; species Pangasius sanitwongsei. The sequence continues at coordinate 13,335,390 of CM075008.1, forward strand.
CAGCTCTAATTAATGGTAGTTCGTCATACAATATAATAACAGCATTCAACATACAGTCAAATGCAAAATATTGCACCCACATATATCTCTATTTTACAATTCATTTACAAAAAAAAACAGAATTCCATGAAGTCAAAAATGAAATAGTGGTGTATCCTGCAAAAACAGAAAAATATTCTGGTTTCGCTGTGTATGACACCTGGCAGAGTTATAACTGCTATGTGAAGAGGAATGGGTGGGGGTAAGCTATAAAAGACTGAATCTAACAACTCTGAGGTTCCAAAAACTGTTCAGAGAACAGAAAGGAGGCTGGAAGCAGTTATAAAGGGAAAATATGGGCATAGAAGTTATTACAAAGTTTTACATTCTAAAAAAAGAGAAAACGACATTTTAAAGAGATACAAGCATTTAAACTCATGTATTTTGTAAACGATATCTCTTGTCGCTATACATTACATTTGTTTGCCTTCTTTGCTTCGTCTAAAGATTTGCAAACTTTGATTGGAAAGATTGTATAGACGTAAGTTGCTCCCATAAGAAAACAATATGAAATAATTTAGTTCACTCTCTTGACATTACACACGTGAAAACGCTGAGGCTGGGAAATTAAAACCTGATAAATGACCAAGAAAAAATTTTAGGAAGCAGCAGCTGTTTACAAGGCTGAGGCGCCTTAGAATAGCAGGCTGCCCAACCACAAACATGCTTTTGGTTTTCAGATCGCTTACCACAGGCCATACTTAACTATTTAGCAATACACACCACACACAGAGGAGCAGCTGTTTCTGCTCTCAACATGGCACTACATAATTATCCCGCTTCAAGTGATTTCATTAACTATAACAGAAGTTTTGAAAGGTTCCTGAACACTTGACTGTTGGTTTCAGGAGATTCATTTGAAGCATGACAGGAGAAGAATAAAGCAAAGCAATTTGTACCAATGATTACATCTGATAGAATTTAATATTGTTTGGAAAGAGAACTGAGGGTGGTTATGTTGTTGTGATAAATTCTGAATTAAGTGGACATGCTGATTTCAGAGGTCATTTTCCCAATTACCTACAGTACAACATTTTGAAAGAAATGAAACTGAATGGAAGGTAAAATCTTCTGCAAAAGCTACCAAATAATGGTGGAAATCTAGAGCAATGGAAATGCAGGTTGCACTTTTTAAAGGTTTCTGGGGCTCACCTATCTTCACTGAGGCCACGCTGTCTGAGGAAAGACCCAGAGGTATGTCCGCTCCTCCCAGTCCCACCTGCAGCTCCCAGCTCCCACACACCAGTTCCAGGTGATCGGTTAGCAGCTGACTCAGGATTCGCCACAACTCTGGCCAGCTGGTGGGACGCTGGATGCTAACTGTGCCGATAGTAGCGCCATCCTCCAATAGATCGACAGTACACAGGTGCTCGTGTGAGCCCATGTACACCTGCACCACCACTCTGTAGCAGTCTGACAGAGTGGGCATCAGAAGAGTTCATCAGTAAGGTAGTTCATTACATTGTTTTACTTTATATTTACTATACAAAAGTGTCAATACAGCTTGCTTCAAGAGCTTCATGAGTCTTTCAGGGTTAGCCTATCGTCAGGATTCTTAAAGTCTCAAGTGCCACAATGCTGTGTGGTTAACTTAGCTAAATCATGTTGATTTACAGCTTAAAATCTGCATCCAGGGATTTGACATGCTTAATACATTTGAACGTTAACGAGCTTACATTCTGCCATAGACGGAATGAACACTTAACAGCACTACACTATGCACATATTGCAAAAACTTCAGAAGGTGACTGCAACTAACAAATAGTTATTTTTTGTATATTATTTTTTGGTTGGTTAAGCCCTTTCTACAGACACGCCAAATCTCAAATGTCTTTTTCCCCCCCCACTATATATGCTCAATGCATGACGTATAACATAATGGCATTTTAGACAGTTCAGTTTATGCATAAAAGATTCCCATTTGAGGTTCAGCCACAGAGAAAGAGTATACTATATGCATTATCACTTTCAAAACATACTTTGTTCATTTTATACAGTCAGGTCCATAAATATTGGGACATCGACACAATTCTAACATTTTTGGCTCTATACACCACCACAAT
>CM075008.1:13337591-13348453 GCA_037576675.1 Pangasius sanitwongsei
GTGGTGGTGTATAGAGCCAAAAATGTTAGAATTGTGTCGATGTCCCAATATTTATGGACCTGACTGTATATATATTAATAACATGAAGTAAGTCATTTGTCAGTGACAAGAAGCATTTGTCCAAATGTTTAGGAAATGCATGGTAGTAAAAGAGGATCTAAGTGCTGTTAGATTTTTTTTCACCATTGAATATATTAAATATTACAAAAAATTCTAACAGTATTCAAACAGTGAAATTTGTTCTGTGTGAAGGCTACTTAAGGCCAATTATCCACTACAGGACTGCTGAAGCATATGGAAGAGCACTCTGTTCTGTATATGTCAAATCATTTAAGTGTATATATGGCTTACTTTGAGTAACTAATCACATAAATGCACATGTGAACACACAAACACACACACACACACACACACACACACCTAGGTTCTCCAGCAGGTCTTTGCAATCATCTGTAGCCACATCATGTATAGTGCGGTTGCATTTGTCCCGCTTCTCAATGTCCTGTTGGCTGTGGCTACATAATACTTCCAGGCATTTCTGAAAGCACACGAGTGAGATGTGTACACACAAAGGTCATTCACATATAAATAGGAGGGGTCTCAAAAGAACTGTGACAGCTTGAATTACAGACAGGTAACAAATTAAAGGGAGAAATGGTGGCTCTGTTATGCTGTGTGAGGCATTTTGCTGGCATAGTAGTTTGGGTCCACTTGTCTCCTTAGGAGGAAGAGCCAGAACAAATCAATACAAAGTTATTCTGACTGATCACCTTTATCCGATGTTCCAATGACACATTTCTATCCTGAGGGAAGTGAACTCTTCCTGGATGACAACGTCCCCATCCACAAAATAATGTAAATCATAAACTATGGTCATCCCAGTCACCAGATCTCAATTGAACACCTAGGAGATTCTGGACTGGATGTGTTAGATAGCATCCTCTACCACCACCATCAAAACACCAACTGAGGGATCTGTAGAATCTATGTCATGGTGCACGCAAGCTGTTCTGCCAGCTTGTGGTGGTCCAACACCTTATGACACTCTATGTTAGTTGTTCCTTTAACACTCTGTTAGTTGTTCCTTTTTGTCAATCAGAGTGGCAGAGATACTTTCGAGTGTGAGTACTGATAGGTGTGTGGGAGTGTCCATGTGTATACGTAAGCTTCCATCACCTTGTAGCCTCTGGATGCAGCGATGTGTGCAGCAGTCCATCCATCCTGGTTGGGAAGGTTGAGGGTATGGCGGGTCATGACTGGCCTAGGGTGTGTGTGCTGGGCGTCTATGCTGTCCACTGAGCCATCCGTCTCAGCCTGAGGAGACGGATGGTAGAGCAGAAGCTTCAGGGCATCCACATGGCCTGAACTAACTGCGGCGTGAAGTGCAGTGCAGCTATCCTGTGTGCAAGATACCCACTGATGAAGGCAAATGTGTAGTTCACAGACTGGAACAAAGACTCAAGTAAAACATGCAGACCCAAACACATGCAAGGCATACAAAGTTAAAAAAAAAAAAATCAGTGTTTAGTTGACAGAGATAAAATAAGAACTCATGAGCCAAAGAGACTGAATTAAGAGCAAAAGTAAGCTCTATTAAAACAGGAAGCACATTCTACAATATATTCTTCAATAACCTTCATGTATGGTCACTCACTGCTTCTCTGGGAGTGTGATAAAAACTCACAGCAGTAATGTGTGAACGGTTTGCTCCAGCATCCAGGAGGGCTCTCACACACTCTGCGCTGCCATGCTCAGCGGCCAGGATCAGTGCAGTTTGACCCCCTACACACTCACGCTCCACCTCCGTGCCATGTTCCAGCAGAGCCCTCACACACCTGCAAGTATGCATCCAGTTGCAATGATGGCTGCATCTAATCTAGTTTCACTTTGAAATAGATCATGTTAGGGTCTAAGAGCGGAACACAAAAACACCAAGGCCTGATAGTAATTTACCAATGTTGTGTCATGCCTGTCTGTATTTATATCACAGAAGGACATGCCTGACTTGTGCTTGATAAAGCCCTGAGTTAAATCTACACAAGATCAGCAGAGAGTGGTGAAAGCAGTCATTGGACATTGGAACAAGAGTTTGCTGAATTCCAAATAACAAGAAGTCTGTCACAATTTTTTAGAGAGACACTTGCCTTTTCCCTTACAAAAATGTGACAATATATTACCATCCAGTATGCTGGCTGTATAGTATATTGACAATATATTGTAAATATATTAGGCTCCAGGTCCACCGTGACCCTGACTAGGATAAAGCAGTTAATGAAGATGAATGAACAAATGTACATATAGATTATTGCCACTTTTTATATATGGGAGAATATATAGATTACAGGAACAATCACATATATTATGATTTAGATGGGTAAATGTACTGAGAACATATTATAATATATACTCTTCAGCCCCTTTTTAGGAACATCGGTACATCTACTCTCATTCATGCAATGAACGAACCAGGCAATCATGTAGGAGGAGCGCAATGCATAAAAGCATGCAGATACAGGTCAAGAGGCTCAGTTAATGCTCAAATCAAACATTATAATGTGGAAAAAATGTCAGTGACTTTGACTGTGGAATATGGTTGTTGGCGCCAGACGGGCTGCTTTGAGTATTTCAGTTGTATCTCCTTGTGTTTTTCATGCACAACAGTCAGAGTTGGCACAGTGCGAAAAACAAAAAACTTCCAGTGAGCAGCAGCTCTGTGGGCGGAAACGCCTTGTTGATGAGAGAAGTCAGTGGAGAATAGCCAGATTGGTTTGAGTTGACAGGAAGGCTACAGTAACTAATAACCACTCACTGGCATGTTTTTGGGAGGTGGAGGAAACCCAAAAAGACACAGGGAGAACATGTCAAACTCCATAAAAAGATTAACCTGAGCCAGGATCAAACCAGGAACCCTGGAGCTATATGCTTTGTATGGTTTTAAAGAACAGCAGCAAAGATTAAAGCAAGGAGATCTGCTCACCCATGGTGGCCATTAGCAGCAGCAATGTGTAAGGAGGTAAATCCATTTTCATCAGGAGCATCAGCAGACACCCCCAAACTCAGCAGCAGATTCAAGCATTCTACAGGAGAGAAATATTCATTATGCACACACACACACACACACACACACACACAAACACAGTGGATATACAGTGCAACTCTGTGGTGCTTAGAGTATGTTCACTCATAAATACAATTCAATCTTTGACTTTTTTCATTAGAATGACTCCTCAAAACCAAGGGTAGCAGACTGTACCCCCTCGTTTGAATTAAACAGGTTTAGCAGAGCATGCCAGTGAATCCATACCTGTGTGTCCATTTTGAGCAGCAGAAAACAAGGCAGAGGTTAGGTCTTGTTGGAGGTGACTAACATCCATTGATGGATCTTGATTAAGCAGCATAGACAATAAAGTGACATTTCCCTGGGAAGCAGCTTGGAGCAAAAGGGTGTGCCCGTCATCCAGGGGGACGGGTTCACCGCAGATTAACGGGGGGACTATGGAGGGACACCAGCCTGGGAGGGGCAAGCGACAGCAGTTACTAAAGGGAGTGTATCAAGAGGTTGCACCAAAATGTGCTCCACAACTGCAACAGTCACCCAGTTCTGTCCTGCTGACATTCAGGAACTGAATAAACTGGACCATCTACAAGACATGGCTACAGAAAAAGACATGAATGAGAAACTACTGAAAAATAAGTGTCTTAAATAAGGGAAAAGTGAGTCAGCTTTGCTCCATTTTGCAGGTGACTGTTTCAGTAGGGCCCACATTTTGGCATGATACCAGAAATATTGCACTCTAATATATTTATATTTTTGTCTATCCTAAATCTCACATTTGTTGGTGAAATTATTTATCAGCTTTCAAGACAAAGTACTTGAGTAGTAAATAAGTAAACTGAAATGTGTATGATTGTAAATAACTTTATGTCTAGAGAGATGTTAGTGAGAAGAGAGCAAGTGCAAGACTGAAAAAACAAAGAGAGAAATTTTTTAAGGTAAGAGGATTTAAACAAGGCATATAAGCTTTAAAGTCTATGTTTATGCCCTAGACACTACAATGAGAAGTGCACTCAAACAAGTGCAGTATCATGCAGTGAATGGTGGTGAATTTTAAGGTACTATGAAATATATCAATCATTAAATTAATCCATTTGCTTAACCTATTTATGGTATCTTGTACATTTCTATACCAATTTCTCTTTTAACGCATATGTGCAATTGCAGGGGAGCATTGCTAACGCAGTTACAATGGCATTTAATAGGAGAAAAAAAATTAAACATCTCTACCATAAAGGATCATGGCTTTGATTTTGGACTATTTTTAATATTTTTTTAAAATATATTCCTCACAGATTTTGTAATTTTGTTTAGCACTCGAGGCAGAAAATTAACTTCATACTAGAGACTGTCACTGCCAACATAGATGCCTTAGCAGCAGAAATATCTTTTTACATGCGTGTATTGTTGTTTTGAAGCTTTAATATTTGGTATCATTGTTTATATGGACATATGCATGTGAGATTTTCACTGTCAGCAAAGTTTTACCAAGGTTGGTTTAACAAAAAATTTTGTGTGTGTGTGTTACAAAAAACATCCCAGAAGGAAAAACCCTACAAGCCACCATTCTAACAGCACTATTTCGATATAAGCTAAGCCCACTAATGCAGAAACATCCTTACTAATTTAGTGTGTGTATAGTAGTGAAACAATTAATTTTTTATATATTGTATAAATAATCTATTTTCATGACCACTTGAACACATCTAGTTAGTTAGTAGTTAGTAAGTTAGTAGTTAACAGGAAATCTCATGCAGGAAATAAAAACATACACAGTCTCAATCTGAGTTTCTACATATGAAGGAAAGAAACAAATGACAATGAGCCGAGTGCACAAATGAGTGACAGGCACTGCAGGTGATTGGGTTAATGGTAGAGCAGACAGGAACAGGCACATGCTGTAGACAGATGAAAGTGGAGGGAACAAAAGGGAAAGAGCAGCATCTGGCATCAGCTTCAGAGTGGAGTAGGTTACAGCGAAGTGTCCTCAAGACCCAGCTGTTCATGTGAAGATTGAAGCTTCAACCCCAAACCCATTCACACATTGCTATTACAAGCAATGTGATAAAGTTATTGGGTTGCTACTTATATGAGCTTGGTTTTACTGATTTTCCTATTTAAGAGAAACCCATGATTGCCTGATATACAGTACATCTTGCCGGCTATGGAATTTTTGAAAGTAAGCCTAACTGGTACATAATATCTCCTTTATATATTTCTGTTGGTCTACAGCCACTGTTGATTAACCTCCCAATGAGTTCAGGAGGCACACACTGGGCTTGGAAAGGAAGCATTGCACAGGAGTAGAGAGGTAGTAAAAGGGTGGGTGGGGGACCTGAATATCTGTTTACCTGATGCTGCTGCCAGGGGGCTGCCTGGGTGCTGGGGGCTATGGGATGGAACACTAGCAGGGTTTACAGAAGGGCTACTGATAATGGTAGCGATGGTGGAGGACGTGGTGGTGACAGGGGAACAATCCACACATGCTGCCGCCGTCTGCGGCTCCCGCTGCCTGCCAGGGCAGTGCTCACCCACCTGAGATGCAGTCAAGGCTGGCACCGCACCCCCCAGATCCAGGGAGGGTTTGGGCGGAAGCTGGGGGGTGCTGGTTGACTTAGGTGGTCCTACCCCAAGCCCAATCGCTGGGGACCTGCTGGCTTCACCCACTACTTTGATTGGTGGGTGAGGAGGGGATGGTGTCTGAGAGAGTCCAGGTTTTTTTGGTGGGATGGGAGGTGGATTGCCTCTGTCGATACGTGCCACTGTGGGTGACTTAATACCAATCTGTGGATGACCAAGGCGACCAGCAAAAGGTCCCCCCTCTGAGGCAGAATGGGACAACCCAGGCCGAAGGGCTGTGGGGGGGCCTGCTGTTGGTGGACTGGTAAAACGCGACAGAACTTGTGTGACTGTGTGACGTGCCTGCTGCTTGGCAGCAAAGTTGTCACGGTTGGTTGGGGACAGGTCTCGTGATGGGGGTCCTTGGTTGGACATGCCGTTTTGGTCCTGCTCTGAAGCCGAGGGTTGGAATTTATAGCGGGCTGCCTGGACACGGGACCCTGTAGGTAGAGCAGTGGCAGTGCCAGGTGAATGTAAACTGTGAGCAGAGTTCAGTGCCATCTGGCCCTCCCCTCCATTCTCTGCCTGAGCGCTTCCATGGTGGAGACCTCTCACAGTAGTAGGGGTTTTGGGGAGGTTCATGCTAGTATAGGTGGTGCCCGTGGGCTTGACCGGGATGCTCAGTGGCAGTTTCTTAGGCATTTCATTCTCAGGCAGTGGGTCTGTCTGTGAGGCGGCTGCTTGGCAGCTGGCTGCCTCCGTGCCCACAGCAACTGATGCTATGCTTTTGGGTTTGACTGGTGTGGCTACGGGTGCAGAGGCCGCTGCTGGGGGCAAAGTCGGAGCATCTTTGCCCCGCTCAGTCCTGAGCTGTTTTACCTGTTGGCGCAGACTGTCGCTTTCAGCACGCAGTTCCGCGGCACGACTCTCCTCACGGCTCAGCCGTGCACGGAGCTGCTCACGCTCTGTGTCAAACTCGGCCAGCTGCTTCTCCATTTCCGCTTCCATCTGCTGGCTGCGTTTGCGCTCAGTGGCCAGCTCCTCTTCCAGGCGGCTTGAGGTACGGCCCTCTTGCTCAGAGGATGATGAGAGCTCCTCAACTCGCTGGCTCTCCTCCACCACACGTGCTGCCAGCTGCTTGCACTCACGTACCAGCATCATCACCACGTGTTTGTTCTTCTCGCGCTCGTCCTTCAGCTGAGCTGAAAGCTTCCGATGCTCCTGCTCCAGACTCTGCAGCTGCATTTTTTCCAACTCCAACTAGACAGAGCAGCAATATAGTACATAGTCAGACACACTTATTCAGACTATACTTATTAAAGACAGTATGAGAGTTAAAACACGGATTATAGCTAGCCTGGGCGTAAAGGGACAAACAGACTACGTGTCTAGACTAGTAGTTTTTATCTGTAGTTGTCCAGCGGACAAGTACATTCAGTAGGCTGCTAGTATAGCAGTCACCAGAGGTTCTTCTCTATGAATGTTTAAACATGTAAGTGTTGCACCCTAATACTGTAACTATAATGCACACTACTCCTTCCGAATCCCACCGCTTGCTGCATTACACACACCAGCGTAGGTGCAATCTGAGTGTTGGTAGAAGGATTTTTATTAGACAGATGACAGAGAATCTTTTCAGAAATAGGAACATAGGTAAGTAGAAACAGTGACGAAACTGAGCAAACTAAAGTGCAGTGAAAAGCTGTCATATAGCCCTACTGCTAGCACAACACGCAGTCACTTCACAGTTAATTATCTCATAGCTGAAATGTTTGTCAATGACTTGCTGTGTAGAGGATGCAAACTTGATACGCTACGATAGAAAAAGAAAAGTTGTGCAGGACTATACTTGGTTTTTACCCCTACTACAGAGAAGTAACTTTCCTGCTCACAGCCTCTTTGTATGCTAAGCGTGAGCATACACTATTTTAGTGTAGTAGTTTGTGTGTGAAAATGTTGAGTCACAGAAACAATTTTTTATCAAATTAACACATTTTTATACAATTATTATTTATGCATGGGCACATATGTATTCACATACATGAAGCATTTCAGGCAATGTTCTTGTTTGTATGACAAAATCTCACAACTTTATAAATGGAAAAATTTGATCTTGCCTTCAAAACCCACAACCCTAAACAGTTAATAAGCGAGTCACTGCGACCTGATAGTAGGTAGTTAAATGAGAGGACAGTAAGTCTCATTTTAATCTCTCTCTCACTCTCTCTTTTTTTTAAACCAGACATAATATGCATGCTGCTTCAGCATGCTGCAGTGCAATACTCTGCTGATTAGTGTTGCTTTTTAAACTAGATGGAAGGGGGACATAGCACTGGCATGCACACAAGCCACAATCTTACCTTATTTTCAGGCTTGTTGCAAGCACTGTGCTGCTAGAAATATGTACAAAATACACCAACACACCACACGAAATTCATGAGTCGTGTGTAAAAATAAAAGTGTCACAGAAGTTCCTCTCTGTCTTTCCTACATGCTTTAGCATTAGCACTGTTCAACAGTTGTTTACATTACCAGGGAGACGCCACTGTCAATCAAAATGTGACACATGCACACAGGTGAAAAACAGGAGTTTTTGTAGCTTTTAGTTATAATTAAATTGTAAATTGTATATTGTATACACACATACACACCGATCAGCCGTAACATTAAAACCACTGATAGGTGAAGTGGATAACAATTGGCAAGATATAGAATAATAAGAATATATACAAGAATAATAAATTGGAAAACTTAAGGATCTGAGCGAATTTGACAAGGGCCAAATTGTGATGGCTAAATGACTGGGTCAGAGCATCTCCAAAACAGCCGGTCTTGTGTGATGTTCCCGGTATGCAGTGGTTACCTACCAAAAGTGGTCCAAGGAAGGACAACCAATGTACCGGCGACAGGGTCATGGGCGCCCAAGGCTCATTGATGCACGTGGGGAGCAAAGGCTAGCCCGTCTAGTTCGATCCCACAGAAGAGCTACTGTAGCACTACTGTAGCTGCAGACCGGTCAGAGTGCCCATGCTGACCCCTGTCCACTGCGAAAGCGCCTACAATGGGCATGTGAGCATCAGAACTGGACCATGGAGCAACGGAAGAAGGTGGCCTGGTCTGATGAATCACATTTTCTTTTATACCATGTGGACGGCCGTTTGCATGTGCATCGCTTACCTGGGGAAGAGATGGCACCAGGATGCACTATGGGAAGAAGGCAAGCCAGCGGAGGCAGTATGATGCGCTGGGCGATGTTCTGCTGGGAAACCTTGGGTCCCTGCATTCATGTGGATGTTACTTTTTAAACATACCACGTAGCTAAACATTGTTGCAGCCCAAGAACACCTCTTCATGGCAACGGTATTCCTTAATGGCAGTGGCCTCCTTCATCAGGATAATGCGCCCTGCCACACTGCAAAAATTGTTCAGGAATGGTTTGAAGAACATGACAAAGAGTTCAAAGTGTTGACTTGGCCTCCAAATTCCCCAGATCAGAATCCAATTGAGCATCTGTGGGATGTGCTGGACAAACAAGTCCAATCCATGGAGGCCCCACCTCGCAACTTACAAGACTTAAAGGATCTGCTGCTAACTCTTTGGTGCCAGATAACACAGCATACCTTCAGAGGTCTTGTGGAGTCCATGCCTCGAAGGGTCAGTGCTACAAAGCATTAGGCCACTGGTTTTAAAGTTATGGCTGATCGTATACACACACAGACATATATACATATATATGTACATATGAGTCAGGTCCATAAGTATTTGGACAATGACACAATTTTTGTAATTGTCTGTACACCATCCCAACAGATTTGAAATGAAGCAATCAAGATGAGCGTAGACTTTCAGCTTTAATTCAAGGTGATTAACAAAAATATTACATTAACTGGTTAGGAATATTACATTAACTGGTTAGTTTCTCCATTTCCACAGGCTCAAAAGTAACTGGACGATTGACTGATAAGCAGTTTCATGGCCAGGTGTGGCCTGTTTCCTCTTTTCATGACAAATTAAGGAGACAAAAGGTCTGGAGTTGATTCCAAGCGTTGAATTTGCATTTGGTAGCTGTTCATGGGAACTCTCAATATGTGGTCCAGAGAGGTGTCGATGCAAGTGAAGGCCATCATTAGGCTGAAAAAACAAAACAGACCTATCAGAGAGATAGCAGAAACTTTAGGAGTGGCCAAATCAACAATTTGCTACATTCTTAAAAAGAAGGAATCCACGGGCGAGTTCAGCAACACCAAAAGGCCTGGAAGACCACGGAAGACAACTACAGCAGATGAAAGCAGAATTCTTTCCTTGTAGAAGAAAAACCCCTTTTAGCCAAGTCATGAACACTCTGGAGGTGGTAGGCATATCATTGTCAAAGTCTACAATCAAGAGACACCTTCATGAATGTAAATACAGACGGTTTACATCAAGATGCAAACCACTGGCAACACTTAAGAACAGAAAGGCCAGATTAGACCTTGCTAAAAAACCTCTTAAAAAAAAAAAAGGCTGACCAGTTCTGATGCAAGATTAACTTGAGGGGAAGAGAAAAGTATGGAGAAGGAAAGGAAGGAATCATGATCCAAAGCATACCACATCATCTGTCAAACATGTGGAGGGAGTGTTATGGCATGGGCATGTATGTGTTTATTGATGATGTGACTGCTGATAGAAGTAGCAGGATGAATTCTGAAGTGTATAGAGCTATACCTTCTGCTCAGATTCAGTCAAACGCTACAAAACTGATAGGACTGCGCTTCACAGTACAGATGGATAATGACCCAAAGCTTACTGTGAAAGCAACCCAAGGGCTTCTTAAGGCAAAGAAACATTCTTAAATGTCTGATGACTTCAACCCAATTTGAGCATGCTTTTCACTTACTGAAGACACAACTGATGGCAGAAATACCCACAAACAAGCAGCAACTGAAGGCAGCTGTAGTAAAGGCCTGGCAAAGCAACTCAAGGGAGGAAACTCAGCAATTGTTGCTGCCCATGGGTTCTAGACTTCAGGCAGTCATTGACTACAAAGGATTTGCATGCAAGTATTAGAAATAATCCTAATATTTATGATTGTTAATTTGTCTAATTATTTTTGAGCCTTAGGAAAAATGCAAAAAATGGCTGTAATTCCTAACAGTTAAGGCAATAGTTTTGTAAAATGCCTTGAATTAAAGCTGAAATTTTATATTTTATATATATATATATATATATATATATATATATATATATATATATATATATATATATCTGA
>CM075008.1:13348553-13360546 GCA_037576675.1 Pangasius sanitwongsei
AGTCTGCATGCCTAAGTGCTTGATTTTATACACCTGTGGCCAGGCCAAGTGATTAGGACACCTGATTCTGATCATTTTGATGGGTGACCGAATACTTTTGGTAATATAGTGTATATATATATATATATATATATATATATATACATACACACACACATAACAATGAATGGGCAGGCTTTTTAGAGTGAGGACCAAACGAGCACATGGCACCTCTGCTCATAAATATATTAACAATGTCACAATGGACAAAACCATAGTTATAATCCAAACCAGCAGTAAGTCTGCAGTCTCAGCACAGCAACTCCACAATAATGAGGGTTATTAAATTCATATTATTCACCAGAGAGACTGGCATAGGAGTACATCACAGTTAACCAGCTATGAAACAAGTGATCTGTCACCATAACAACCAAGTGTGAATGTTTATTCTTGGAAGAGAGGGAAATCTCGTCTTCTCAATTTCAGACACAAGGCTGAGCTTGAAGGCAGTAAAGATAAATCACATGTATGAAGGAAAAAAAAACAGTCTTTTATTTGCTAAGGTATTGCATTACACCTAAAACCAGCGGCGATTTTATATCAAGAGCTGGAACCTGACTTCTAGCTAGTGAGCTAACGGAGAAAGGCACTCATGGTGTTGGAACTGGTATACGCTGTACTCAGAACCAAAAATGATTAGCTCATACTGATGGAGTAAAAAAGTGATACAGGTTAGATAACTGTTAATAGCAAATACTGTGTAGGTGTGGTTATTATTGAGGTATTTCTATTACTAGCAATTTTACCATTCAAACAACAAAAAATGTAAAGTTATGTTAAGAATATTTGTATTAATATGTTACCACACTCTCCAAATTCTGACAGCTGAATATGCATCAACTAAAGAGCGTGTTTGTCAATGGGGAGGTGAGCAAGTGGGCTGCAATGAGCTCTGGCTCTAGCAGGAGAAAGAAAGCTTCAAACATGAGCATGAACAGCCTCTAGGCAAGATACAGCTCTGATGCGCATACAGTGGATGTAAAATGGCAGGTTTGTGTGAAGTAAAAGAATGAAACTAAGATAAATCATGTCATGTCTTTTCCCACTTTTAATGTAATGCTTCACTGGAATGTTTCTTTACACAGAATGAACACAAAATCAAAAGCACACACTAATGTATCCATGCTGATGGACTACAAAAAGCAGGGCAGTTCAACAGCAAGGCATGTGTTTTTACAAGGTAATGTGATTTACTAACTGATAAGAAGGTAAGACAAATATCCACCAAATGGTAGTTGTCAGAATATAGGTGCAACAAACATGCAATCACAGCTTCTCAAGTTCTACACTTTTGCTATGGCTGCAATGATGATGTGAATTTTTCAAATGTCTAACTGGCTTTTGAGTAAGAACTAGTAGCCAATAGTAGCACACGAGGCAGGTCATGTGGAAATATGAGCTGAAAAAAAAAACATGATCTCCCCCAGAAAAGGAAAACCCAGAGATACACTATATGGCCAAAAGTTCGTGGACACCTTGCCATCACACCCATACATGCTTTCTGAACATCCCATTAAAGATGTAGATCCTCTTTGATGTTATAATAACATTCACTCTTCTGGGAAGGCTTTCCACTAGATTTTGGAGAGTGTCTGTGGGTATTTGGGTGCCCATTCAGCCACAAGAGCATTAAAGAGGTTGGGTACTGATGTTGGGGAGGAGGCCTGGGTTGCAGTCGGCATTCCAATTCATCCCAAATGTGTTCATTAGGGTCGAAACTGAAGCAAACCATGTCTTCAATGATCTTGCATTGTAAACAGGGACACTGTCTTACTGCAACATGTTTGGGCCCCTTAGTTCCAGTGAAGGGAAATCTTAATGCTACAGCATACAAAGACATCCTATACAATTGCATGCTTCCAACTTTGTGGCAACAGTTTGGGGAAAGCCCACATATGGATGTGATGGTCAGTTGTCCACAAACTTTTGGCCATATAGTGTACCATAATAATACAGTTACAGCACTAAACTTAAATAGGCTTTCTCTCCCTGGTTCTGTGCCTCTCTAAACTTCCAAACTGGGAGTCTTATATTCCCCCACTTGGCTTGCAGAGGACATGAGGAGGGTGTGTGGTGATCTGGGTGGGCGTGTGGCCAGCTCCTGAATCACGTAGCTCATATTACCTGTGAGTAAACAGGTGTCCATAGATGCATTTGACACTACTCTTTTCTTGTACCAGCAGCTAATGATTACTCACCTCTCCCTCTGCCTGCACGCATTTGTAGGCTTTAATCTGCTGCTACTTAAGCTATTAAAAAACTTCAAGTAAAAAAAAACAGTAAACTGGAATACATGTACACTTCGTATACTAGATCAGTACTATTGGTAATAGGATGGAGCCTGCAACATGTCTGACTATTCACAATCAGATGTTCTGAATATACAAACCACATACACCTAAAACAAAATAATTCAAGTAAACCAAGACACAAAGCGCTCAAACACACAAACATAAATGCATACACACCTCTGTCCCTTTACCAGTAACAATTACTCATTAATAAACAAATAGTTTTTCTATTTGACAGACACACATACACGCACACACAGCCATACCCTCTTTTGTCTGTTCTCAGCAGCGGCTAGCTGCGCAGACATTCTCTCCTGCATCTTGCGGCAGTGGGCCATGACGGCCTCAAGTACAGTGATGGGGCTGGCGCTGACAGCCCGGCGCTCCTTGTGCCCACCCCCAGACTCAAAGTCCCTCTGCAGGGCCAGGAATGGGTCGGTCATGCTGAAATGGCCATAACGCTCCTGCAGGAACACCTCCTTCCTCCGGGCCTGTAGGGGGAGACACAGAGAGAGAGAGAGACATCAAAATACACACTCAGATGGTTCCAAAACAGACCGGCAATGGTCAATATAGTATGAGATGTAGTGCAATGTTTAAAACGCACAGACACACAGGGCAGGTTAGCACTTCTCCAGAAGGGATCCATTAAGTGCAGTGTCCAGTTAGACTCTGTGTAAAGACCAGCTGGTCTGCTCAGCAGGAACGGCACAGGGCCAGCTCTCACTTTCCCACACTAACACGGTTTCTCAGCTACTGTCCTTTTCAATTTATCATAATCAACATGTAAAAATGTGTATTTTAACCTCGAACATGAAGGCAAACTGTATCAGTCAATATTTCTTGCTCACAAAGCCATATTGGGGCAATCTAAGATGTGAGTGCACTTGGGCTTACTGTAAAGAAAAGGGTTATACAATATTGTCTTTTGTGACTAATGTATCAGAGGACAGTAATATAATGTGCAAAGCTTATTGCACTCTCTCTCACTCACACACACACACACAAAGCTTATTGCACATTATGGTCTTTTGTCTAATGAGTGTTTTTCAAATCAAGAATGTACTGTAAGCAAAAAAAAAAGAAAAAAAAAAATCATACAGACTGTCATGCCATATCAAGTGTTTACCATTGTGTGTTGACAGTTCTTTGCCAAATGTATATAGATCCAGAAGACTCCATATTTAGTGCAGAAAGAAGAGTAACACCTAGCCTGAGAGTGGGAGGAACAGAACTAAGGCATACAAGAATGCCAGAGGTTACTGCCTCACCAAAGAAGGAAAAGACTAAACAGCAAATGCACACTTGTGCTTACTCTCTCTCTCTCTCTCTCTCTCTCTCTCTCTCTCTCTCTCACACTCACACACACACACACACACACACACACACATTTGATTAGTTTGTCTATTTAAGCCTGTCTTTTCCTTTGTCAAGTTGCAAGGTCTTATCATGCTTCATGTCCTTAACCCTTTTATGCACAGTGTCCACATTTACGGACAGTCCATAAACAGACAGTCCCCTTTTTTATATTTTAGGAAAATATAAAATTAGAGTAAATCACCTTCAAATCACTTGAACATTAGTTCAATTAAATTAAGATGAACTAATGTTTACTAAGTAAAAACAATATTTTTGTGCCAGAGTCCACTGATCGCCATTTTTAAAAACTAGATTTTTTTTTTAACTAGTCTTGTTTTTGGGAAGCTGTTTTTTTTTTTAACCTCCTTGTGTCATGAAACAATCCTAAACTGTGTAAATTTTTTATGTTTATTTTCTAATATTTTTGTCTTCAACATTACATGTTTAGACCTCAATGTTAAAAATTATGGACATTCAAATATTTAAATTTTTTATTATTATTTCAGGCAGACTGTGTTAGCATTTTTTTTTACTCATGGACAATCCATTTACTTTTTAATATAAGTAATATTTAGACAGTATCAGAATTCATATATCATGCAATTTTAAGGGAAAAAAATATAAAAGATATATAAAAGAATCTGGATATGCACATAAAGGGTTAAGTTCTGAGCCATGTTCTTCCCGCATTTCCAGTTCTGTGTTCCTGTTTCTTGTCATTTCCTGGTTTTTGAGCTGTTCCTATGCTTCGACTATGATTATGGATTATCCTAGTTTGTCTCTGCCTGTCTGTGTTTTGAACCATGCCTGGAATAATGTTGACATTAATAATTCAACTGGCCTAAATAAAATCCATGCTGATCTCACGTGACTGTGTCCTGCCTGACCACCTCCACCACACAGGATACATATCCCAACTAGGGCTGCAACTGTCAATTATTTTGCTGAATACTGTCTAGAATGTTTAAGTATTCTATAAGGATAAGTTAAATACTTCATTTTAATTATTTCATAAAACAAAATCTGCAGTAGAAATCATGTGAAAGACTCATCTGTGGGATATCATCACCCTATTCATTGTGAATAAAACTTAAAACATATACTTTACCCCTTCGTGGATTGAGACCTTGTTGTGGTGAAAAGGCAATGCCAATCAGGCGGCAAGCAAGTAATGGACAGTCTTGCAATGGAAACCGGCTTTGAGAACATGGTGAGAAAAAAACATGAGTTAGTATGTGAGATGGAAAGGCATGGACTAGCCATAGTCCGCCTTACATCTACACATAGTAAGGGGTCCGCTACCGCATTTCATGACCAAAGCAGTGTCTCTCCTAGTCAAGAGTTCCCACCGGAGTTCAGGCAGATGTGGGGATACTCACCAGTGCCAGCTGGTGGGCATCACAGTTTTTCCCCAGTGTATAAGAGGGTGTCCTTCATGGGATTTTGAGTATCATTAAGGAACACACTGACAGATGTTTCTGTATATTTGCCAAATAGCAGTGTTGGAGAAGCAGAGAAGGTGGATCAGGTGTGACTCCATAGTGCTCCTGGGGGCTTCAATGGTCATGGTGGGAATGAAGGAGATACTTGAAAGGGCGTGACTGGGAGGAATGGCCTCCCGGAGGTCAATGATTTGAGGGCATACGTTTTTGACTCAGGTAAAGAGAGGAGCACAGCTGTCAACTGATTCCCACGTGATGGCGAGTTGGATTCACTGCACAGGGACAGATTTACCTTGTAATCTCAGGAGAGCCTTCTGAGTTGCTTGGGAGCATCAGGTAGAAGCTTCGCTGAGAGAAAAATTTAACTCATACCGCTGAAAAGACAGGGTGAGGTTAGGGACACTGAGTCTGAATGGACCATGATCGAGGCCTCAATAATAAAGGCAGCTGCAAGAAGCTGTGGCTGGAAGGCTGTCAGTGGCAGTCATGGCCATAACACTAGGACACACTGGTAGACTCTAGTGGTGTGGGAAGCCATCAAGTTAAATAAGGAAGCCTTCCAATTACTTATCATAGAGGGCTCTCCTGATTCAGGTCAGAGGTAAAGAAGAAGGAGGCCCTTTTTTGTCACATATACAGTACAGCAAAATTCTTCTCTTAGCATATCCCAGTTGGGTTCACAATGCAGGGTCATTCATGGTGCCCCTGGAGCAGACAGAGTTAAGGAACTTGCTCAAGGTGGCAGCTTGGCAGTGTTGGGCTTGAACCCACAAACTTCTGATCAGTAAACCAGTGCCTTAACCACTGTGCCAAAAGAAAGGCTTCGGCAAGAGCAGCTGCAGAAGTGAAAGCTCTGGGATGAGAGGAGTCTGGAGAGGCCAAGACTTTCTGGTGGCTCACAAAGATGTTCTGGCAAACTATTCAGTGCCTCAGGAGGAGGAGGAAACAAGACCATGCACAAGCTACCGGGGATATTGTTGAGTGATGGAACGAGTACTTTGAGGAACATGCTTTCTCCTCAGGTGGCAATGCCAGAATTCTCTAGCTTACTGGGGTCCATCTCTGTGATTAAGTTCACATTGGCAGTTTGAAACCTGCATATTAGGAGGGGTGCAGGGGTGGATGAGATTTGGCCTGAGATGTTGAAAGCACTAGACAAGGTTGGTGTGTGTGTGTGTGTGTGTGTGTGTGCCTGTAGCTTCAATGCTGCATAGAGATTTGGGGTAAGGCCTTTACACTAGCAAACTGGGATGGTGGTCCCCTTTTTTAAATATGGGGACCAAAAGTGTGTTCCAATAAGGAAATCACACTTCTTAGCCTTTCAAGGAAAGTCTATGTCAGGATTCAGTAAAAAAAAAAAAAAAAAAAAACTCTGTTCAATAGTTGAAAACCTAGGATTCAGGAGGAACAAGGCAGGTTCTGCCCAGGCCATGGAACAGCAGACCAGTTCTACTCTTGTACATCTTTGTAAGGGGTCAATGGTGTATACAGTCAACATTTTTGTGGATTTGGATAAGGCCTATAATCATATAATGCCAGTTGTTCTGGTACTGTAGGACTATGGGCTATCTGGGTCACCATTTATGCAATCTGGTAGGTTGTGCCCTCATTCTTGCCATTGTAAGTTGTGGGTGTCAAGCTCTCTCAAAGGTTGTGTCTTGTCCCCGTTTCTATCAAGACTCAGCCAGGGATGGAGAGGTATCCAGTACATTTGGCTAGGGGTAACAGCCCTGTTATTTACAGGTGATATTCCTTTTGGCACCATCCACAGAGGATCTCCGAAACACACTTGAACATTTTGCTGCCAAGTGTGAAGCAGCTGGGTTGAAAATCAGGATCTCCAAATCAGAGGTCATAGTTCTCTTCTGGTTAAGAGTGGAATACTCCCTACAGGTGAGAGGAAATACTTTTAAGTATCTTAGGATCTTATTCATGTGTGATGAAAAAAGAGAGAGGGGGAGGTTCACAAACAGGTCAGGAGAGCAGTGTAGCAGGAGCTATCTTTGTATTCTATAGAGTATCCTCAAATATGGTCATGAGCTGTGGGTAGTAAGTGAAAGAAGAAGTAAGTATAGGTGGTGAAAATGAGGTTCCTCCACAGGGTTGTTAATACATAAGTCTTACTCTCCATGTTATGGTGAGGAACTCAACAATCCGAGAGAGCCTCTTAGTAGAGCTAATGCTCCTCTGAATTGAGAGGAGCCCACTGAGGTGGTTTAGGCAGCTTACAAGTATGTCCCTTAATCGGATCTTGCTAGAGATGTATCAGGCACGTTCCACTTGACGGAGACCCCAAAACTCCCAGCGAGATTATTTCAGCCTCTTAGCAGATATTTGTCTGTATTATACACAACTAACTAGCTGTCATATGTTATTATATTAGGTTAGCTACAATTTTTTAGCATAGTCATTTAGGTTTCTGGTCCACCAAGACATAGGACATAGAATTTATCATTTATCCACCTCACCTCCATATTTTACAGGAATACATAGGAATGCTTGTCTTCAGTTCAATATGGCTGTTTCTTAAACTTGCAAGATATTTTTCTTTGACTAAAAGCACCTAGTTTACTTCAGAGTCTAAACAAATACAAAGGAAATAATGCATAATGCACAAAGTACCATTGGTTACAGTAGCAGGGTCTCAGCAATTTCTGAAAGTGATAAAGTTCTACTGTTACTTTTACTGTCAACTGCAAAGGTGCAAGTAAACAGAGAGACACACAGACAGAGAGTCAGTCAGTAAAAGTAAACAGATGGAGAGCAAGCGCAAAATGCATGTGTGGCTGTGACATACAGCCCTCGGCACTTTAAGAACCATAGCCATCTGCTGCTTTTCAGTGGGCTTTCACAAATCCCTTTTCTAATCAGTGTCTCTACCTCCTCTTGTCCTACTACTCTTTATCCACTACAGAGGTTGCATGTCACAATTTGCTCTTCTCTGCAAACCCAATTTACTGTCTCTTTGAGTTTGGTTATGAGGAATGAGGCAGGTCCTAGATCAACTTCTGCAAACAGCAACCAATGGGTTTGTCTGTTTACCATCAGCCTGAAGAAAGCTTCTCATGCTTGTGCTAATGCTAATTATAAAGCTAAAGAGGTCATCCTTATTTCACTGATGCACTACTGGATTACTTCAAAATCACAGGATCATCTCCAACATTAATTGGAATCTGTTCTGGTTTTGACAGCAGTGGCAAATTCTTGCATTTGCTTTGTGGCAGTTTAAGGATTTAGGTACTATATAGAGATATGCCAAATTTTGTCTTTGAGTTTATATATTTAAATGAACCAGTATGGCATGTAAGATGATAGCTCTTCGCAAAACACCTGAACTTTAATTGAAAGTGTACTTAGAAATTAGTCTTGTCTCTTGTAAATCAAGTTTGTCAAAACTGCAAATACCAAAAAGAGACTGCATTTGCAAATGTTATACTAAAAGGTTTTAAGGGCTTGCAAAAGCACAAAGCAACATCAACCTCTTTAACCAAACTGCTCCTCGGATGTGCTACTGTGGTTATCAGACTTATTGGGGGGTGCAGAGGGGACAGGGGAGGCAGGAGTGCCAGTGCTGGGCTTCCTTGGGTCACACACTCTCACTGGGACTCCATGAGTAGCCTGATTTTAACCAGTAGCATTCAGGCCTATGTTATTATTAGCATTAACCTTTATAGGCACGCACTGGCAGGACTGATGATTCAGGCAACCTGCCAAAGAGGCAGAGAGCAAAGAGACGAGCAGAGAATAGAGGCTCCCAGGGTAGAAAGAGCTATCCTGCTTAATAAATAGTGGCATTTGAAATTGTTCCTACATTTGAAAACATTACTTATACCAGTCTGTCTGGGGGGGGTCAAACTAGTCCAAGCAAGATGCAATTAAAGGACTGTGCATAGCACTCCTTGCATGGCACTGCTTTTAAAACACACCAATTTTTATGCAACACTTAATATCAAATAGATAATTATCTTTGCTTCCATTCTTGAATGGATTTGGAAGTCTACAGATAGGTCAAGCAGTATAAAGCTTGTTCAAGGTTTGTTCAGATAGGAAAGGGGGTGAAATGTCCAAGGGAGAAACCTGAGACATCAGACCCTTAGGGTGCAACTTTATCTTTCCCCGCCAATGATTCTGGTCATGAGTCTCTGTCCATACATTCTGGTCCATATGTACCTGAAAAGCTGACCTACAGATGAGAAACCTCTCACATTTACCAATGTGCTCACTTTGGTGCACTTGTGTATGTGGGCAGAAAAAGGAACAGAAGGAATGAAGGAAAAGGTGACTTCACTTCAATATCATGCCAAGAGAAAGACCAGCTGGAATATAGTCTGTGCAATAGACGTTGAGAAAGACACCACCTCGGGTTTGTGTAGAAGACTGTGCCAAACACTGATGGAAAATATATTTTGCTCCTGCTATAGCAAGAGTCCTCAGACATTTCCCTTGGTTAAGTAATGAGTAAGCCTTTTGTGTGCATGTGTGTCCTCAGTCCCTGACAAGGACCCTTTCAATTAGATCACACAGCCCGCTTTGTGACTCAAAGACTTCCGCAGATCCTGTCGCTTAACCCAAATGCGCACTGTGAATCTAACAGACTGACAAAAAATGAGAGCAAAGGAATGTATATCAGCATGAGTAACACATTAATGAAAAAGAAAGCAATATGTGAAATGTAGTATAGGCTGCTTAATTAGGCACTTTTTTATGTGAATTTTACTTTTGCATTTTCAGGACATTTACTCAAGATCATAGATCATATTCCTAGTAAAGGGCCTTAGAACGCGTTGAGTAGTGGGTAGGAAAACAGTCCAGGGATGTGTGCTGACTATCTGCAAAAATACAGTGGAAGTTGAAGTGTGCACATGGCCAGGACAAGGAAATGACAAGATGATGGAGCAGAGACCTTAGGGGGAAGAGGGAAGGTTCCAACCCAAGCAAGTCCCACAGTCCTTTGAGACCTCCTCCCACTCCATGATGCCATCTGTTATCCATTCTTCACAATACAGTCCCTGTCTTGAGCACTTATTAAAGTGACCTGCTCTGCTAGAACTATACTGTTCCCAAATCACCAATACCACAGGGTAATCACTCTACCATTACGGCTTGAGCACCAGCACTGACCAAAGGATCAAGAAGCCATAAAACCAGCTTGAATATCATGGTGTAGGTTATCAGTTCCAGGACTTTCCTGTGAGAAGGAGCTTTCAGCACAACTCTGCAATCAAAGACAGTCAACAGCAAAGTTCTAGCAGTGTCAGTAATTTTTTATTAAAATCAGAGCTCATCTAAAATCCACCAATAGAAGAATGGCACAGGATGATGCAAAACTCATGGGAAAACTACAAATACGGTTTAATTAATTAATATAAAACGACATTAAATCTACCACACATGCTAATGGACAGATAAAATATCCTTATTACCTCAAGCTTAATGCGAAGAATGGACATCCCATGTTGTCCTCTTTTACTCAGGCTTCTGAAACATGTTTTGTCCAAGCATAACATTGCTAATATTATACCGAGAGCTGTTTCTGTTTATTTTGCTACACAAGCTCAGATCACGCTGGTTGATGACATAACCAAAATGTAGTCATTTTCTTTAATCGCAGGTCTATAATTAGAAAATCTTCACTATACAATCTGGCATGGAGAACACATTATCTGTCTGTTATTGAATTCTGCCAAGATTTTATTGGGATCATCTCGTACAGTGTACAGTGATACTAATAATCTTAAAAGACTGGTGTAACCGAACAGTCTAAAACTGAGGTTATGGCAAGTCTAAAAGTCAAGTGGTGAATCACTTTGTCTCACCATCTCATCACTCCTTCTGTTTGACTGTAAGTTTAGCAGCAACAGGGTCCTGCAAGAAGCACTTACATAAGCAAACATACTGGCATTTACAACAGCCTGTGCAAAGCACCATACCAAGCTTTAGAGAAAAAAACTACACATCTTGTCAAAGGCACTGCTCCTGCAAACAGTCTCAAATAGGGGTTAAAAAAAGAATCCACACAGAAGAATCAGCAAAGGAACCCATGCATGCTTTAGAAAGATTAGCCATTGGCAAAGGTCTGCAAAAGCAAACTGTAGGTAATTGAATCTCTCTCTCTCTCACACACACACACACAAAAAAAAACTAACCAATGCCCTACAGCTAGCCCCATAACTCTCTGTTTTTTTTTTCTTTAAGAGAAAGAGTAATGCCAAAACCAAGTTCCCAACCCCCGGTATATGCACTCTCCAAGACTCTCCAAGACTCCAGTGTCTGTTTATAAGGAAGAAATATATGGTTTAATTATTTATTTGTCACTGCTTCATAAGTGGAATTATTGTTTTACAACAAACCGTAGGGGGTAGACTGAGAAGGTTTCAGTGTATTTCCTGCATTAGAGCGACAGCCACTGCTGCAAGGCTAAAACTGGTCCTGGATAATGATGCTAGTGGCCTATTTTAATGACCCTCTCAAATGAACTACATTTCAGTGTGGCACACCACGGAGCAGATAGTCTTAAAAATCCGCCGTTCTCACATACCAGCTGCTCTACAGACACATACATAAATAGACTCAACACACAAGACACACAATACTTTAGTGCCGACACTTGAACATAATTTATTGAAATTATAGTTTTTGGTGTGCCCGATTTTCAGATATCACACAAATCAAGTTATAACATGATTTGTGTGAAAATCAGGCACACCAAAAACTATAATTTCAATAAATTATGTTCATGTCCAGACCCGAACATAATGTCAGTGCCTCAAATATGTCAGTGCCTCAAATATACACTATATTACCAAAAGTATTCGGTCACCTGCCTTGACTCACATATGAACTTAAGTGCCATCCCATTCCT
>CM075008.1:13360646-13372096 GCA_037576675.1 Pangasius sanitwongsei
GGCCAAGTGATTAGGACACCTGATTCTGATCATTTGGATGGGTGACCGAATACTTTTGGTAATATAGTGTATATCTTAAATATAAGATGACCATGTACTCTTGGAGTTTTAAATGTGCATTAATACTAGGGTGGCATATTAATGCCTAAAATCATAATTACTGTTATTTTTCAGTTACTTTTCACAATTATACAGCCAGTTTGAGGAGATTCCATCTCATTTATCTCTGATCTCTATAGTATACTGAGACAAATAACCATTGTGTTTTTGCACATTTATCCTGAGTGTAGATATTCTAATCCAATTACACGTTTGTCATTTTATGAAAAATCTTTGCCTACAGCAACATGAAAACAATAGAGAGCTGCACATATAGATGATGGGAACAGCTTAGCTCACTAAATAATGCCATAATGCCATAGCCAATGAGGCTACGCTATTCAGTATTTACCCCCTTGTTCTAAAATGGATGCAATGGTGGGTTAAGTATCCTGTTACAAAATAAAATAGCAGGCTCCTTCGGTCATCTCTGTATTTACATAAGCAGACACTGTCAACAATCAGTAGCTGTCACACAGATACCTAACATCCACCTCTCTCCCCTCAACAACAGCTTACTTCTAGGTTTTTGCATCCAGTCCTGATAGCACAATAAATGACATATGGTGATCATTTTATACTGCTATACATGCCGTACTACAATACCATTCCCCTGCTCCTTTTAATGTAAAGGTCACAAAGCTCTGCAGAACCAGTGGGCACAGACTTGTTGCTATGCTAACATGCTTGACAGAGCCGTGACAGAGCTAAACATAGTACACTGCTATTAATAGCTCAGGGAAGAATAATAGGGTAACGAAAACAAGACTGCAAATAACAGAGGTGCTGGCAAAATAAAACCAGAGGTCCAGGACACCACAGCAATAAAACATGACTGCTGTGAATGGTAACACTTTTAATGACATGACACAAAATGAACAGTGGTGCTCATTACATCGATCGTGAGCGACCATTCGATTGGGAGACAACCGCTGGTCGATCTTCTTAATAGGTCAATGTAGAACCCTGATGTGTGAGAGTGTGGTGGAAGGCTCTGAAGACAGGCAGAATGTTTGCTGAGCTCCAGGCTCGCATATATTCGGTCCCTGCTTTTCAGGGCACTTTCAAATACTCAACAAACCCAAAACAACTCAACCGAAACGGGTCCATCCCGGACTTGCAGCTTTCACTCCATGAGTTCAAATTCACGCTTCACAGCATGTGGGTGTGTGTGCGCGTGTGTTCATGCATGTCTCGCAAGCCCCGCCAACTATATCACACTGTCTCTCTCTCTCTCTGGTTACGGCAGTTACTGAGCGCACAAAGAGACACAAATAAGCAGACAGGCGGTAATAAGACACAGGTGAGAATCATCACGCATTACCTGCCAGACCGACCCGCCTCCTCTCCGTCCACTGCTGACGCTCTACCGTGCCCCCCACTGCTGTATATTACTTTTGTGATTTCTCTGAATGAAAGTTGATTGCATAACATTATTTGAATAAAAACATATCTCTCAAAATAATTTCTCAAACTCCACATTTAGCGTGCACATGCATATTTTACATATCTTACCATAATAATAACATGAAAAAGTAGTATAACACGCCACTGCGTGGTCTTCCTTTAAAAGGTGCATTAAATTACTGCAGACTTACATATATTACTCACTAGCTATGAATATTGATCACATTTCCTTCAAGCACTTTGGTTTTTAGCTGGCTGATAAGCACCTAAATGGCTGAAAGCTCTGTTCTCTTGTGCAGACATTCTGACATCTCAGTTTGCAAATATCACTGGATTGTGGCAAAGAGGCATGTGCTGAAGAAAGCTAGCAGATATGGCTATAGCACAACTGGATTCTTATCAGTAATCAGCTGTAACAAGAGAAAGCTAGTTCTGCAGACTGGAAAATTGCCCTATGCAAACCCCCACCAGATATAGTAAATCACATAACATAGTGCAATGTGTAACACTGCACAGTATGCACAGCACTAATGCTACAATCGTGTTTCAGATAAGTTGGGACACTTTGTATTCACTGTCAACAAAGACGTTACTTGGTGCCGTTCCAAAGCACTGTCTGGGATTTTCGGCGTTATCAGTGTGCATGGAAATTTTAGTGGTAAGTTAAGAACCAATTTTTGTTCTTCTATCAAAGGACAGCCAAGTAAGCCAGGTTCTTCAGAGCTTGAGTCTGGCTGCATCCACAGTGAGTTGGGACCATGACTCTTCCTACGGCCATGCAAAGAGAACAAAGAAGCCTCTATAGTATTATGCGGCAACAAAAGATAAAGTATGGTGCAATGCACTCTGGGCTGTAGTCTGCAGAACACTGTCAGCAGCGTTGTTTTTAACTTCACCCTCTGCTAATATTGGGACAGTAACTCCTCAGATTATTTTGCTTCAACTGAAAGTAGGATGACTTCATTTGTGAGGCGTTAACATAGAGCTAGGCAATGTGGACAAAAACATTATCACTATAAATTTTTTTATATTGGTTGCCTGGAAATCTAATTGACTTGGCTAATAATTGGTAAATGACTTAATGTAATAATGTATGCTGAGCTACTTAGCTAGTTAAGTGCATTAATACAGGTTTTTCTTCTGTCTGTTCCAGGTTTGTCAGTGTCAGTGTTGTGGTGTGTGTGTCTTGTCTTTCCGGTCCAGCTTAATGCCATATCCCTAATGCCTCTGGTTTCCTATTAGTTGACTGAGACTTCCTGATTTCAATTCGATAACTTACCATACTACACACCTGTGCAGACCATTGCCCTTGCATTGTCTTGATGGTGTTGTGCATGACACACTTGTTTCAAATTGATCATTGCTTGTGTTAAGCAAAAAAAACATTTCTCCTTAACCACTTGATCAGGGTCATGGTGGACCCAGAGCCTATTACAGGAACATTGAGTGTGAGGTGGGAATACACCTTGGATGGGATGCCGGTCCATCACAGGGCATCACACACACATTCAGACTTAGGGGCAATTTATAGTCAGCAATCCACCCACCAGCATTCTTTTGGGAGATGAGAAGAAACCTGAAAACCGGAGAACACATGAAACCTGCGCTGCTGAGGATCGAACCAGGGACACATACACAATAAAATATTGACTTCCTTCAAAAATTAGTTTGGGTAAAACCATAAGACTGATTAATTCTGAGAGATTCCACAACATTTGATTAAGTGTAGTTGAATCTCTGGGAACTAATCGGTGTTAAGGATGACCGAATATTAGAGTATTTACTATGCTGAAACTAACTTGGCTGAAATTAATACGAGTTGGCAGTGGCTGACATGCTATGGAGGCAGAGCCATATCTAAAAAGGGTAACACTTTAAAAAGAGAGAGAGAGAGATAAAGATACAGGCAGGTAAACTAACAAAAAAACACTTCCCCTCATCTACTTTCTGAGTGAGTAGCAGCCTGTGGTTCTGCTTTTTGACACAGGGTTGTTCACCATGGTGCTGCATGCTGTCAGGTAAGCCAATCTGAAGAGGCTGTTTTAAAGCAGAAAGATGACAAATGGGATGATGGGAAAAGAAGTAGAGGGAAAATGAGTCGAGCAATGTGCACTAAGAGCTCTGATATGCAGTGCACAGTCAGCAGGACCCCTGTTCTCACTAACAGCCTGAGCCTGCAAAATATATACCTGTCCTGGATGTTCAATGGCTGACATAACATACTCAATTCATCTACACCTACAACAAAAATGTCTTGGCCTGAGTGGTTTAAATGATGAATAGTGAGATGTAAACAGTGGGACAATATGCCAGTGTAATAATCCAGAACAGTCACTTTTACAATAATGCAAAGCACAAGCAAGGTCTAGCATCCTTTTAGCTTAAACCTGACACACAAAAATAAAAATAGCCATGCATAGCTCAAGAGCTAAATATGACTGCTTGTACTCTCTCTCACTGTAACACATATACATGCACGCAGCATTTATTTCGGAGCCTGCTGCCAGTTTGGCCTAGTGATGGCCCTGCCACCGGGTCACGTGGTAGTCGCAGTGAACACATTCATGGCATGCTGAACGGCTCCATCTGAACAGAGTAACAGCTGCACAGCAACACTGGTGCCTTGTTACTGATAAGCCATCAAAGAAACAGACAGGAAATGACCAAAAGGCTGAATCCGATTCATGTTCAAGCTTCCTCCTGCACGTTCACAAAGACCTTAATTATTGATATAAGCTAGAATATTTTTTTTTTAAAAGGAATTTAAAAATTGTCACAAAGCTTTAGCAAACCTAAACATCAACTTTTCGTTTTTGTGAAAGGTGCTATAAAAATAATATTACATGACTTGATATATGTAAAAGTGTAAAAGTAATTATACACTAAGCTGATACTGAGTATCAGTATTGAGGCCGATACTGGCCTGAAATGCTGTACTGGTAGTGGATTGGATGTGACATATTTATCGACCCAATCCACAGATTTATTTTATGCTGTGAACATGCGTCACGTACACTGGAACATCACAGATTTTGCACCTGAACACAGAACACAAACTGTGTTCAAGAATGTTTCCATCATGACTCTGATGCTCTGTGGAAGCTGGTCAACCTGCTTCTATTGTACCGTTCAAATTACTATAGCTTAAGCTAGGTAGCAACAAACTCCTATATTTTGCCCATACTGGCATTTTTTTCCAGCAGTCAACAGATGCAATGAAGGCGAGTTTAAAGAAACTTGTTTTGTTAGTACATTCAATATTGTCCACTTCACATGACTACATTCAGATCACTAAGCAAAGGTCACAAAAATGGTGCCCTATTATTTTCATGTGACCCACACTTATTAACATTGACTGCCTCTGAAACCAAGCATGAAAATGTCATCAAGCATGTGACTCAGCGCCAATTTGTTTCATCTGCTGATGAAAAGTGATACAACAGTCAGCTCGCTAATTAATCACACAGATGAGGACCTCTTAATAATGCATGGAGCGGCCACTTTGATCCACAAAACTCCAATTTTCCATAAAATTCCCCAACTAAAGGACTCGTTGGATTTATCCAGCTTTATATTCTTCCTACTTATTCAGGCCCATTTCCCCCATTAGAGAGAACAAATGGTACTTTCAGCGTATGATTCCTATGATGGAGGAAAGTGGGATGAAGGATGATGGAGAATTACAGAAATGGAATATCCACAGGGAAGAGCTGACTGGGGAACACTGGGAGCCAAGGGAACAGACAGAGGGAGTGCAATGAAAGGCATTACAGAGAAAAGAGGCAATGAAAGAGGGAACACAGAGTGCAGGAGAACATAAAATTGACAGCTGCCCTGTTATGCTTAAATATGAAGAAAATTATGTCTATAGGCCACCTTACAAACATAACCATTTTGAGACACGCTGTACTAGAACACTTAAAAACAGTGTCATTTCTGACCTTGATGTTGGAAATGTTGCAAGTAGCTTGACTTTTCATTCCACAGCAAGACACTGGATGCGAACATGAACACTGGACCGTATCTATTCTGGGGAGATTTGAGGTTTTTCATAGCTCTTTCTCTACTATTTCCCATCATGCTATCTTACCACTTTAGGAACATTGCCATAACATACCAAATCTAACAAGCTTGCCATCTTACTATTCAAGCATGCATACACACATACAGTACATACATAAACAAGGTAAAAACTTATAGACATTTAGACATAATTGGTTATCTAATAGATTAGCAAAGACTGCAAATTTGGTCTAGTTTAATATACCTTTTGCATTACTAACCCATTTTCACTCATTCACTCATATTTTAGCATATAGTTTAACAGACTAACATTTCAGAAAATCAGGACAATGACAAGATCAACAGACTGTTTTTAATGTGATTTTATCTGGATTGTGTCTGGACTGTATCTGGACTGTATCTCTATGCACCTTAATGCACTCTTTGGCAAAGACTGCATCAAAACAGACTAAAAATCAGTCTCTTACCCAAAACCCTATATGACTGTTAGCAAGGACTGATCATGTCAAATAGGATGGAGCAGCATTAAAGCCATCAACAGAGAAAAAGTGTCTTATGTGCAGGCAAGTTTAGTGACTGTTCACGTTCAGTGACTATAGTTCAATTCTAACCATCAAATTCCCACTGAAAGCTCATTGGCCAAGGGAAGCCATGTTGTTTAAGTAATCAATTCATTGCCAAGATACATAGAACAATAAAGAGACCATAGATGAACACAACTTACCAGCTTTTGTAACGGTACTTGGTGAGAAATATCTGCTGAAACCTGATTGGCTGAACGCAGGCATGTTTCAGCTTAAAATGCCTATTTGCACCTAACCACCCCTTCAACCTTTGCAGACATCCTCAGAACTTTGTACTGAACAAGTCTTTTAAGTTCAAATCGGTTCAAATCCATATAACCAATCATGAATTATAGCTGTGTGAGTAAACCAGCTCCGCCTCCTTAGAACTGATTGAGGTATGGTGGCCATATTGTTTACAAAGGTCAACGTGATTTAAATGGGTGGAGCAAAATGCTCCAAAAAGCTTTTTTTTTTTACAGTTTGAGCAAAAAAGAGCCTAAAATTTTTTTTTTTTCAAGTTTTCACTGTACACTTTATTTTCCAAGAGATATGTTTGTTTTTGTGTGTAGAAAAATGAATAGCACTGCGCCGCACACACAATGATGCAGCATACCAAATTTCAGCTCAGTTGGACTTACGATTCCTGAGAAACAGTTATCTGGCTTTAGCTCCACCCCTTTGTATGACCATGCCCCAATGTTTGCACATGACCTCAGAATTTTGTCCTGTGCATGGCTTTCGTGCTAAGTTTCGTGCAAATCCATGCAAGCAATCAGTCTGAGTACCAGCAATGAGTTACAGCTGTTTGAGTAAATTAGGCTCCGTCTCATTAGAATTGATTGACATGTGGCAGCCATATTGTTTATAAATGTAACATGTTTTTGATAATTATTTAGATTCACACTCTGCTGAGTAGTTTGGCACCAAATGTGTGGCGATAGGTCAAAAATCCTAGGAGCAGTTCATAAAGTAGTCCCATCTTGGAAGGGAGTACTACCTGTTGACCTAGTTTCCTGGCTGTACGACTTACGGTTTGGACTGCACCATTCGTCAAGTATCACCAATTGTCAGCAAGTGTGTGTGTATACTGGAATACTGGTTGTTATGTATAATCAGGCAAAAAGTCACTTACCCTAAGAGCCTCAATGACTAGGTCTCTGGCCTCCAGCTCACCCTCCATGATGCTCAGGAGGGTCAGGAGCTCTGGTTTGCTCAGGTTGTCCATGTTCAGCTCACATTTCTGAAACATACAGACGCAGAAATGTGGGCACTTCGGCAAGAAAACAGCAATACTAGTTTTGGACAGCTGCTAAGATTCTCAATGGTGATATGTTAGTCTTGCGTGGTCAGAGCAGACACAGCTCACAATTACAGACTTTTACAGAATGAAATATAACAAAGGCATTACAACCTCAACTTTGAGTAGAATTATAAAAAGACAACCATTACTTAAAGGTGAAGAGAGCAGATTCACGCTCCCTAAAGCTGTATAGTGATTAATTCAGCCATAAGCCAATGCTTTCAAAGACATCCTCCTTCTTCTGCATCTCACTCTTTAGCCTGCTGATAGTGCTTACAGGAGAAGCTACAGGTTTCTAAACAAGCTAATTAGAAGATGCTTTCATCAGATCTTTTTGTCACTGCAGAGTGGAAGCATAATTGTGCCCCAAACAGTCTTTGAGTGACAGAATAATCTATCGGCTATAGTGCAAAATCCTTTTTCAGTTCAGTTCAATGTGCTTTCTTGGCATGACAATGTTACATTCATGTTTCCGATGCTTGTGTTGAGTGGGTAAACAAAGCAAAGACATCATATTACATCACCGCAAGCTTAATTTTTTTTTTTTTTTGCTAATGCCAATGTGTTGCAATTTTTGTTGAACACAAGCCAATTTTTTTTTTGAGTTTGCATTCTGTTGCTATTTTCATGGTCATAAATTAATGCTGCACTGACATGGGTGGAACGCAAAAGGGGTAAGACCCTCTCTTAGCACGGATGCAGGGATGATAATAAAGATATTTAATAGTGTTTATAGAGGGAAACCAGTGGACAAACTGTGATCTGGTGAACTATGTGCCATTATTGTAGCATTCAGAATAAAAATGTGTGCACTTGTATCCAAGTCTCTACGTTTGTGATGCTACTAAAATATCAACATAGAAAATTTATTTGCTGTAAGTTTTGTCAGTCAGTTGGTTATTTCTACCACTAAAAATCTAGACAAAATCTCTCAGTGAAATCTAATTGTGTGTCTTTACAAAAAACGTGTCGCTGTGCTGCACTGCATACACTCGGTTCTTAAAAGGAAGGAGATCTCGGCAGCACACCTAACCACACCACTAGTAATGTATTCATTCAACCCCAACCCCTAATTTTCCATTTGCACTGCCCTACACCACGTACTATCAAAAATATAAACATCCCAGTCTTGTTTTTGTATATGCATTATGATCACAAAAAACGAAATAAAAAAAATGGCTATATTTCCTGATACAGTATTGCTTACCTAAATTCAATGAATGAATATGAATTACTGTGTACATTACAGTGTACTGCAGATTCATTTTATCTAATACCACTACTGTTGTTAATGTCATTTTTTTCACTGAAGAGATTTCCTACTCCTCATTGGAAAAAGTCATGTTGCCTGCTCTATATTAATTGAACAGGGTCAACACTTTGGGCTGTTCATTTCCAAATATGTTACATAAACAAAATCAACAGCTGCTACAGTTACTAGTTTATAGCAGCAGGCAGTTCATATTTAATATACTGCAACCTATTCTGATTTTACAAGTACGCTGATCTGGAACCTGCATTCATCATATAAAACTGACATAAGATTTACTATAACTTGCCGAATATTCTGTGAGCCCTTCTAAAAGCAGAGAAAGAGTCTTGAAAATCTGTCCTTAACCCTTTCATTACATAAGACATAAAACAGTCCTAAAACATATAATCAATAAGCTTTCTGCCTGCAAATAGTGTTTTCTAGCCTGGTGCTCTGGGAATATTACTGTGTTCCAGGAAAACGACTGAGTCGGTGCCTTTAAACAGGACTTACTGGCAATCTAGTGTGCGTGGGGGTAGGAATAATCAAATGTTTTTGACTTGAAGGCTTGTTACTCGAACAGTGATATCATAAGCTGTGTGGAATGAAAGCTATATTGACACCTGAATAAATAGTGCATAGTCTTTTACTATAGAAGCATAATGTTTGTGCAGACATGACTGCAGCAGGATATGTTTAAGATCACTATAGTCTGGTAGCTTTTGTCACTCAGTATAGCTGAGAACCACCTACACTGACAGGAAGAGGCCATTTGAGTGACATAAAAAATGACCAACCATAGGGCATTGTT
Source organism: Pangasius sanitwongsei (assembly GCA_037576675.1). Classification (NCBI taxonomy): domain Eukaryota; kingdom Metazoa; phylum Chordata; class Actinopteri; order Siluriformes; family Pangasiidae; genus Pangasius; species Pangasius sanitwongsei. Next base: position 13,370,105 of record CM075008.1, read on the forward strand.
TTATTGTGTAACATGTAGAGGGAAGCAATTATGAACATAGCGCTACCAAAACCCACCCATAGACTACAAGCTGTAGTTGTTTCCCAGCCTGACTGGGAAAAATGGGACCAGAAGGGATGTGCACAGGTACAGCCTCAATCAAATTCATTCAAATCATCCCACACTCATATTCTTTTCCATTGCGATCATGTTTTAAAGACTAAGAACTTAACTAAATTTAGATAAATAAATGTCTGTAGTAATCAAGTTCTTGCTTAAAGTCACCTAAATACCAACCACATGTTTCTATATTAAATAATTATTGGCATGGCAAATCTACAAAAAAAGGTTCAACAAAACTGTCACAGAAACGTGCCTATAGTTTTACCCCATTAGGAAATCCAGGTTCTATAAATATGAAAATTGAAAACGCTCCAATACCTACACACATATACCCCCTTCCCCTGCTAAACAGATGCTAAATGATCTGTCTTTGCATACTTGAGGATGACAGGCTCTAACAGATACGTGTGCTCACTCAAATTTTCATCTTCCATGAAAAGATTTAATCTTAAAAACAAGATTTATAAACATTTCTGGTCACTAAGTTTTAATGTTCATTAAAATATCCTTCTTTAGCTTTAACTGTCAGCAAACTACATTCTGTCAGAACTCTTTCTCTAACCAGATGGAACACCCACCCAGCATGTTCTCGTCAAAAGATACTCCTTCTGTGAAGCTGATTCTACTGAGAATAAACAAAAGGCGTTCCTGCGTGGGCACAGACAATAAATGACTTCAAATGCACGCATGCAGTAATGCCATACCCTTGCAAGCCCTTGAGAGGAGCTGGGATGAACCCACGAAACAGAGATTTATGGCTGACACAGCGCAACCAAGGGATAGCGGTATAGCCAGAGCACCTGTTCTGTCTAACGGTACACGTAAACGAGCCTCGGGCTGTTAAAACAGCTCAGATTGGCTGTATGACATGCTACTATGTCAGCTGAGTCACTGAAATTCAGACCAATTTAGAAACATCTCCAGTGAACATACCCCCCCCACCCCCGCCCTCCTCGTCTATTCTCTTCTCAGCCCTGCTCACGGCTTTCCTTGATTTCTTTTACCTATTCGATTCCATATAATCTGAACACATACAGAGTTTAACACACTGTAATTGCAAATCTATTGAAAGATGCAGCTGTGTCACTGTCAATGGTATCCTGAATGACGAGTCAGTAAAACGGCGTTTATGTTAACGTCGAATTAAATAACAAGGTGATCGAGGATATAGACAGGCCCTAATGAATATTTTGGATGCATCTGTATAATTTGAAGGCAAAATTAATCTTTTTTTTTTTTTTTTTTAGACAGGCTCCTCTGCTGTTCTCTTGGAGCTAAGACCCATTTTCATAAGAGCTGATCAGCAGAATTATGGCATGCAGGTTGATCATTTTTGTGAACTGAATGCCAACAAAATTCCAGTAGGTTAATGATCAGAAGGTCTGTAATCAAAAAATGTATGGATTACATGGATATCGAGCAAAAATTCATTCACTCCAAGGTAAAGGCCTACTGATGGCTACATAATCTATAAATATGGGTCATAGTTTTGGAAGGATGACAAGCAGGTTATTGACCTTAATATAATTCTGCTGGAACTAACACATTGTCATGTTAATTTATCCTAATTCATCCTTGACGAGCAACAGTTCATTCTGTCATTATTCATTATATCCTGTCAAAAATATTTCCATCCTTCAAAGACAATCATAAACCGGGACCATGCTACTTTGAGATGCTGACGTAAAAAAAAAGATGCAATTGTGACTAATCTGTTTATGGGAAGGCGATGGAAAAAGCCCTTCAAGCTTCATTATGAGTGTTTAAAAAAAAAAAAAAAAAAAAAAAAAAAAAAAAAAAAAAAAAGAACCGACAAAAAAAAAAAAAAAAATAAAAATTTAAATTTTATTTAGATTTAAGTTTTTGCAAAAAAAAAACAACAAAATTTTG
>CM075008.1:13385701-13397224 GCA_037576675.1 Pangasius sanitwongsei
TGAGCGACTTTGACAAGGGCCAAATTGTGATGGCTAGACGACTGGGTCAGAGCATCTCCAAAACAGCAGGTCTTGTGTTCCGGGTATGCAGTGGTTAGTATCCAAGGAAGGACAACTGGTGAACCGGCGTCAGGGTCACGGGCGCTCAAGGCTCGTTGATACGCATGGGGAGCAAAGGCTAGCACATCTGGTCCAATCCCACAGAAGAGCTACTGTAGTACAAATTGCTGAAAGTTGCTGGCTATGATAGAATGGTGTCAGAACACACAGTGCATCGCAGCTTACCACATATGGGGCTGCGTAGCCACAGACCAGTCAGAGTGCCCATGTTGACCCCTGTCCACCGCTAAAAGCGTCTACAATGGGCACATTAGCATAAGAACTGGACCGTGGAGCAGTGGAAGAATGTGGCCTGGTCTGATGAATCACGTTTCCTTTTACATCATTTAAGAGATGGGGAAGAGATGGCAGTATGGGAAGAAGGCAAGCCAGAAGAGGCAGTGTGATGCTCTGGGCAATGTTCTGCTGGGAAACCTTGGGTCCTGGGATTCATGTGGATGTTACTTTGACATTTATCACCTACCTAAACATGGTTGCAGACCAAGTACACCCCTTCATGGCTCTTTCCGCAGGATAATGCACCCTGCCACACTGCAAAAATTGTTCAGGAATGGTTTGAGGAACATTGACAGAGAGTTCAAGGTGTTGACTTGGCCTCCAAATTCCCCAGATCTCAATCTGATCGAGCATCTGTGGGATATGCTGGACAAACAAGTCTGATCCATGGAGGCCCCACCTTGCAATTTACAACACCTAAAGGATCTGCTGCTAACGTCTTGGTGTCAGATACCACAGCACACCTTCAGAGGTCTTGTGGAATCCATGCCTCAACAGGTCAGTACTGTTTTGGCGGCTCAAGGGGGACCTACACAATATTAGGCAGGTGGTATATAATATATAATCTCAGAAAGAGGCTGTTAACTGGTGTAAGTGTAAAAGAAAATCCAGGCTCCATCTGCCATTTGTAAACTATCATGGCTTTCATTGGCCAGGCATGCAGTCTCTGTGGACTGAGCCTTCCAGCTTCTACATTCAGTCAGTCAACATACTGTAGATTACACTTCATTAAAACCAAATATAGAATGGAAGAGGCATAATCCTGAAGAAAAAAACAACACAAATGCTAAAGTGTTGACAGTGTATCTAGTGTGTTAGTAATGCTTTATGAACTGATAAAGTTTTCTCACACTGAGGGATGAAGAGTCAGAGCTATGACTCAGAGAACTGGAGCAGCACGTCCCTGGACTATGCTGCCATTTTAGAACCTCATCACTACCCTGCCTTCCTTCACACTAAGATGTCTGTGTGAGACTAAACTGAACTGCTTATCATGGGAAGAGAACTCCTGACTCATGGTTCTTTCGGCTGGATCACTGAAACAGGCTCTTCACGTTATTCATATTATTAGATTCATACATTTCTGCTAAACTGTGAAACTGTGAAGAGTGACAGTGACTGAGGCACCATCAGAAGCACCTAGATGTATGAACTATGACAATCAGGATTCAGCTCTACATTAACTGTTCACGTGAGATAGACTTTTCCTGGAGGTCAAGATAGAAAGAAAGGATTTAGTAGCTCATGGTGCCAGTAAGCAGTAGCAGAATTTAGGTAGGAGTTGATGGTGTGGTAGTAAAGGAGAGCAATGACAGTGTTGACTTGGCATCTCACTACTTTTAAGACATGCTGATGGAGCCTTAGGCCACATTACCTTTCACAGGGAAGAAGACTGCAACTGCTTTTTCTTCCCTGTTGAGGCAGAAAGTTAAAAACAGACATTTTGCCATGTCAAATTAATTCAGGAAGCAGTAGGTATGCTGAAGGTATCTTATTGGCAGAAGATATGCCATGTAGTTACTATAAATAATATTTACAGCATTTTTACTGTAATGTTTTAACAGTATTGGCAAATTGCATTGTATTTTTACAGGACTATATTGTATATTGATAACAGCATTTACTGTAAAACAAGGGCTGTTATTTTACAGTTAGCCTATACTCTTGTATTAATTTAAGGTCTTTTAATACAGTAATCTGCTAGTAATATAAATATTTATCAGAATACCACATGATATAAATAACCACCCTTTAAAACACATTTAAAGTATTACACTGGGTTGAGGGCAGTATTTTATTTAGGAATTACAGAAATTCATTATTCTGTAAGGTATGACTATGATAGACCGAAGACCAATGAAAGTAAGCTATCCAACAGTCTCACCCTCATTTCCTCTGAAACATCACAGAAATCATAGATGAGTCTGAAAGGCACTCTTACTGGTGATGGTCTATAATTGTTTATGCATAGACTCATATTAGAGGTTGGATGTCATCATAGCTGAGATCTCTCATGATGGACTCTAAATAATTATCTTTGCTCTTCTCCTTTTCTGAAATATGGAAAGGTAATTGTAATTTAATATTGAACAGATGCCTTTACATGAGAAAATAATGGCCTTATATATGAGTATGTACATTGGCTTGCATAAGTATTCACTCCCTTAAACTTTTCTGCTTTTTGTAGTGTAACAATGAAATAGATTTATTTTGAACTTGAATCATGAAGATCAAATCATCACAAATCATCCCATAATATCAAAGTGGGAGGAAAAATCAAATGTCACATAACATAAAATAATCACAGAATAAATGCGATTGTTCCTGGATGTTCTAGAGTTCTTAGAGAATATACCTAAATAAACTGCATCATTAAGACCAAGAAGTTATCAAACCAAGTCTGGAACAAAGTTCTGGAAAAGTATCAATCAAGGATTGATTATAAAAAAAAAAAAATTAAACATCTGACTGAGCACCATATAATCCATTATTACACAACTGGAGCACCTCCACCAGAAGTCACTGGGGTAAGAAGGGCATTAGTCAAAAAGGACAGTGTATATATGCAAGACAGTGTATATATGTGCATTGCCTCTTGAGCCTGTGTTCTTTCTTCTACAGAGCACATAGAGTATAGTCATGTCACTGAAGATAGATCTGTGCAAGTGCTCATGTTACTTTCTTACTTTTTCCCAGGGAGAACTATTAAACATGTGGTAAGCTAAGCTCATGACAGTGATGATTAAATATATTGTGGCAACAGCTATTTTGACCCGAGTCTCTAAGGCACAGTGATTTCAGGACCGTGCTCTAATCCTGGCCTGGTGATACAGTAAAATGTCACCCAGACTGACAATGTGCTTTGCCATTTTACTTGAAGCCAAGGGAGTTTAAGCTTCAGAGACTTCAGAAGGTCAGTCAAAAGCAGACTTGCCTTAAAAGGACATACTAGGAAAAGTGGCATAATAAATCATAAATCATCTCAGAAAATCCTCAAGACTGTATGGATGTAGCCATATAATTACAGATATAAAATTCCTTTGCCTCTTTTGTCATATCTGACTGATTATTTTTCATATCACAAAGTATGGGTCTACCCACATGTTCTACATCCATTCTTGGCACCAAACCTGAAATAAGAGTGCTACTGCTAGTGGTAAATCAAGAATAACCTTTGTGTATTCTCTGTTAAACTGTTGCTTTAGATCTGAGTACACAGCAATAATCCTGTACTGAAGTAAAAGCCTATTAAAGAAATAGTTTGGAACTTTCTTTAGAAACCCTCAAACATACAGTGACATTTACTTCTTCACTGTTTCTCAGAAAGCCACTGAAAGAGCATATAAGTGGTTGATTTCTTGTAATGGGCCTCCACATTCCTGTAAGGCCCTCTGTTGCTATGTTGTTTTGTTGCTGTATCTAAGCACCAGACAGGTCCAGGTTTCAGGCTGTGTATCAGTGGTGGGCTCTTCTTTAGGCTGCTAAACTTTCCCTGCTAGATAATATTGTGCATGCATCAGATTCTTATTCCTGTAAGCAGGACAACAGCTGCAGCCCAGAGCAGCACACCCCTGCTTTCAAACTCTGGATAACATCCGGTAGGGAAGCAGAGAATCACAATTGATTGTAGAAAGGTTGATGGTTTAGTGGACCTACAATAAGCCTGGCCGGGATAACTGTCCAAGTGTGTATCCTCCAAATTCTCTGGTTTGCTCCCACCTCCCAAAAACATGCATGTAGGTGGACTGGCTAAGATAAATTGAACATGTATCTGCAATGGTGCCTTCTGATGGACTGGCATTCAAGTTCAAGTTTCTTTATTTGTCACATACATTAGTAGTGAAATGTTCTTCTTTAGTGCCTCATCCCACAGTGCAACAGTGAAACAGTGAGCAGCATTCCATCTAGGGTGTATTCTCGCCTTGTGCCCAGTATTCCCATGATATTCTCCAGATCCACTATGACCCTAACCAGGATAAAATGGTTACTGAAGATACAATTAGTCCAATGAAGAGACAGTACCCTACTTGTATAGGCAATGTCTATTATAAACACATTCATGGAAACACTGGCACACTGCTTTACAATTGCTTACCTGGTGAAAAATTGCCTCCATTACATCATTCCTGCCTTGAGACCCAAGTGATGAAAACACTGAATCGAGTTTGTTCCAAGCTTCCAAGGTTTTTCCTGCTCGCTGGTCATTAAGGAAACACTGAACAGTAGGCATATTGTTTGCGTTTTAGATATCCTTGATGTAACATGATGTAATTCTGATCATGGAATGTTTTGCTATGTTTGTTATTCTACTTCCAACTGTAAAAATATTGTGAAATTGTATATTTAAACGGTAGATACTGCCAAATACATCTGAAGTATCCTGATATCCTTGTTCACCCTCGCTCCTTAGATAATGGGTAAATGTCATGAGCTGAGTACCGAGCTGGATGGTCTGTAAGTAGAAGCGGTGAGGGGTATTTGGACTTTACAAGGTGAATTTGAGGGAAGGTTTATTTGTGGAAACAAAGTACCCTGGACCTATTGTTATATCCATGTGCCAAATTGAGTCAGCAGGCAGCCTTTCCTCCAACATACCCAGTAGTGCACAAATACTTGACATTAATGTTAGAACTACCATGATGTATTAACTTGCACATTCATTCCCTTTTATAGCAGTACAGATGTCTGTGAGAAACACAGCTGGGACAAAAGAGATTCTGGCTTGGCTAGTGAGGGTACCCCATCTGCTCCCCTCAGAAAAGAGTCAGAAACCTGGTCAAAGCCATCACTGTTACTTCTATCCTTCAGTATTACTATATGCTTAAAGATTTAGGACACTGACTCCAAAGTACACAGGAAGATGCGTGTTTATTTTTGTTGTAGCATGAATTAATACCCAGAAAATGTGGAAGAGATGTGTTAGGAGTCCACAAAAACACCCATTACTTGATACAGAAATAAAACTTGTACTAGAGTGTATGTATTGCATAAAAGGTATACTCCTAATTTACACCTAATATTTGTTGGAAAATGCACACAGGTAGAAGAGATAAAAAATAAATCCAAGCCTCAGTTAACACCATCATAAAACACAAAACAAATGATGATGACGATGATTATGAGTTATTATTATTATTATTATTATTATTATCATCACTAGAAATAAATAATGAAGTATTATCACTTTTCTTTTCAGGTAATTATTTTGAAAATCACTAACTTTCAAAATGATGAAGTCTTAAAAGGAGTTATTACACACCCACTGCTAAACAAAACTTTTGTTTACCCACATTACAGTGCTTATATATTCATAATATCATTATTAGGAACAGAAACCAGAACAAACCAGGTGAACAGGTGGAAAAAAAAATAAAAAATTACAGCAGGGCGGAAAAAGTTTTTAGAGCCAACCAAACGAAACTGATTCCAAGAGAGCATTAGTGTGAGACAGAGAAGAGTATATTTATTACTATCAAATAACTATAGTACAGTATAGTTATTTAATGTTGCAAATAATATTGTTCATCAGCACATATTCATAAATACCCACACATACACAACTCTTTTGGACTCATGTTATTACAGAACTCCAAAGAGTCCTACTGGACGTACACTGGCGTCACTCACTCTCTCTTTTCTTCTCACTCACTCCATTACCACCATGTGAGGCATGAGTAAGGGTCCCAAAATACATTTGTTATGCAAACATGCTGTTAGACACTACCTCAGTGACCACTAGCCTGACACTGTTTCTTTTTTAAGAGAAACCTGCTTTTTCACTTTTTCATCTCTCTATCTTACTCCTTCTCTCTTTTACTCACTCAGTCCTGAACAATGGAAAGGCCCTCATGTTGGACGCGCAGGGAGGCTGGATTAGAGAATGCCATGCTCATGTTATTTAAGGATTAAAGGACCCAAGAAGGACAGTCTGGAATCTGGTAGTCACAGAGCCGGATTCTGACAATAATCAAGTCTGATTTGGGGCTATAATCAAAAATCAGTACTCAAAATAAAATGCAGCTCCAATTTTAGTGCACGAGAATCCAGCAGTGTTTAGTTACTTCCTTCAGAGACACCTAATTCTCTTCACCAGTTAATTAACAGTTTTATGGGTGTCTTTGAGCAGGAAAATCACCTAATTTTCTATGCTCACACAGAATTGGCACAGGCAAAAGAAACAGGCACCTCTGCTCTATGTTTGCCAAGTTTTCTTAAGTTTTTAAGTGTCATAAATACAAAATATATGGGAATTTATACTAGATTAAACTCTGGACCTTATGAAGTGTAGATAACAGTAATTTAAAAATGTGTTACAGCAAAACAGTATCATTAAAGTAAAAGATGAGAGTGCATATACTAAAGAACACACAGTAGATCAAAACAATATATGCTGAATGTAAAATACAAAATATTAAGTAAAAGGAAGTAGATTAAGGAAAAAATGATGACCCAGAAACATAATGCAGTGTGAATACAGGATTAGCAGTATGTTCTATCTGAACTGAAGTTTAGCTTAAAATAATTTGTGTAGTGTTACAAGAGACAGTGATATCCTGTAATCAGTGATATTAAATGCTCTTTTATTAACTTCAGTAAATTTTATTACATGTCATTCTAGACAAGACATGTAATAAATGTGAAATTCCTTGAGGCCTACACAGCAAAAAAAAAAAAAAAAAAAAAAAAAAAAAAAAAGGCACAAAGCCAAGAGGGTCTAAACTCATAAATCTGATTGTGTAGAAAGTAAAGCTTTAAGTCCTTGATATGTGTTGCTTTCTATAATGTATTGTAAAAACAATGAGAGTAACAAACATTTCTCCATACCTGATTATACAATACGTGGTTTTATTTGGATCTCAGTTATAGGTGGTTTTATCTAGATCTCAGTTAGTCCTCCTGGGGGCTTTCAAGATAAACAGTAGCTATTCTTTTCTCCTGGTAGATTTTTAATGAAGGGTCAGTCTGTAAAAACTCTTGCACACTGGCTCCATTGCCTTTCTGATCTTGAGAATCCATCCCTTCTTTGCCTATCGCAGATGCGCTGTTGTTAATATCCATTTGGAACGTGAAGGATGTCTCATTAGGCCCCAGCCTGATGACCTTCTCTGTCTTGCTAACTTCACTACCTGAGCGCAAAGCGTCGGTTTCCTCAAGGCTGGTCATCCATGGCATTTCCCCTTTTTGGACCTCCTCTGTGGAGAGTCTGATGGTATATTCATCATCAGCTTCAGCACTGTGCGCCTGGTGGAGGTCAGAGCTGGAAGACTGCAGTGCTTCCATCACCTGTTCCTGTGACAGGTCATCTGCCTCATTTTGCAAGAGTCCAGAATCCTCCAGACTCTGGGAAATATTAAGCTCTGCCACAAAGGTCATTGTTCCATTGTCTGGAGATTGTTGCACTTTCTGGATGTTAACAGACAGGTTCTCAGAACTTTGACCAGCTTTAGTGAAAGAAACAAGTTCTTCTTTTAGCTCTCCAGACACAGTGCCCTCTAGCTGCTCCAGTGCTCCCTTTATCTGTTCTCTGGGGTCCAATGACTCTTCTTTCAGGATCTCCAGCATAGACTCTTGAATTCTGGGAGGAAGATGCACCTCCTCTTCTATAATGCACTCTGGAATTCCAGTGGTGTCTCTTTTGACATATTCAGGTGACTCCCTGTTATTTTCCCCTTCGTCAGAGTACCTCCTTTTTGTAGGCAGACCTTCTTCCTGGTAGTATCTCTCGTCTGAAAGATCTTCCACCACTCCATAATGTCCATAAGACATAAATCCTCCACCCTCCTCTGAACCAGACATGTTGTCTTCAGGGGTGGAAACGAAGTATTCTTGTGTTTCTTGGCCCTGAGCATAGTATGGGAGGCTCTCATCTCTGGACACTTCCTGCACCTGCACAAATCCACTCTTGACATACTCTGAGGCTTTCAGAGACTCGTCTGTGTTTTCATGTTGTTTAGCTGGCTGAGGTTCATTCTCTGGTTCTTCAATGTGAAAGAACATTGATGAAGGTTGGAAGTACGCTTTGGACTCAACTTCTACAGTCTCTTCAATTTCACCTTCCCCTTCATCTGCATGAGATTCCAGTGGTGCCTCCATTATCTCCACTTTAACCGACTTGTTTTCTAAGCTTTCACCTTCAAGACCAAGACGCAGAAGGTTCTGAATCATGCTTCCTGTTGGGGTTCCTTCAATATCCTCCAGAGAGACTTTATGTACCCCCTTACTAAGGAGTTCATCAAGAGCCGAGTTGTCTGATACATCCAGGTCCTCCTCCACTTTTGACTGCAGGACTATCTGAGTCTTGGTGCTTCCATCCTCTTGCTCTGTTTTCTCTACATGGTACGTAATCTTTGAGTCAGATGAACTGAGATTTGTATCGAAGCCAGCAGGCTTTATGACCTTCTCAATAATTTCTTCCATGGACACAGAGTCCAAAACTTTTTCCTCACTTGCAAATACCTTTGGTCCTACATTTCCAGAAACTTTCAAATCTGTCTCATCTTCTTGGTTGGATTCCTTATGCTGGATAAATGGTGTGGCATCAGGTTGCACTGTTGCCTTGGCATGATCTGCTTCTGTACTCTCATCTTTTCTTTCATCTTCCTTAACATCTTCCTCAACAACTTTCTGATGGGTTTCTGCCTGTGTGTTCAGGCTCATCATAGGTGGTGACACAACTCTCACTGATTTTATTTCTATTGCTGATGAGGTAGTGGGGAATGGTTTGTTTTGTATTTCTGTCTGGAAAAGATCAGGCGAACTCTTTGGTGGGCTTTTAGACACACCTTTGATGATTACCCTCTGTTCTTCTATCACGTCTTTGCTAGTCTTACTAACAGAGACATCAGGTTTGGCTGCACTTGGTGTAACTGAAGCCTGTTTTGCTTTGGTGAAAGCAATCATGTCTCTTCTTGCAGCAGGACTTTGTTGGGCATGGTTTGAAATAGTGATAGGCAAAATCCTGGAGGTTTTGTGGGAATCATACTGACTGGATGCAGTGGAGGTTCTCACACTGGAAATGGGTTCTATATTCCAGACATCATACCCTATTAAATTCCTTCTCACTTCTGGTCGACTGGCTGTGATGGTAGAGACTCTTGGAGTATAAGGATGGGCTGGCAATTTGATATCTGCCAGAGAAAAGGCAAGGTTTAGCATTCAGTGTTACTGTGTTGTATTTAACAAAGCTGAATATTGAACATTACAGACAGTAAATCAGCATAGTAAAAATTAATCCACTGTACCTATTATTCTCTCTCTTGAATACTGGTCAGACCTCATCTGAGCATGTTTACCTTCACCTTCTAGCAGTGCCCTGAGAAGAATAAAATAAAGGGTTAGGTATTTTCCTTGCAAAAAAAAAAATAAATTAAAAAAAAATCAACCAAACCATTTGGGTTATTTCCTTCACCTGTCCTTAGTATGCTGACCACCTTGTTCTGTCATCACCAAGCAAAATCTTAAACTGAAAGGAAGACAAGATACATACACGGACCTTCTCCCACAGATACAAACTGTACTTGACTAATTACAGATTGCTCTTCACCATACCATTTTATTGTCCTTTTTGTGAAACCTACCTTAACACTGCTAGAATAACACTTTGTGGAAATACAGTTCAGTATAGTCCCAGTGGATGTTCCCTCGGGATCTGCTGAATGACCAAACTAAAAATAACAACCACAACCTGCTCTGTTTCCATTATGGCTTAGAATGTGAAGCTGTGACAGACACACAGAAACACTTGTTTGCATTCTCTACTACAATGCCAAGGAAGACATTATAAATATTCCAAAGTAACACAGGCCAGATATTTTAGAAACAAGGCTGACAAAAATTGAAAGTTTTAGCAGAATGATGGCAAGAAAGAAAATCAAAAGAAGGATCCAAAACTATCTGAAATGGCAAACACCAGCAAAGAAGGGCTGTGCTGGGTAGGAGGAATAATTCACTGGAGCCTTCTATAAAAGGTATGGTAGTCACTTTGTGTACATGACTGGGAGATGAATAGATGTGCCTGTCTGAATCTCCTCCTAGTTATATTACTAACCTGGATATATAATTTTTCTATATAATACCCAAAATATAATACATAGTTTGAATTCACTACCGCTATAGTCTCCAGCAAGTTCAGACAGCTAAACTTCTTGTCTCTGCAAGAACTACAACTTACATGTAACCATGATTGCCAATTATCAAGTTTGCTCTAATCCTATTCTGATTCAACCCCTCAGTCACTATGGAGTTAAAGCCCCTGACCACAGAGGGGGATGAATCTCCACATCTCTGCCAAAAGGGTAGGCAGCATTTGCTCTGCAGTTCCACTGATTAAAAATACACTCCAAGAGCTAAATGTGGACAGACATGAGTCTGTTTGGCTATCAATACTCATAGGTATCTCAGAACTATGTGGTAGATATGACATGGCATTTTAAGTACGGTGTTAGACATACTGTAAAAACTTGAACAAACTTTGATAAATTAACACAAATAAGCAGACCTTTGACAATATTCAACAGCATTTCATAATAATCTCATACTGATAGCATAATACTATCAACATGCAAGTGATAACCCATAAAGCAGAACTAATTTTGAATTAGTAAATAAATATTTAATCAGTAAAAAGCTTTGTGAAGAGGCATCATTTCATAGCCTACTTTTGGCTTGCGTTGATTTAAATACAATAGCATAAATGTAATATATATATATTAACCTCAATGAGCCATCTACAAGTTTCTGACATTGAGTGGAAGAAAGTTTCCCCCGCTCCTCAATGCAGAATTCTTTCAGCTGTGTGATGTTTGAGATGTTTCTTGCATACACAGTCCGTTTCAAATCACCCCACAGGATCTCAGTAGGATTTAGATCTGGGCTTTGACTTAGCCAAACTCTCCATTTTTCACTTTTCAGCCAGTCCTTGGTGGATTTACTGGTATGTTTTAGGTCATTGTCATGTTGCAAGATCCAGTTCCACTTCAGCTTAAATTTTTGACAGATGGTCTCATGTTCTTCAAGCACCTTCTGATACAATGTAGAATTCATAGTGGATTCTATGATGGTGAGTTGGCCAGGTCCTGCTGCAGCAAAGCATCCCCAAACCATAACACTTCCACCTCCATGTTTCAC
>CM075008.1:13397324-13440618 GCA_037576675.1 Pangasius sanitwongsei
TTAAAAAGACTTTTCTTTGGTTTTATTTGTTTAGTTATATTACTTGAATCTCCCAATATTGTTAAAATGAAGATCAAGATGAAGATTCCCTAGAGCAGGGGTGTCCAATCTTATCTGCAAAGGGCCAATATGGGTGCAGGTTCAGGTTTCATTCCAATCAAGCAGGAGCCACATTTGATAGTCTATTAAACAAGGTGTGGCTTCTGTTTGGTTAGAATGAAAACCTGCACCCACACCAGCCCTCTCTGGAAGATTGGACACCTTGCACTACAGGTTGCTAGCTGGAACCTTTTTTCTAAGTGTATATATTACTATGGATGGTAATCATAAAAGACGTTCTACCTGTATGCAGCCACTTCCATGCCAAGCCCCATTTTGACCTGTAGGAGGTCATGATGATCCTTCATCTTTTCTGTAATGGTGTTGGCCAGAAGCATACGCTCATGTTCCAGTTCTTCAACGATTATCTGTAGAAGAGGTTTATTATTTATTAGTTTATTATTCTAGCCTGCTCCTGCTAAATTCATCAGAAGCATCTAAACCACAGAGTCAGGTATGACCTCCAGAAGCAGCCTTGCTCCTGGATTATACCTTATGCTGCAATTATGTAGACGAAATCTGAAGTGATTAGTGATTGTATTGGTGTGCTTTTCTAATATAACATAACATAATAATCTTCTAATGGATGATCATGGGCTATAAAAACATTGTTAAAAGATATTTCATTTATTTCCTGTTTGCGGTGATGCACCTGCTGAGGATCTCTTGCAACACCTTACTCCATTACACTGCCATTGCTCAATTGAAAGCCTGATGCCTGGTTACTGGCTCATAGCCACTTGCCTAAAGTAGGTCACTAAATGATTAGTCAAGCACATCAAGCCCACAAGATGCCATAGTAACCTTTAAATCCTGTCCTGTTGTGCTGGTTGTCAAAGCAGTCTGGATCCACACCACTATGCTTCACTTACAGTGACAAGTACACTCTTAAGGGTTCTTCAGTTGTACCTCTAGGGGACACCTTACATGTTCTGTAATACTTGAAAGGGTTCCAAGTACAACCCTTTTTGAAAGCTAAGAACCTTATTTATCAAATGAACCCTTAAAAATCCTTAATGAACCCTTTTTTCCAGCACTGCTTAGTAAAAATTTTAATGACTGACATTTTCTAACAATTAAGAAGAAAGCAATTACCAGTAATTTGGAGTTTGTGCAACACGTACCCTATTAATGCATACACATTTGGAAAAAAAAAAAAAAAAGGGTCCTTCAAGGGTTCCTTGGATAATTCAGTGGATAAAAGTTCTACTTGGAACCCCTTCTGATAGGGGAACACTGTGTTGTAGAGTTCAGCTTACTATAGAACCTTCCCCCAAAGGAACTCTAAACACTTGACTTAGACAAATCTATCAGCTAACATGTTTAGAAGAGGGCCGAGTGCCCATCTAATAGACGTTTTATTGCCTTGAAGCCTCTTTAGTACACTAGGTGGCTCAGGTGGACAGCAAGCATGACTCATTCTGTTTGGGCATAATAATCTACTCAGCAAGGTCCCCAGAGAGCAATCTCCTCTTAAGACAAAACATTTACATCTCATACATGATGCAAATGATGCACTTAGAGATCAACATGGCCAAAAGTTCTTTAACATGTATATGGGATATTATAGTATAGTTTAATTTTAGAACATCTCAAAGGGGTTAGGTATTTTTTAATCACTGCACTCTGATGTTTAACTACGAATTACTCACAGAGATGTGGCAATTCTTAGGCCAGCTGCCTGTGTCAGCCTACAGTGCTTTTTTTTTTTTTGTAAGGGTGTGGTTGGTTTTCCACTGAGTGGGCGTGGTCATATAAGCCCCAGAAAGACCACTACTACTGCTACTTTTACTCATAATAATAATAATAATAATAATAATAATAATAATAATAATAATAATTTTGTTCACACACCTGATACTGACTGAGATCTTGTCTAAACTTTTCTTGCATGTTCATGAGATGCTCCTCGAGCTCCAGCTGCATCTGGCTGTGTTTCTCCATTTCCGCCCGCAGCTTGTTCAGCTCTGAAGCATACTCCACCTTCTCTCTTCTAATATCTTCAAGCCTCGCCTGATCTGCTTTTATGGATTCTTCCATCTCCTCAACCTGCTGTCGATACACTTCAAAAGTCTCCATCCAGCTTTCAGACAGGCTACGCGCATAATCCTGGACTTCTTCTGGACTAAACGCTGGTGGGCCGCGATGCGTCCGAGTGACAACAGGTAAGACCCGGGTGTGAACCTGGCTCCTGAGGCGCGCAGTCTCGTTCCTGTGAGCATCATGCAAGAGCGCACATTCATTCTGCAGCTGAAGCAGGCGTTCCTCTAGCGCGCTGTTGGTCTGAAGAGCATGGCGCAGCTGCTTTTCACAGCCTTTCAGCTCACCATCCAGACCTTTGCTAAGCGCGGACTCGTCAGAGCGCATGGCCTGGATCAGCTCGAGCTCTCTGCGCAGCTTCTCTCGCTCCATCTCCGCTCTGGATTTTTCCCAACAGAGCTGTTCCACCAGCCTTCTCATCTCACTCAGATCGGCCATGCGGGTGTTCTCCCATTCTGTAGACCTGTTATGCCTGATCGTGTTTATTTCCGCGACCAGGCGAGCGTTTTCTTGCTCCAACAGCTTCGCTCTGGACAGATACTGCCCGAGCCTCTGATTCAGTTCCTGCAGCTGAAGCTTCTCGCCCTCAAACGACCTCTTGAAGTGAAACATGTTCTTGGTAAGTTTGTGAAATAAAAAAAAAAAGCGTGATGGAAAAAAAGGTAAGAAGGAAACTATGTCTTCGTTATCATGGGTAAGTGTGCAGGACGCGCTGTGCTGCTGCTGCTGGGAGGTTAAAGCAGACTTCTCAGGTGCAGAAGGGAGGCGCACTAATGATCCACTCCTCAGACACAGAGGTGAGGAAAACACTTCAGGAGCCCTGTGATGGGATCTGGCTCTCCCATGTGGACAGAGATAGACAGTACAGGACTGTTCTGACCTCACTTATACAGCCTTACCCACTCCGACGTGGTGGACAGTACGAATCACTTTAGAGATTCGATTCTTACGAACGACGCGTTTAAGTGAATCGAGCTATGAGAGTTTTGATTCATTTGATTCACCACTAGGAGTACTGAGTGATCTCACGTCCACTGCTTCACATGTTCTAGATGGGAAAATAATACTGTTAAGGTTATTATACAAGAATTTTATATTCCATTTGTATTATAATAGAAATAATTTGATTGGTATTAAGTTGTTTTGGGGTGTAAGGGAGAGCTTCAGTAGGAGGCTGTCTTATTTATTGACTTTTATTTGCCCATTTTAAATTATTCTGATATTTAAAAAAAAAAAAAAAAAGATTTTAGCTAAAATTGCCTCCTCCTGACTGGATTTCAGATGAAATATTATTGAAATATTTTCATAGGCTAGATATTTAAATCTATAAACTGTATTAAATCTATTAAATTATAGAAAACATCCAGAAAGTCCCCACACACAGTTGACTGATTGATTGACTGATTGATTGATTGATTGATTGATTGATTGATTGATTGATTGACTGATTGATTGAGTCATTCAGACAGCTGAACCAGATTATTCTTAATTAGATCACGTGAGCTTGAGCCTGCAGCACAGTGGGCCTTCAGGACAGGAGTGGAAAATCACAGGAACTCGTATTCTTTTGCAAATGAATCCTCCAGGAAGAACGAGCTGTTCATGAATCGCTCACCACGACTCCGAATCGAGCTGCATGCTCGATTCAGACGAGTTTTAATCGCCTTAAACAGAAGTGCAGCTGAAATTTCAGTCTAGAGTAACTTCTTTCCAGATATGAAGGCATGCTCTCAGCAGCCTCAATGGGACCGGCTCAGAAATCATAAATAACTGGAATAAAGCTTTGTATTCATTTCTAAAACTTCATGGAGGGAATGGACTCTTGTAAGCCAGAGCTGATTGTGGTTACAGGTGTGCTACTTTATCACAACTGTTTGTGAAGCTTTGCCCTTGTTGTGGTCAATAAACATTCTCCTTAAGTCCATCCTTGTCATTTTTATACCAATTTGTTTTTTTTTTTCAGGGTTTGGTCCATTCCGACAATACTTGGTAAATCCAAGCTGGGAAGCAGTTAAGGTTGTCTATCAATTTTCTGTTTACACTTAGGGGTGAAACAGTGGTGAATGAACCTGTGTCACTGCTTCTGATACGGTTTTGATCATGGTAGCAAATCATTTGGTATAGTGATGCTGGTAGAATTTTATCTATTTTGTACAGACATGTTGAGGATTGTTCTTAACCTTAATAATTTAAATAAGCAGTATAGAAATAACATGTTCAGAGATTAAAATATCTGATCTTTCCCAGTACAGCTATTTTCTTCTCATTGCATATTGTTGACCTGCTCTTGCTTAAGCACATTTGAAACATGCTGTAAATGTAAATAATGTTAATTATTATTAGTTTTTACAATAACAGCAGAGTGACCATAGTGATACAGAGAATACATGCTCTATAATGTCTGGGGCTGTTTCCCCACCCCCCACAACTGCAACATCAGACAAATTAATTTAAAAGGTTTCCAAAAATTAACCCAAATGATAATGGGTCACAATTAACAAAGCAGCAGTCTCCATTTTGAAATAGGGCTAAATACTGATTTCTCATAGGGTTTCAAGAGAATGGGCCTTGGAGACAACATTGAGATTCACATTGTAGAGATTCCTGTGTGTTACTCAAAAGCTCACCAAGCTATTGCTGAAATATGGCACAATCTGAAACCAAAGGTAAGGAGACTGCTTTGATACGCTGGACAAGGACATTGCTAATATTTCTGGCATGTTGTTATTTGCCCCAGACGCTTCACCCCTTGGCTGTTTAGGGAAATTTACTGCAATATTAAGTCTCTGACGTGAGTAAATGAGTCAATCTTGCTCATTCTAATCCCTCCACAGTGACCAAATGTCTGTTCTGGAATTGCATAGTCACAAAAAACAAAAAAACAATAAAATCAAATGAATTAATGGCAGTAATGAAGTTGGTGGGGCAGCATCAGTGGTGAGCTCAGGTTACTGTCTTTGTGGAGTTTTGCATGTTCTTCCCGTGTTCTTGTGGGTTTCCCCTGGGTTCTTGTTTCTTGCCACCTCACAAAAACTTGCTGGTAGGTGGACTGGCTATGCTAAATTGCCCCTGTGTGGGAATGTGTGTGTGGATGGTGCCCTTTGATGGACTGGTGTCCCATTCAGGGTGTCTTCTAACTTTGCTCCCAGCTTTGGATCTGCTGCTACCCTGATAAAGTGGTTACTGAAGATGAATGAACAAATAATGTAGTTTTTGGTATGGAGTTACATTTGCAGATAGTTTGGTTACTGCTGCTTTTTAAATTCCTCAATAGATATTTGATCTGACAAATACTGCTGAGTCCATGGCAAATAGCAAAATTGTGCACAAACCTGTACATTGTACCCACAGGTTTCTCACAAGTGAATGCCTGAATATAGTACTAAATGTATCTAATATTTCCTATTATTTAAGTTTACCATAACCAAATATAAGATTACACCTATTTCTAAACATTTTTTACTTACTTCAAGTTTTAAAATTTGCAAAATGGGAGATAATTTTGATTCATTCTAGAAAAATGAACAAAATTCTGCCAATAAAAACAACTATTTTAAGCTTGAAATTATAAAAAGAAAAAAGTCAAATAGGTTTAATATTCCTATAATTGTAATCATGCAATAGGAAATGCTAAATAAATATGACTATACTGAAGATATTTTCACTTAATAAGATGTCGTTTTTGCAGTGTACGAACTTTAGTTGTTTAAAATGGCGTAAATGGAAACAAGTATCTGTTCCTGACCATATCCAGTCTGTGTGGTGATCAGGTTGCTATCCATGTGGGCATAGCCTCAGGAGCCAAATGCATTATTCTGGAACAAACAGGCAAGAACAGTGGCTATAAGGACAGAGATGTGTGTGGCATTTGTCCAGCTCATAACTGTTGTATTCAAGGAGGAGCAGAACGGTTGGACTCCATTACAGACATGAGGTCAATTGCCAAGCACTTGAAAGGGCTTGGACTTGATGTGATCTACTCAAGGGATGCTGGGAGGTTTGTGCTTTTATTGTGGAGTGCTCACAAATTGTACTACTGTATTGTTTTCTTGTCATTTTCGTGTAAGAGTTCTAAAATTACCTGTTAGTCCAATGACCACTGAAGTTTCCTCTGTCTGCAGGTACCTGTGTGATTTTGTATACTACCTCTCCCTCAATTATGGGCAGAGGAGAGCAGCACTCATCCACGTGCCTGCCTGTGGCAGTCTGGCAAGCCCAGAAAGACTGGTGCCTCAGCTCCACACCATTATCCAGGTCATGTTATGCCAGCTTGACACGCAAAGGATCTGACCTGCAGCAGCCGAATGAAGATGTAGCCAACAACACATGAAGAATTAAATAGTGCTTAAATAGTCTAGTTAAAAAAAAAAAAAAACCAAACCTGAATGTATTAATAAAGACACAATAAGTAAAACTCAACACTGGCATTCTGTCCCATTCACTTTTTTAATTCAAAATTTAAGAAAAAAAGAAAATACATGAAAATTCTTCAGATACACATTAAGCCGATGTCATGTAAAAAGTATACCATCTGAACTAGAAGTGAGGAGAAAATAAAAATAAAGCGAGGAGGCCTCAGATACATAATTTACGAGAAGACGAGTACCAGCTGAGCTGTTTCACCAAATCAGTTTCTACCAATCAGTTCAATGACACAGAGATAAGAGTTCTTTGCAAAAAAAAAAAAAAAAAAAGAAAAACTTCAAAGCATTATTGATTGAAAATATCTCAGTACAGTAGAACAAGGCCCCTTTACATTTTATTTTATTTATTTTATTTTTTTAAAATCCGGAATGCCAAGCAAAATAACAGTGCCTGGAAAATGATGTATATAAAACCTCAAGCTCATTATTGCAATTAAAATGCATCTATGCATCTTCTCTAAACCTGAGGTTTTGTATTCTGAGGAAATACAACAAAATGAATGATACTTGGAAAAAATAAACTCAAAACAAAACAAACTCTTTCAGTCAATCGATCTTCAGGTTTGCAAAGAACGGTCATTGCAAGAAGCGCTATATCTACTGTAAACGTTTCTCTTTTTACAAAAAAAATTCTAGTCATGTTAAATCTCTCTCATGACTACCCGTAATCTACTGGACATCACTGTCCTATTTGTGTCTGTGTTTCTGTAGTAGATTTGTAACCTACAATTAACTAGGGACCTTGGCAGCATTCAACAAAAACTGACATTCACTTTGGAACAAGCCAACCCTTTTGTCCATTTCATTACAGAAAAAAAAAAAAAAAAAATCAAACAAATAAATATCACTGATCTATAGTAATTTTTTTTTCTCAATATAAAGACATCAAAATCTACATCACTACATCTACATGTGATACACTCCCATCCATATACATATGCAACAACACAAGTACAAGGCCTTTCAAAGAATGGTGATTTGGATTACGTCTTGTCCCACGCAGAACGCCATTGAATTTTTTTTTTCTCCATACCATACTTTTTCAGCAATCTGATCTCCCAACCAGGTCTCCCCATCACTGGCCACATTTTTAGCCCTGAAATTCCTCTTACAGAAGACTACTACAAATAGAGATTGAAGGAACGTTAAGTGCTACAAAGCGGAACTTTCAGGGTTGGTGAGATACTACGGAGCGCTTAAGTTGTTTGTGTGCTTCAAAGTCCTTTGCCGAGTGTGAAACGTGCTTCGATGGTCTAACGCCTTGTTCGCTTTAGTAAACGCATGTTTGGAAAACCAATCTGTTGAGACCGAGCACCTGTCCAAAGCTCCGGATAGCCAGTTGAAATGGAGAGGCCTTAAAACAGACAGAGGAGCAGCATACTGGGAGCAGCATTACAGAATAGAGACACAATAACTGAGACACACTTGTCTTTCTTTAATCTCTAGAAAAGGAGATGGGATAGACGACTAGGTGAAATGTCTGGAGCAAACAAAAGAAAGCAAGTTTTAAACCAAATCAGCACAGCATGCAGAAACATGGAGTCTTCAGAAGGCCAAATACCTAAATACCCAATTTCCCAAAAGCACATACTATGGTGCTTATTTTACATTTTAGAAAATATAGAAATTTTGAGTCAAGATTGAGTTTCTTACAAAGCAAAAAGTGTAATGTACATCTTAGAATCTCTCATAGAGGGACACGTTATAGTGTAATCATTATATGCTGAGCTAATGATAATGCTAAACAGGTTTTTTTTTAATGGAAACTGGCTCAAGACCATTTAAATATTTGGCTGGTCTGTGAGTATTAAGTGTTAGTAGAAAGGTGAAGGAATGATGCAGTGGTACTTTTACAGCTGAAAGTGAGGCAGGTCTGATCAGTGCTAATATAGCCAGGCCAAAATCAGTTTTTTTTTTTGTTTTTTTTTTTAAATGAGGAATGCAGACTAAAAATCACATCAGTATGTCTGCTGGAGGATGTTAGAGTTAGAGAAGGGATGAACGGCACTACAGTACCTGCTCTCTGTCAGTGCCAAAGCATGGACAGTTAAACAGAATGAGATGATATTTATAGCACAAGAGCCACAAATTGTCACGGTTTCATGTCTGGATCATGAAATATAAAGTCAGCCAAATAAATAAAATCAATGGAGAATAGTGGTTTTGCTGGCGTAAGATTTATATATACGTACAGTTTTTTCCCTTAATCGTACTTGCTTTGGAAATTCAACAGTTTGTGTTTAGGCAGGAAATCAATCACAGCAGTATTTGAATAAAACCATGAACGCCAAACCCTCAAAGCCA
This sequence comes from Pangasius sanitwongsei, assembly GCA_037576675.1. Lineage (NCBI taxonomy): Eukaryota > Metazoa > Chordata > Actinopteri > Siluriformes > Pangasiidae > Pangasius > Pangasius sanitwongsei. Next base: position 13,406,192 of record CM075008.1, read on the forward strand.
GCTGTATGATCTGAGGATTCCTGGTTGCGGAAATCACGTTATTGAGTGGAGAGAGGATGGCTAAAGCTATGCGGCTCTGTCCCAAATATTACATGCTCTGTCCTATTTATACTTCTGATATAAACACACGAGCTATTTACACTCACTTGTAATAACATTTTAATCAGGCTACAAAGAATTTTGGAAATATGCAAAGGCATTAATATTGATATTTTTTTCCCAAGCCCAGAATTGTAATTATTGGCTCGATTCCTACATTCCTCTCTAATACATTTTGTTTTTTTGTTTTTTGTTTTTTTAAGGAGAAATGCTAATGAAAGAGCTTGGGCATTTATGATGTGGGATGCAATTTGGGATGGTTGTTATAGGCTCGCAGTAAGCTGCACAGCCCTCCTCTCTCCAGTCCTCTGAGAGCATGTGGTTTGTGATGCTGATGAGGTTTTTCATCTAGAGACTGAGGTCTGTCTCCTACAGACATGAGAAAATAGTGAGATTTTTCTTTTTATGCACATACATATATCATTTAAAAAAAAAGAAAAAAAAAAAAAAAAGAGTGAGGTAGATAAATGCTTCAATAAAATGGAAAAAAAAAAGTCCCCCAGTCATGACATCATGGAAAATACAAATAAAAACCTCATACACATTGGGCCATTTATACAGTGATTAAAACTAATGTCACAAAAAAATAAAATAGAATAAATAACCCTACAGAAAAGGAGAACAGCCTTCTATGAAGGGACAAATTACACATGGGCGACACTTCTCAAAATACAAAGAGAAATCCTTCAAAAAAGAAAGAAGTGTTTTTTTTTTTTAAACCAAAAACGAATCTCTTTCATTGAAATGACAAGACCACTGTGCTGGAGTTCAATCCTACCATGCCTGTATTTGGTTTCCAGATGTTTCATCAGAGATGTCTGCGCCCGTTGAGTGCGTGTGTCTATGCTGAGACGTGTTGGAGAACGCAGCCTACAGCTTGTTGTTTTAGAGCGCAGTCGAGCGGTTGGGGTTTTGTAAGGCAACCTAAGACGACCCTAAGTAGCCCTGTCAGATGCTAAGCAATTACACAGATGGAGTGACAGTGATATAAAAAACACAACAAAAGTAAGATGAGTCTTGACTTCAGAACGAGGCACTGGGGGAGGCAGAAAAATTACTGTACAACACTCATATGGGAGGCAGAGCAGCATGAGAGAGCGCCATTACACCAAAGACAAAGCAACAGATTAGAAGGAGGAGCTGGGACAAGGATGCGTGGAGAGAGCAAAATCTTAACTCTGACCTGAGATTCAGTTGCACCTGGGGGGCAGGACTTGGTGCAGTGCTAGACAACGGGTACAAGGGTGCCAAAACTACTCACACAGACCAAGGGCATTTTTAAAAACCTACACAAACACAGTAATAATAATAATAATTATCATCATAATAATAATACATTAAAAACAGAAGGCAATGGATTGTATGTGGCAATCTAAACAACCTCTCAGCGGAAGGGGAAAAATCTGTTTTATTAAATATAATTTTTTTCTTCTTTTTTTTTGTTCTTTTTTTTGTTTTTCTTTCATTTTTGCTAGAAGAGTATAAAGCATAAGAAAATGGACTGTAGTGGAGATCATAAAATATTAAACCTGAAGGATTTCTTTATATATATATATTTATATATTTATATATATAACATCCTCGAAGAAAAAAAGGATAAAATAGCAGCTTCTTTCTGTACAGACAAAGAACATCAGAGCCGTAAAAAAGTTATCAAAAGTGACAAACCAATGATGTGTGTAAATGATATGGTGGTCTAACATACAACTGTAAGACCTTCATAGAATTGGCGGATTTGTATAGAGACAAATAACTAGTTGAACAAAATACCTGCTGTGTACAATGCCTCAAAGTCTTTGCAAACGTGTCAAAACTGGTGATCCTCTTAGCCCAAACTGTTTGCTTCATATCTGAGACAATCTTGTATGCCTCTTATCGGGCTCAGCACTTGGAGCATGTACTTTGTCGTCGTTTGCTGTCAGACTGTTTTTATGTCATTTGAAACAACACATCGAGGTTGTGCATCTCTCGGATGCTGGAGTGGACACGGTCATGTCACAGTTGGACAATCAGAGCTATGCCAGAGGGGAGAGCAGACCAACTGCTTTACCAAGAAAAAAAAAAGAAGCATGAGGCCAGTGTAAGAGCTATAGTTTCTTGACTGCAATACTTTCTTGTCCACCAAAATTTGGGAAAATAACAAACATGCTGATTAATAAATATGAAAAAGTATCAATTTGGCAAAAAAAAAATTTGGCAGTTTCAAAAAGCCCCATCTCTCTTCTTACTGAAAAAGTTGGAGCAAAGGACAACGTGACCAACCAGGCAACAGTTCTGACATGAGAACAAGCGGTCTTAGCAGAGATGCTCACTACTCTACCTTGAAAGAGAAATGTGACGATAAAGAGAGCAGGTGAGGGAGAGATGTGCAGCACAGCAGAGAGGAATGTGTGTGTTTTCATACTGCAAAAACCCACACACACCTCTAGGCATACACACACAAGCCCTTTAAAAAGTGCTCAGAAGTTGGGCTTGTTGGCTGATACACAAAATTTCTTTTTAAATACAATTCTCTGGCCGAGAATATGCTTATACCTCTTTAAACTTCCTCTAGGAAATTAAAAAAGCAACAAAATATGATACAAAAGAAGTTTCTGCTGCAGCTCCCCAGTGTGATGGTTATGCGAGTCATTTTAAATATTGCCAGAGCATTATGCAGCCTTTCTGTGTCCCACACATAAATCTTCCACTAGGATGGAAAAAAAAAACATAAAATAATAATAACCATCATAAAAATAAGTAAGCAATGTACTGATTTACAGTAGGACATTGTCTATCATTGTCTATCTGGGTATCGACTCCATCTTTGCTCCTTGAGTTTGTCTCTTCGACTGAGGAAAAAAAAAGTACATGTGACCACAAACATGGGTGAGGGGAATTATGGGATACCGTGTGCATGTGAGGGCAATTCAGCAGGCCGACGACTGTGGAAGCGGAAGCGCTCGCTCGTTTTTGCGGCCACCATTCATGTGTGCGTACGGCTGTGTGTTTTCAAAGTGTGAGTCCAAGGCTGGGGATGCTGTCGAGGAAGAGGGTGAGGTGGAGGGCGTAGGGACCGAGGTGCAGGTCATAGGGGCAGAGGGCAAAGTAGCAGTCTCTGTAAGCCCCTGAGAGGAGGGTGGAGTCAGGGTGGAGGCAGGGTCCAGCGGGATGTTCTCCATGTTCTCCACCTCCACATCAAGCTCCTCAGTGTCGGGTGGCTTGTTCTCGTCGCTGTAGAAGAAGCTGACGTCGCGGAAGGACGGCTCCAGCTCCTCCTTGATGCTGCTGATGATCTCCAGGAAGGAGGGCCGCATCTTGGGGTTGTACTGCCAGCACATGCGCATCAGCTCGAATCTGTCAAATATTCACACGAAAACACAAACACTGAATAGATTCTACATAGTGATGTCAACAGCCAATTGTACAAATATTAACATGCACAATTATACATGTAATGCTATAATCAAAATGTACAATCTTATAACACAACTTGCAACCTGAATGTCCTGTTCACTATGTAGTAATGGATGTCTGATAAGGCAACTTTTTTTTTCTCCTCATTTAGACACACAGTAGGTATAAATCCAGGAACGTGAAGGCTGGCCTCCTTCAAGGCACTTGATACCAGCCACTACCTCTTTTATAACTATGCTATGCATGTAATCCATAAAAGAGGGTTATTTTATTTATATTAGCTAAACAACTCACACCCCTCTAATCTCAGATATCAGCATCAAAACAATATGAATGGATAAAGACATCCCTGTAATATAAATGTGACTTTAAAAAAAAAAAAAAAAAGAACTAGAAGTTAAGTTTTAGATTCGAAAGCATTATTATAGTAAAATGGGCCGTTTTATTAGAGTTAAACGAGTGCTGCTTGATCAACAGGTGGCAGTGTTCACCAGGCCTGTGAAACTGAGTAAAGTGCCTCCAGAAGGTTTTGAGGACACACACAGTAAAGGCTACATGTGCTGTTATGACCCACACGCCCTCCCAACTGCTGAGTCCATACAGCCAATCATGATAAGCTGACAGCCTCATAAAAAAACAGGGTCATTACAGCTCGATGTGGTGCAGCAGCACTCAGATCTTACACAAACAAGCTAAGAATATCTGTCCAGCCCACTGAAATAAATGCCTATGGCTCAGCTGTGGAGTAACAGGCCTCTACAGCCTCAGTGAGACATATCAGGGCACGCGCCTCAAGTCAAGCAGCGCACCATAATGGGGGAGGCTGCTTTTTTAAGAGCTCCATTGAGGGCTCCTGAAAAAGTTAATTATACCATTGGTTTAAACTGGGCATAGCTGATTGATGACAGTAGTCACTGGAGCCAGGCTTGCACTCATGAGCTTCTGGTTCTGTCTGCCCTTTGCTCGAATCACACATTTCTCTATAGGAGTCAATAGGCTGATGTCAAATCAAAAAACAGTGGGCAGTAAATGGCTGTCCAGTGAAGTAAGGAGGCAGTAAACTCTCACTGTTACGTTCACTCAGCGTAAGTAACAAGTCACTATAGATCACACAGTGTTCAAGTATAACTGTAATAGCAGTATTTAGTTATCTATGAAAATGACTATTTTTTATATTGTACTTCTCAAAACAAGAATACACCATTGTTCTGAAAGCAGTAGTAACAATAACACAGAGTAGTGTAATATATAAGTCAAAATCAAATTGGATGATTCACATCTCATGCAAGTCACTATTGCTTCTTTGGTAAGGCTTCTGTGAAAATAATAATGTTTAATCAAGTAAATCAATATGCTGCTTTGTTGAAAAGTGTGCAGACGAAACAGAACGAAAGAGGTAAACAGTAGTCAGGTGCTAACATGAGCCTAAATTTTAATTAAATATATGGGCACTCAAAACTGGAAGACTGAAAGTCAGCCAATACAGATGTGAACTCAGAGATCAACAATTCGGTATCTGAAGATGCCACTGATTCTGCTACGATGCAGAATATGATTCCTATTCATAAGGCAACGATTCGATATTTGATGATACTTCTGAATCTGCTATGACAGGATACAATTTAATATGTGACCAACTTTGTTCAGAATCTAGGGTAAGCCTACCGTTAATTAGTGAACAAGTAAATCAAATAATTTACACAGCAGCTAAAAAATATAAATAATTTTTAATTACCTTTTTTTTTTTTTAACTATAATTGTAATAATTTATAATAAGTTAAATAGTTTTAATAATTATTTAATAATTTTACACACCAGTTGTCTGTCCTTTTTTAATAATAATAATTTATTTTAATTTATTTTAAATAAATTTGAATAATTTATACTCAAATATAATTACTAATAACCATATGATTGTTGCCTCGATTCATTTAAATTGTTTTTTTTTTTAAACTGATGAATTGATCCAAATCATCCAGTTGTTACACCCCATCAGAAATGATGTAAACCTCTATCATGGCAAAATGGAAAAAAGGCCCAGAAAAAGAAAGAAAAAAAACAAAACTGACCATCAGACACTACTGATGGAATATAGCCAGTATCCCAAGTTTGGGATCGAATCACAAACCCTGGAGCTGTGAGGGGGCAATGCTACCCTCTGCACCACCATGCCAGCCAATGAAATATCAGCTGTGCTAGAACTAAGATGTATTAGTTCTTAATGAATTCTGAAACAAAAACAAGTCAACAGGAAAAGAACTGCTGCTAAGCCATGCTTGCAGAGACCTGGGCCAAGGTGATAACTCTGCAAAGCCACATATTCCAAATCTTTTGAGCAGGCATTTGAACACAACAGAACTGTGAGCTACGAGGAAATTCAGAAGCGGTTTTAGTAAGAACACACTGGAGAGACATTACAAGGTTTGTGGCATGTTACGCAGACTGTGTCTGGCAATATAGTGCGTTATTGTGGTGTTAATGCATGCTCAGTGCTTTCTGCACACATGCTAATAGAAGCAGGCCTTGGATGACAGCCTTGGAGGGGCTGCCATGGAAACCAAAGGTTTGCATGTGAACAGCAGCAGCCATGCTCTGTAAAGTGAAGCCAGCATTAGAGAGAACGAGGAGAAAAGAGAGTGAGAGAAGTATGTGAGTGAAGAGAAAGACCACATGCCGGGTTGCTGACATCAGCCTACAAAAGGGGCAATGCACACTGACACACACACAGAGGGGTAGATGTTCCCAGTGAGTGGTGCTAATTGTCTGGATATGTGAAGCCCATCTGGAGTGGGCAGGTCATCCTAATCTGGCTGTCGGAATGGCCGGAATTCTCACCCATGAGGCATGGCATCCCTTCTATGGGCTTCATCTTACTCGGCACAGGGAGCTTCCCAACACTGTGAACTCAAGCAGCTACTTTTAAGCCATGACGTTAATCCTCAGAATTTCCCATCCATACACACTCGCTGACGTAAGAGTTGCATTTTTGTGACTGCATCCATAAACAGATCATGGGCAGAGCCTGGAGTACGTACTAGAGCTGACTTTATGGCCTGAGATTCTGGTATATTTCCTCCTAAAATGCTAATATGGCCAATAATGTAAGAAAGACTGACTTTCGTTTGCTGTTAGACAGTGATGCACCCACAAGCATAGAGGCTGAATACTGAATGCTAAACATCAAATACCAAGCACTAGTATATACTTGAAATGTATTCATTTGTTCCTGTACCATTAGGTACATCTGGTTTATCTGATATTTTTTAATGAACCTGAATTACATTACAAGGTAATGAAAAACATCTTCTTGCGCTTTAAATGAAATCTTTCGTGATGTGAAATCAGTGGGCTGGTTAATGTCTAACTGATCCCAATCTATTCATTCATAAACTATTCAGTAATCTATGTCTTTACACTGTCACTATGCACTTTTGATATAAAAACAGAAATACACAGACGTTTGTCACAGATCATCCTTTCTGAGACAGTTTAGCTTACACAACTGTTGACGCAGTGTTTGTTAAAAAAGTAGTAAGTCGTAATTAAGGTGAAATCTATGACTATGTCAAAAGTGGATGTGAGGGTTGTCCTGTTGTACTGTGCATGGTCTACTGCAGAGGTATTCAACGAAAATTTGCAAAGGTATAGTTAGACAAAATTCTGGATAAGCAACTAACATGAATGACTGGCAGTTACCTTTTAATGCTTAACCATTAATTATTAGTTTATAGCTGTATTTACATGACAGTTTGAAGTGGTTATGTTTTGTTTCATTGTAATAAGGTCAATGCTTGATGGACTAAGAGAAACACTCACAGCATATCGGGACAGTTATCCGGTTTGTCCAGCAGGCCTCCCTCCATGACGAAGCGCAGTACCTGCTCATTGGACATGCCCTGGTAGGGCTGCTCAGCAAGGGTGGCTATTTCCCATAACACCACCCCAAATGACCTAAAGATAGTGGAGGGAGGGAGAGAGAGAGAGAAAGAAAAGAGAGCAAAGCACAATTAGATGTAGCATTCAGACTTGCATGCACACAGTCCCTCCAGCTTCCAAGTGCAGGACTGGTAAAATCTTGCAGCAATCTGTTCCTCACTTACATAACCTGATCCACTTTGATGGCATGAAAACAAGGCCATTTGAGTATGAGGCAGAGCATAGATCGCATCTGCAAGAAAAAGCCACTATAATCTATGCTAGCCTTCAAGGCAAAAGTTTAGCAGGGCACTAGGGTGGCTCTCTGAGCCCTTTCTGATCCTTTACCTGGAAAAAAGTGGTTTCTCTTACGCAAGTTCTACATAAACACAACTCCCTCCGTAGCACCCATTTACCATAATGACTACTGTTTTTGTTTCTGTGCTGCATTTTTCTTGGCCATGAGCTCTTCGTAAATTCAAATGAGTCTATATGTTCTCAAGCAGCAGGAAAGACAGAGCAGCAGCGGGGCAGAGCAAGCACAGATACACAAATAGCTCTCTCACAGTTCTCCCTATTGCTAGTCATTATTCATTAACTCTCCGTGGACACATTTTCCGCACTGGCCCAGGATCTGAGGCGCAGCTCCAGTGCTCTTAAAGTGGGACTGTTATAACAGTGACTTGTATCTAATTGGCTGCAACGGAACTGTGTTGAAAAGCAAAACCACAGCAAAGCAAGGATGGTTTTAGGGAGGAAGGAAAAAAAAAAAAGCAAGGAACAAATGAAGACACCTAAGGGCGAGGTTTATACGAGCATTCATCCGGAGGACTTCAAAAGCGGCCCATCCGGTACAAAGACAGGGCAGTGGGTTTGGTGCTTTCACCCGTGAGCCCATCATTAGCACACATCTGGAGGATGTTAAGAGTGCAGTACAGCACCAATAAACACAACTGGGAAACTGCACAAAAGCAATGGCAAAAAGTTCTCCATTTAGCTACGTTAACACAATTAAGTAAAAGTGACACAAAGTCTCACAATATCTTGGGCAAGTTTTTACGGGCTGGATTTGGACTAATGGTTGGTGACGTAGTGTTTTTATATACATAGGACATTAGTGGCAGAAAAAAGCAGTACATAAAAATGTTAGAACCTCATAAAACAAGGCTGTTAAGAAAATGGGAGCTGCTGAGAAATTTGTGTGCTTTGAAATTGAAAGATAGACGAGTGAAGTGAGATGTGTCATTTAGATCTGCTTCAGGGTTTCGTACCTTCTCTTAGCACTCACACACAAATATGCACAAACACATTCATACACATGCACAATCCCACAGAACCAGGACTGTGTGTGTATACACAAATGTGGACACACAGCTCATACCAGACATCAGAGTTTGTGGTGAAGACGCCATCTTTCAGAGACTCGGGAGACATCCAGCGGACCGGCAGGAGTCCTTTGCCTCCTTTCCGATAGTAATCCGTCTCATAAATGTCCCGTGTCATGCCAAAATCTGAATAAAAGAAGAAAACAGGGATGTGATGAATGAGAGGGCATGATATAGTGGTTCAGATCTTTTCAGCACCATTGCATCAAAGTCCCAATAAGATTTATGAGGCTCTTCCCGAGTGCCCTCAATTTCTCCTAAAATACTTCATTTGGGCTGCTGAATGGTTCTGGAGTGTGTGTGAGCATTAATCACCTCCAATTTTGACAGTGAAGTCTTCGGCCACCATGCAGTTCCTGGCGGCCAGGTCCCGGTGGACAAACTTGTTTGCATTGAGGTATGCCATGCCGTCGGAAATCTCGCCAGCCATCTGAATCATCTTTTTAAGCGGTGGGAGGGCCTGGCTGCACGAACCCTGCTGCACAGCCAGAGAAAAGAATACATAATACATATACACATAGTGTTTAATGATTACAACTCCCTTTTCTTTCTCTTTTTCATTGTTTCTCCCCGAATGCCTTTGTTTCTGCACCACAGAAGAAGAAATGATAAAGCTTTCATCAGGGAGAAAGATAAAAAAGAAAAAGGAGGGTACATGGGAGAGATGGAGATACAACTGATCTTTCTTTGAGTCCTGGCCAAACATTTTTGGTGACATTATAAGAGGATTCAGGTTAATACTTACAACAATAGGCAAAAGAATGGTCTGTGCAGGAAATTACATATGTACTGTACATGAACATACAAACATTTTGTGGTAAATACAGTAGTACAGTACATTTTATTGAGAGTCTGTTGTGAAAGAAATGAGCAAATGTGTTGATGTACACTATATGGCCAGAGGTTTGTGCTTTTTGAAGCACATCCCATTCCAGATTTTGTCCCCCTTGCTGTTATAATAACCTCCAATCTTCTGGGAAGGCTTTCCACTAGATTTTGGAGTGTGTCTGTTTGGATCTGCGCTCATTCAGCCACAAGAGTATTAGTAAGGTTGGGCACTGATGTTGGACGAGGAGGCGCAGTCAGCATTCCAATTCACCCCAGAAGTGACCAGTGTGGTTTCAGTCAAGGTTCTATGCAGTTCATTCAAGCTCTCTCACACCAACCTTGCCACACCATGTCTTTATGGACCTCGCTTTGTGCACAGGGGCAGTTCCATGCTGGAACAGGTTTGATCCCTTTAACCCAGGTGAAAGGAATCTTAAAGCTACAGTGCACAAATATCTTCTAGACAATTGTGTGCATATGGGTGTGACATATGGGAGTGATGGTCAGGTGTCCACATACTTTTGGCCATATAGTGTATCTAGATGTGCAACTAACAAGTGCCTGAATCTGGAAAAAAATCGAGAATCACAGTCACTATTATCCAAAAGATGGCTGTAGCAGCTCTATGTGCAGGCAGTAAGTGTGAAGAGTAGTAGCTGGCTCCAATACCTGTTTTGAGCGCAGGGAGCGCAGGTAGCTCTTCAGGTCACCTCGTGTCATCAGCTCCATGATCACAAGAGTGGGCTGGCCTTGTGAAACTACTCCCAGCAGCCGTACCTTGAACAATCACAGAACAGGATCACACACACCAGTGGTCACTCTCTTTCCTCTTATCTGGTCATATCCAGAGTTGGTGAGTTAAGTTCACTCCGCTGGGATGGAGTAACTCATGTTCTATAATGAAACTGCTTTTCTATCAACTACAGTCAAGATGAGTCTCGGGACAGCTTCTTACCACATGATGACAGTTGAATTCCTTCATGACAGAGGCTTCATTGAGGAATTCGATGCGTTCACGCATGCTTGCCGATTCATTAACTGTCTTGATGGCCACCCTGGTCTCGGGTTCATCTTTGACCACACCCTTGGCAATGCCCTCATACACCATGCCAAAAGAACCCTGGCCCAGCTCTCGACACAGAGTGATCTTCTCACGAGCCACCTCCCACTCATCTGGCACATACACTGGGCACAGAAGAAGAAAAGAAGCAAATTTGTTTAAACATTTCATTACATCTACTGCACAGTCACTCACACCATACTGTACAATACTGGATTAAAAGGAAGGTTATTTTCTTGTCTATTTACTTTGTCTGAGAGTGAAATTGATACATTTTGTGAATTGTAGTTTTCACACTTCATATATTTAAATAAAAAAAAAAAACACACTGAAGGGCATGTGGGAATGGTCAGGAAAAAATATATATATATGTATAAGTGTCCTACATCATAAAGGATTACACTGTCCACTTAAGAGTACAGTGCTAAAAAAAGACAAAAAGCAAATTGGACATATGCAGAGGTGCCATCTACGAGTTACGTAAAGAGATTTTTAAGTGGCATGCTTGTTTACCAGTTACCGAATAATGTTTTTTGCTGTCTTATGAATGTACTTTAACTGTATTACTCAAATCAACTAACATCAACTGAATGCAGTTAAAGCAGTACTTACTCTCTGCTGCACTGAAGTACTCTGGGTTTACAGAGGCATAGAGAACTCCATTTCCCAATCTATCACTGTTCCTGTGAGAGGGTTTAATAGGATGTCCATGTTACTTAAACATCACATTAACATCATTGCAGTGTTTCAGTTCCAGAAATAAATGCCTCACCTCTTTTTTTTGACAATGATGATGGTGGTGATGAGAGTGACAAGTAAGATCAGCACTACAATAGGTAGCGTAATGGCTAGGTAGACCATACTGTCATAGGCTTCTGTGGAAATAAATAACACAAGACACATGAGACTGAATATACTGATAAATATACCGAAAATAGATATACTGATTTATACCAATACCTTCTACCTCAGTAGATTATCAATACTAATATTTTGCAGCTGGTCATCTTTACCAAAAATGGTAATGGTATACCTCATGTTAAGCATGAATTCTATAATAAAAGCCAGACAGAGTGTGAATGAGTGCCTTACGCTGGGATTGAGGGACATAGAAGGACACTGGCTCAGTCCAGGAACCATTTCCTGCCAGCGAGGTGGCCCTCACACGAACCGAGTAGTTGCCAAAACCCAAGTTGGTTAGCCGTGTTCCTCTAAGCTCCCGGTACTGTTGCCGCGACACACACTCATGCTTCTCAGGCTGAACACACACACACACACACACACACACACACACACACTTTCAGTCTGTGCTCTTATTCTGAGTGATATTTGGGTGTTTTACGCTGCTACTCACCTCTGAGCCCAGGCGGAACTTGAGTTCATACATGAGGATGAGACCACTGGGTTGTGGAGGCTCAGGCCATCTCAGCAGAACCGTCCCCTCTGTCCTCTCATCCATCTCATGGGTTACCGGGCCAGGAATGTTGTCAGCTTTTTCTGGATGAGCAAATATTGCTGATCAAAAGAAGCCGTCTCACACTGGCAAGAGGTAATGACCACTGCTTCTAAACCTCAGATACTAATACTGAGGTACACAACCCAGCCCAAGACTCCTAGCCAATCCAGACTAGACTGTCAATGTTGCTTTTTTAATGATGGGCACAGTAATGGCTAATTAGTACTACTGATTAGCTGGCATAAGAGTATTGTTAGCTGTGGCATAACAAGACATGATCAGTGGCTTTAAACTTTAAGGCTCTCAGCCAGTACCTTACTCAGGTTATCATCCTCAAGGCCCACACTGTGACCTGGAGTGATGCAAACAGACTGAATGGCCCCACCTGCAGGTTTGGTCCTGGAAAATACGAAGGCAGCTGCACTGCATCGCTGGACCTCATGGTTGCATGCGTGGATGTCTATACGGTAAACAGTGAATGGTTGCAGGTTGACAATCTCCATGAGCTCCGTCTGAGATGTGGTTTCCGAGAATGGATACACTCGCTCTACAAGCTCCGGTTCAGTCATGTTGCCTTCCAACGCGGTCACGTTCTGGCCCAAGCTTCGTGCTAATGTATCATTAGCTACCCCAAAAAGCTCCCTGCGACGTCTACTGTTGTGAGGTCTGAGTGACAGAAGAGAAGAGAAGAGAAGAGGTGTTTAAACAATGAAACAAGTCCTTCAGTATATTCCAGTGCATACTTCACATGGCTTTCCAAAGCACACAAACATATACTGTTCAAAAAGCACAACTTCCACCACTTAATCACAGTGATAGCACAATCCTGTTGGATACACAGTGTTTAATCTGTAACATATCAGGTCTATGACATACTAAAATATATTATTCACTGAAGCTGAACTATGCAATGCTCTGATGCTGAAACAGCTGGCATCCTGAAACCGTGAACATTCTCCATCCAATCCCAAATACCCCTGTCTATATCTTCCAGCCATAGACAACATGGCCACTGTTAGATGCAAATAGTATAGAGTTAAAACACCTAAGCTTTAGAATAATAGGTTTCTTTGAAGTAAGTGAGTAAGAAGATGGTTGATGAATTATGTACTCCTGATGGGTACAAAAGTAATAAACAGCATAACTGGCATATGCACCTACTGAACCAACAGCCAAAATGCAACCGTTTGAGCTGTAAAACACATAAAACACCTTGCTTTTTTGCAGCTGTAATATAACACAAAGCCACAGCTTGAAATGAAATGACCGCATTTACTATCTCTCCTCAGAGTGAGGGATGCCTGTGTGTATGGTGATGATGATGAAGCTGAAGACCGCCTGGCACAGTCCATTACATGCATGCAACACCGAGACTGCAGTTTACCAGCTGCTAATTGAGCCACTGCCACTTCACAGATGAAACTAAAGCACAGCAGCCATGGCCTTACCTAGCGCCATCTTTAGGTGACATGTACCGATTCGCTCGCTCAGGATCTCTGCAAAGAATTAATAATCAGACCCTATGATAGGATTGAACTCAGATATGGGAAGACAAGATGGATGCGACTGGTAATGGGGAGTTAGAGCTGACTGAAAGCGTAAGATTGACTTGTACAATCAGGATACAGACAGAGATTATGATCATGGAGGACATCCAAATACGGGAGAAGGGATGAAGCACAAATAATCAATGAGGTTGATACCTTTTCAGAGGTAAAGAGGAAAGAGTAACTGATCAGGGCGTCTATTTGTCTTTAAGTAATTTAAATAAGTATTTAAACACCTGATGTATGAAGATACCTTCAGCCTATGAACAGATGAAGTGATCAAAAGTTCATGTGCATATACACTATATGGATATAAGACCATATGTGGACACCTGACCATCACACCCATATAACTTCCCCAAACTGCTGCCAAAAAATTGGAAGAACACAATTGTCTAGTATGTCTTTGTATGTTGTAGCATTAAGATTTTTCTTCACTGTAACTAAGGGGCCTAAACCTGTTCCAGTGTGACAAAGCGAGGTCCATGAAGACATGATTTGCCAAGGCTGGTGTGGGAGAACTTGAGTGGCCTGTGCAGAGCTGTGAAGTCAACCTCACTGAACACCTGAGCGATGAACTGCAATGCCCACTGCGAGTCAGGCCTTCTCACCCGACATCAGTGACGGACCTCACCAACGCTCTTGTGGCTGAATGAGCACAAATCCCCACAGCCATGTTCAAAAATCTAGTGGAAAGCCTTCCCAGAAGAGAAAAGAAGGCCAACTCCATATTAATGCCCATGGTTTCGTAATGGGACTTTCAGCAAGCATATATGGGTGAGATGGTCAGGTGTACACATACTTTAGGCCATATACTGTTTGTGTGGGTGTGTTTACAACAGCATTTTAGTTTTACAGTAGTCATTGGTGTATCTGATTGAGTATTCAAATTTGAATGTATAATTGGTCATGACTTGTCAATTATGAGGTTAATGTCTGTCCATACAAACTAACCCAAAAATATGCAACAAAATTACTGACAAAATTATTCCTAAATTATTAATGTAGAGGCTGCACACACACACACACACACACACACACAGACAGACAGACGCACACACACACAATCTCAACAAGACAATCCTCCTTCTCCATCTTAAGCAGGGCTGAGAGTCTCTTCAGGATAGGAGGCCTGCCTCCTGCTGTATTTAACCACACACACACACACACACACACATTAATCCAAATATTTTTAGCTCAAGATGCGAAGACACCTGACAAAGACAGGCGAAGACACCTGACAAAGTCTGCTGAGAAAGTGAGAATGACTCATCCAGACACACATATCCATGCCAGGCCCTGAGGGCAGACTTCACACCTGCAAACCTCAGGAATGCTTCAACAGCTACAACACAAAGCATCCTTTGATAACCCAGCTTCCTCCTCTGAGGTGGGAGAAATGAGGATGAAGTGTGCACAGATACAGTGCTTTGGAGTGGCTCTCCTTAATGCATTTCCTTTCCTTTCCTCTCCTCCAAGTGTAAAAGAGAATGCAGACACTTCACATGTGTGATTTGAGCGATTATGGAGGCTTCCAACTGGCTGAGAGCCCAGACAGCTGATCTATGGCCATGCAGGAGAGAGGGGACTAAAAGGGTACACTTTCTTCTGCTGTGTCCTCTGCCTCTCTCTCTCACTGCCTGTCCACTGGCTTGCTCAATGGGGATCTTCCCGCAAAATTCATTAACATTCCACATGAATGCGCTGTACATTTCCTGGCAGACGGTCACTCCAAACTAAACAACCACACAATAAAAGACTGTGTGAGGCAATGACAGAGGAGGAGCACAGAGATAGACACCAAAAGAGGATATCTTCTTCATTCTCTCTCTCTTTCACCAGTGTTCACACACTGCTGTGCTCATCACAGATATAAGAAACCTAGGTGCTGCTTTGAGGTGGATACATCTACAGTGCTGTCTTCCTGGTAGGAGCGGCTTTTTAGATTGCATTGATCTGTACCCTGAAGATTTTTGAAGCACACTGGGCAGCTAGCTGTCATGCTAGTGTAGCTTACATTATGTTGATCAATTCAGTCACTCACACACTTTCAGTAACCACTTTATCCTGGTCAGGGTCCCGGCGGATCCGGAAGCCTATCCCGGGAACACCGAGGAATTCCTTTTCTGAATTAAAATGTAACTCTTGGGATCTCTAGTTTAATTTATTATTATTAGATTATGATTATAGTTATTTTTAATAGTTGTTATTAGATTTAAAAGTATCAATAGTAATCAAATCCTTACTCTAGCATGGAAGGTTGGTTTATAATCATTTCTGTCCCCTCATGCATTTACATTAGCCAACATCTGACTGCCCAAGTTTCCAGTATTTAGATTCAATCAACTAATCAACTGACTAGCAGTTCAGGTACATTTAAATCTACGTCACCTGGTATAAGAAGAAATGCACATCCCCTCTAACAATGGAAATTTTGCAAGCAAGATTGCTAATTCATGCTAGAAAGTGTTGCACCTTCTGCCACTAAATGTTGCTAAAAAGTTTTCCTACTTTAAAAGATAGAGGCAATTTCACTGACATTACAAGCCAAGCAATCAGTCTTTTGCAGGGTCCCATCAGATTTTACATTTTACAGACAATATGCCATAACTAAAGTTTTTAACCCAGTGACAATAATGTGCCCAAGTATTTGTTTTTCATGTGTGACAGCCAATGAGATTGCAGCTTTGATTCTAAAGGTGGGCAGAAAAGTGTCAAATGCTCAGTGGGCCATACATAGAGCATATGATGCTAAGACTATCCGGGCTTTTGCTATAGCCAAAACATAAATGACTAACCATTCGGTATCACGTGTTTTTTTTTTCCATGTGTCAAGTGACCTTTTACATGGTAAACAGATATCTGTAATTCTAGGACATCATTAAACGTGTCAAAAAGTAACAACCTATCCTGATGCACACATGTATATGTGACTCCTGTGGTATGAGGAGGAATGCATATGCCACTAGCAAATAAACAGATACTACAGTGCAGATGACCTCCTGAATTCTGGCCAACAAAAGGGCATCATGGCACCTCAGACTGCTCGGGGCCTTATTGACCAAGCCTCAGTCTCTTGTTCCAAATTAGTCTGTTAAAGCCTTTTCACATGCAGCAGCCACAGTTGCCCAGGCAATAACAATCGGCACATCAGAGCAACACTGCAACTCCTGAGCTAGCTTATATAAGGAATGGGATGGTGAAATCTGATCTGGGATCAGGATGCTGGCATAGTTTGTAAATGCTCGCTATAAACAGCAAACCTTCTTCTGCCAAAACAAATGGCAGCAACAAGTCAACAAAGTGTACCTGCCTCAGAATTTTTTATTTTTTTTGGGTGCTGTTAAGTCATACAGCCCTAAATGGTGACCTTAGTTCTGCTTCAAGAGTCTTTTTCCAGAAACAGTAAAAAAAAAAAAAAAAAAAAAAAAAAAAAAACCACACCCAGATTTGCTCCTGAGTCAGTTTCAAAGTGAGCAGGTGGGTAGAGATTACTGTACCTGGGTGTGAATACAGAATTATGGAGGAAGTTCTCAAACACTTTGCTGAAGGTACGCTCCTCTGCCACTGCCTTTATGGCTTCCTTGGTCTTGGGGCACGGGCAGCATTGGCCTTTCTCACCACCAGCCATGTCTGATTTAGTGGGCTTAGTGTCCTCCTCCACTTCTGACAGAGCTGTGGCTGAGATGCGGATTGGGATCTTCAGTTCTGTGGGCAAACAAAGTTCCTATTATGTTAGTACAATTGGCTTGTGGTCACTTTCCACTCACGGGCAGAGTAGAAGGAGGCTGACATAGGACGAGCAACAGATGGAGGAACGTCTGTATTTATATACCTACAAACTGCCTGTAGAAGGAAGTGCAGGTAAGATAGGAGTACAAAATAAACTGGCCACAAAGTAAAGAAAACAAAAATCTAGTGAGCGGCAGTTAGTAAAAGCCTTGGTGATGACGGAGGTCTGAGGAGAACAGCCAGATTGGTTTGATCTAACAGGAAGTCTAAGGCAACTCAAATATGGTAACTCTTTATAAATAAGGTGAACAGAAACGCACCTCAGAACGCACAACACATCTAACCTTGAAGCTACAATGGGCTACAACAGCAGAAGACCACATCATGTTCCACTCCTGTCAGCCAGGAACAGAAATCTGAGCCTACAGTGGGCATAGGCTCAAAGGAGTGCATCTGAAAGCGGTTCCCTTACCTTTCGAGCAGTAGTTGTGCTGGTAGAGCTCACGGTCCTCAGGCTGCTGTTGCCAGCGGAGAAGGTAGAAGGTGGAATTCCCATTTGGGGAAATGGGAGGAGACCACTTCACTACTAGAGATGAGGACGAATTTGCATATGCACGGGCATCCCTGGGCATTGAGGGCTCTGTGAAGTGACCAGACAATTAATCTTTCCCTTTTAAACCATGGCTATAATGTTTGTCCAATGGCAACGTATGTCCTTTAAGCTCATAAACAATCAAATCAGAGAAATGTGATGTTCAGTGATTTTGATAAGTGCCTGTTTTATTACATAAGCAGTTTTTACTGCAAGCAATCACATTGATGGTATTAAATGAGGAAGAGATAAGTTGTTACAGTAAAGGAAATTCCACTAGACAGTAAATCACATATATTTAATCGAAATCATTACCCATGACTGCAACACCTATTGCTTTGTGTCTGAGCAGTAGCTGGTTACCTACCCGAAGCTTTGGTGCGGATGTAGACCACTTCACTCTTAGCCCCCAGAGTATGTTTATCCTCCACCACCAGGGTGATGGCTTTCACAAAAATGGCATATTGCGTCCAGGGCTTTAAAGGGTAGAGCAGAACTCCCGGATCCGAAGATTTCTCCGGAGGGAGGTCAACGTCTACCATGGTCCAACTGGACCCACAGCCATCCTGTCCATCAAACTCTGTAATGTTCTGAAATGGTCTGTGTCATAGAAACAAATCACCAGAAGCTTTTTAAATATGCGATTCAATTTGCAAACACATGTTACTAGGATTTCTTAAGGATATGATACGTCTTATTAGATCATGCAAACCTAAGCTGCTTTTTGTTCTATGAAACCACATTTAAAAAAAAAATGGATTCCTCTGGGAGCTGTTTAGAGTTCATTGTCCTAACAGCAGATTGGATCATTATGGAGCAGGAATCACATCTCTGATTTGCTAAACGGTAACAGATTTTAGAATGTGCCTTATTTTATTCAGGAGTTGAGCTTCGTCCCAGACTTTTCAGAGTAATACAGATATGAACGTAGGCCAACAGAAACACTCACGCTTCCTTGTAGTAGACTATAAAGCTGATGAGATCTCTGTAGTCCGGCGGTCGGTAGCGTTCCCAGGTCAGTTTTATTCGATTGCTCTGGGTACTGTTGGACTTGAATTTTAGAATATGACTTTCACCTTAGGGAAAAGGACACAAGAGAGATTTATATTAGGGATTTTTATCTTGGCAGTGTTCACTGGCCTCAACTAACGTAAAACGTCAATCTTGTTGAATTACTACTTCACAGAGGTTGACAAAAGTCTAGACTGTATAAAAAAAAAAAGCTACTCACAACTAGCTCGTTCCCCGTTGTTGCGAACATCATCTTCCTCCATCTTCTCCAAGACACCCGTCTTCTCCCACATCTTGCGAATCTCGGACATGCAGAGTTTAGGGTTGGAGCGGAAGAAAAGTTTACCTGCTCGGATGGTCAGGTTGTGCTGGCTCCAGTCCCACAGATACTGCAGGTGATGATTATCCAATGCTGAGAATGCATACATCCTATTTGACACAAAGAACAACAAGAGAAAGTGTTAAAAAAAAGTGCCAAAGGATTACACTCTAAGAACAAAAGGGTAGTTGTGGTGCTGGGGTGGAACCCTCAAGGGTACGCCTTTTGTACCTTTAGTGTGTAGCTTTTACCTAGAAACATGTGGGTAGTGTAAAAAACATGTTTAAGGTTTTATGCTACAAACTAATTATGGTCTATTTATCTTAAATCGTTTTTTACCCTGTATCCATGTTTCCAACCCCAGTGATAAGGAATGGTAGTACTTTAGTATTATTTTTCTCTGAGAGTAGTTTCAAGTTTCCTTCAATAATACAGTCGTACAAAGACAGAGTCAGAGAAATAGAAGTGAAATGGTATGCTCATGAAACTTACGGTAATGTATCATTACTAGCTTATATTGTGTGTTTTTTTTGTACATTTCTATATCTGCTTACGATATTACTCTTTCAAAGAGGACAAAATTGTACATCTTTATTATAGCTATGCTCACTGATCTTACCATATAGGTAACATTGCAGGTACGCATTTGCTGCCTGTAACCCACGTGTTGCTATGTATAATCTGTCAGCCCTCCTCTACTCATCCATCAATGCACAGAGGCCGCCACTGACAGCAAAGTCGAGGAACTGACTTGGTATTGGTATAGTAGAACACTGTGAACACTTACTACCCACTTTGTCAGACAGTCATACCAGTGCAACACTCACTAACAACCCACTACAATGCCAGCATCATTGCTGTGCTGAGAATGCTCCACCATGAAAATATCATATATATTATATGTATAATGTAGTTTGAGTCCACTAAAGCCACAGCAAGTGGGTGCTGATACTGTGTTTCATTCTCACACTGAGTTATTGTGGACGTAATATGCACTTTGGGTACGTTTAGTTCAACAGAACATCTAAGGAATGTGGGGAATGCTCGACACACACATACAGGCCCCCTACAAGATGAAACCTGAGAGCAAAGAAAGGCTTTCTCACGACCTCTTTCACCTTCTTCCTCTAAACTTCTATGACATTTTACCTGAAGGAAATTACTCACATCTGACATCATGCTAGAACCCAAATTTAGTTCCTACATGTACAGAATATATTGACTTACAATACAAATTCTCATCAGATTCTCTATATAAAAAAAAAAAACCTTAAAACCGTATTACAGTATTATATTATCCATACATGAAGAGCATTTCCTGCACCGTGTAAGTTGGTGCAAAGAGGCAAAGGAAAAAGTGATGTATACGGTATAAAAATGGTGTTTTCCATTTCATCATCAGGAAAAATAAAGTACACCAGCGTCGCCTGCAAGTATTCTAGTTTTGCGCAGGTTTCAAACCAATTTTCAAATATTTCATTTTGCATAATGTCTGTTTGGTGGGCAAAGTCACCTGATAAATTGTATGTAACTGGTGCAATAAAAGTACATAACCTGCAGAAGTCACAGAAGGTATGAAAGCTGACATTTGGTGCGTCGTGCAGAGCAAAATGAAGAATAGAGCCTTACTGGTCTAAAAGTTCCTCTCCGTTAATGTAGCGCAGACTCTTCAAGAATGAGAGGGAGCCCAGAGTGTGAGAATGTTTGATCCGCACATAGCCTGTCACTGTTTGGATCAAGCCCATGAAACTCTCCAGCTCTGAAGCAATGTTGTCTAGGGAAAAATGGAGAAAGAGATGGGTGAAAAGGCGTGTTAACATAGTGTTCAGTACTAATGAGGTAATAAAGTGTCACAGTAAGCTGCATAGTAAGCTTATTGTACATGTGTTATAGCAGTAAATAAGTGCATACGTTTATTTGCTTTCGAAAGCAAGGGTGTATGCTGAGTACATATCATAGTAAGATAATATGATTAAGGACTTTAAAAGTCACACATGAAATAGCTAGTGTGCCTTTCCACGTCGTCCGAAATACTTACTGCCTCGACGAATATTGATGTGCAGGTTGCCTCTGATGACAGTGCAGCCCTGCAGGGACTGAGCGGCGTCCACTGAGTCGATGGTTTTAGTCTCACAGAACTTATCACAGAGGCCGTCACATGCGCTACAGAACATACTGTACGAGGAGTATGAGAGAGAGAGAGAGAGAGAGAGAAAGAGAGAGAGACAGTGTGTATAACAGAAAATGTCAAGGACAGGCCACTGCCACAACACTCTGAGCTGACAAATGCCAGTAAACCACAACAGGAATACTATGTAACATAATTTTCTTTCATGACTGAAAGCAAAACAAAAATGTAACCTTAAAGCAGTCATTCCTAATGTTTTATCTTCAAAACACAAAGTAAATTGTAAGTTCTTCATCCAGGTTATAAAAGATAAAAGGTCAAGAGGAAAAGCCAGGGCTTGTGTTTGCCCACTGTTTCACAAAACTGAACCATACTTCCAGCAGGTCGCTATTTACTTGGAAGTCCACTTCCTTCAATCATTAATGTCAAAACAACATATTTTGCCTTGAGTGCTTCTATATCAGGGCAAGGGCAAGGAACTTGAAGAGTTAGACATGTGAGCAGGGCACATGAGGGAAAGACCTTTCCCTTGGACTATGACTAATTCACTACTTCTTAGCAAATCTCTGTAAAAATCGGTAAAAGCTCTGTAAATTCACAAAACACCTCAAAACAAAATATATTTTAAAAATATAGAATGTTATTTCCAATTCTAAAGTGATATAATGTAATATTATTATTTACTATTGTACTTAATATACTGTACATTATTTATTAAAAAAGACAGAGTAGATTCAAGTCAAAAACTAAAACCTACTTAAGATCCGTTGAAGGCAGCAGTAAGGCCACCAAGCTCCGGTTTCAGAAATGAAACCAAACACAGAGACATGTTAAAGGAGTCAAAACACACCTTTGGCTCTCATTGCGGGTGAAGCCAGGTGGGCAATCGGGCATGCACTCGCCATCGTGGATGACGAAGTCCACTTCGCTGGGCAGGTGGACCTGGGCGCACACCTCCTTGGTGATGCAGCGCCAGCCCTCAAAACGGTAGGTGCCAGGAGGACAGTCTGGTACGCAGCGGCCCTCGTGGGAATAATGCTGGCAGGCGGCACACGCCATGTCATTCCCTGCTTCCGTACAGCTCCCCAGGCACTGTGGGTGGCAGCACTCGCCCGAATCCGTGCAGGCCTGACCCTCGCATTTTGGTGGGCATGCTGGAAACACACACGCAAACATACACACACACATACAAAGAGAATTAGCAGACAGTCAGTTCATGATAAAGAAATAGCGTTTCCTTATTCCAGGCTACAAATTCAAGTTACCAAACAGCTAGAGCTCTCAATTTCCCCAAAAGCTAAAACAGTTCAATAAGTGCTTATTATTATCTCATCTCTATATCACAGGAATGTGGAGAGCTTGCACCAAGACACCAATTAGGCTCAAAGCTTAAGACATGCACATATGTTTGTGTTTTGCTCACTGGAGTTTGGAAGGCAGCTGACTGATTAGTGGCCTGTAAAACAGTCCTGGAGAGAGAAAGAAATGGAGGGAGTGACACTCCGAGTTGTCCTGTATGGCATGTTTGTGCAGGGCCCCTGCTGCTTTGTGACAGCCTTTTTAGTAAACTGCTGCTCAGGCCTGACTAAATAAATATTATCCCAGTTAGGGACTGCTAAAGGAATTGGAAAGAAAGGGAAAGCTGAGAAAGAGAGATGAGCAGATTAAAGAAAATCTAGTGTCGTGACAGCCACTTGAATGCGGTTTATTCCAACAGTGTGGAGAAAAGTGGCCTACAGGCCCACAGGCAAAGCCTGTCAGGCTCATAGTGGCCCAGGAGCTTTAACTGAACAGACCCAACTTTAACACAAGTGTTTTACAGACATGACATGACAAAGTAAACGCTTACAATAACCCCAGACAGCCTATGTGGTGGCTGTTCAACACATGCCTGTAGGGCAAGGTGTTATACAAATCTCTACAGTGGAGACAGTGGCGATGTGATCAGGTCAGTCAAACCTATCTCCGCAGATATTCTGTCTTATACTGAACAAATTTAACAATAATCTGCACTGTGTTCACATCAGACTGGCTTTAGGGAGAAAGACGTCACCTACAGGACAAGGAATCGTCAAATTATTCCAAAACAAACCACACAGCAAAGAACAACATGGGAAAAAAGGATGACAGCTCGTTTCATAACTGGTGAGGTGACGCACCTTTTATGGCGTCTTTGTACAATTAGCTAAACAGTATCTGGTAATCTTTTTCTCGCCTTGCTGACAGCTGTCTAAGTTCCCGCTTTGTTAATTAGCTTATTTATCCTACCTAGCTAGCATATTTGCATATTTCACAGGAGAAATTAGACCACATTCATATTCACCTTAAACACAACTTAGTCTTTGTCTCTGGCCTTTGCATATTCCTTGTTTCTAGGAGCAGATATAAATGTGGAAAAGGGCTTTTGAATAACAGTGACGTGTTAAAGGAGTGGTAGGTGACACCATGATATTTCCCAAAGTAGATATAATCTGGCGTCCAACTACTTGCCTTTGCCTCGCTCGCATCCAAGTAGGATCGGCTTGCGTTAGAGCGTGAGAAACTTGAAAGTAAAACAAAAATGTGGAGAGAAAGCGGAGAGCGAGAATAGGTGTGTTTCAAATTAGGTGTTCATCAAAAAATCTTATTGACTTTTCAGTGTTTAGATGTAGTCAGTAAGGATTGTCGGAGAGCTGGGGGAACTGACCCTATTGTCTCCAAATCTCCGATCAATGTAAGAATCTTTCTGGCAGACTAAGTTATTGAACAGCAGAAAGAGAAAAGTCCCGACCGTTAACAGGAAAGCCATGAGTGAGGGCGACCTGAGCTGCTGATACTCGGCTCTAAATGCACCCATGACACTCATATCTGGAAACACATCCCAGCATGCTGAAGAAGGCACAACGCATGTTAAGCACTGATGCATCACTAGAAGCCTTGTGCAAGACAACCAGCTCCACAAGACAACGCCAGCAAGAAGACAGGCGATCATGGTTGCCAGGCAACGGGCTCTTGGCACTGTGTGTGGCACACTCCAGAGGCATTACCAACAACGCGTCTGAATGAAACATTTCCCTTCCTTATTTATGGACATGTAGCACTCTGACTGACTGGGAAAACGTGACAGATGTGTTTAGTGCTGTAATTAATACTGCATCTGTGCAGATGTGTATGTATGTCACACAATCTACATTTAAGTGATCCTCATATATGCCCTACACTAGCAAAGAGGGTTAACCTGGACATAAATATTTCATACCCAACACATAATATCTCATTACCCAACTAAGGATAGAGCTGACACACACACACACACACACACACACACACACACACACACGAAAACACACCTGCCATTTTCCCATATTTTTCCCCACGTACCTGCCAGATCACAAGCTACACTAAGCAAAGAGGAATTACTGGATAATTCTGCCACAGGTAAGACAGAGCATGCCAAAAATGCTAATCCAACATTATTCTGGTTACAACCTTGCTTGCGTTTTCAAATCCGCTGCCTTGGTTTGGGAGACAAGGCAGACTTTGATCACCTTTCTCAAAGTCGTAAATTTATGGCAGTGATACCGAGAGTGTGGTGCAGATTCCAATATACCAAGTTAGAGCTGCTCTGCCTTAAATAGCCATGTTGCCCTTTTATAAGCTATTAATAGCTGCATTCTTTCTGGCTGTAAATCAAGATGCAATCAAGTGCTTACTGTGTTCCCCACAAATATCTCCCTCTCACCTAGAATAGCATCACTTTAGAACGCTCCAAAAATGAGGCTGCATGTAGGAGCTTTTCGCTCTTGCACATAA
Source organism: Pangasius sanitwongsei (assembly GCA_037576675.1). Taxonomy (NCBI): domain Eukaryota; kingdom Metazoa; phylum Chordata; class Actinopteri; order Siluriformes; family Pangasiidae; genus Pangasius; species Pangasius sanitwongsei. The sequence continues at coordinate 13,431,452 of CM075008.1, forward strand.
CCTGCAGAATATCAGCATTGCTGCAGAGGAGAGGAGGGAGGAGAGGAAATGGGAGGAGGCTGATCTTCTGCTAAGAATATGACCAAAAGAGGGCAGCCAAGGCAAACGCAAGCTGGTGTTGTTCTGCAGCGAAAAAGCTTCACACTGCTTCTACAGATTCCCTGATTGGGGAAAACATCTCAAACATGCATACCTTCTGTTGAGGTTCTGGGGGAAAGGGGAAGCAGTGATGGAGATGGAGAGAAAGACAGAGAGAATGTACCATTTCACAGCCTGTGTACTGTTAGCTGGCCTCATTTCCCATAGTGAGGAAACACAAATGTGCAGCGAGGGGGATTGCTCCTTTATTTTTACCGACTGTGCTCCATTCGCAGCTATGCCAGGCATGGTGGGTTTCAGCCTACTCACATGAACGACCCACAGTCTGATAAGGAGAAATCAGAGGTCCTTTAGGTGCCTTTTGGAAAACCGCAACAAGCAGCCATGTTTTACTGAGTGTTGTCTCTTGTTCTGTCTCCACATGGAATGTCTAGTGTTCCCTCAGAGTGACCTTTGAGTTTTTTCGGGGCGTGCAGGACAACCCCAAAATAAAGTGTAAAAAAAAATTTTTTATGGAAGCTACTGCATTCTTAAGGACCAAATCCACACAATTTTTCTGGTTCCCTTCCCAAATCTGCACCATGGCACAAACCTGTCTCAGAGGATTTACAAACAATTTCTTTGACCTCATGTTTTTTTTTTTGACATGAATTATATAATGTTATGTTTTTTACAGACCAATGTCCAATGTCCAATCAACTCAGATCTACAGACAACTCCTCTGACCTCATGGCTTGTTCTTAACACAGGTGAACTTTTATCATCTGAGGGATGATCAGTTAAAACAAATACCACCTGTGTCTCTGAATACTGGGGTAAATGTGATATTTAATTTTTTTTTATGTTTAATAAATTTCTAAAACTTTAAAAATCTGTTTCAGCGTGGAGTATTTTTTTTTTTTTACACAGTAATGATAAAAGATTATTTGAGAAAGACTGTAATATAACAAAATGATGATAAGGGGAAGAAATATGAATACTTTGTTAAATTCCCTCAAATACACGTTAGGGAATTTGACGGTAGATTTGACGGAAGGTGGAAGAAGTCTTCCTGACTTTACATTAGACCAGCGCATGCTTCAGTTCTGTTCTTTATGTTGTTTATACAATTTCAGTGACCTAAGAGACAGAGAGCGAGCCGCACAGCCTGCTGGGAATGTGATGTGAGCCGATGAAATGGCTCGTGCCTCTTTTTCCTGCATAGATAAAGAGAGAGAGAGAGAGAGAGAGAGAGAGAGAGAGAGAGCACCCCTCCTCACTACCATTTCGGACTGGCACTGCAGAGAAAACAAAAACACGGGCACACGCTGAGCAGCGAGGAGCCCAGCCCTCCCCCTCTCTGTGAAAACACCCAGGTCAGACAGCACACAGCCACTGCTGCACTCCAAATCACTGCAATATGCCGAGTGGCACGTATGCACATTCGCCTCAGGGATGAAACAAATTGTGGGCACAAGGGCTTCTTCCAGTCGCCACACTGTAACATTCCTCCGAGAGAGCACAGGAAATAAGGAGCATATAAAAACAAAGCGTTAGTGGCCTGGCAAGAACCTACTGACACACTTGGATTCTGATTCGTGGGCTTGTGCTCTTTTAGCAGCACACTGTAAACACTGCCCGGTGTACTAAGCGAGAGCATAATCAGAAAGCGGAATGTTAATCCACTTGTTCTTATCACCAGTCACAGACTTTATTTTCCATTCCTATAATTCAGTGGTAAAATAATATGCTCAGAGACGGTCAGCATTATGGAAAACAATTTCAGGCACTGTTTGCAAACTCATTCAGAAAACCACCTAAAAAAAATGAACAGAATAAGAGCGTTTTTTATTCAGACTACTTGGAACGCTGCCGTATCCTATCATTTGCTGAGCTCTTCACGGTGGTTTGCAGAGCATGGAGCGTATCACACACTGAGAACCATTAGACTATTTAAGCACAGCCGAGCAAGAATGGCGCAAAGAAAATTAGAGTCCGCCGACGTGCGTCATCTCCGTGTTCCTGGGTGAAACGCTGCTCTCGCCATGCATAATTCCATACACGCACGTATGCTAAAGCACTCCATCTCTCCTTTTCCCTATCTCCACTCAACCTCTGCATTGTCCCATATTCTTTTCCAGGGCACACTGTACTAGTTATTTAGCTTGCTAGTAAACAGGTTACTTTTTAATTAATTTTTTTTTTTTTTGCTAACATTGCAAACGCAAATTACCGGTGTTATTTTATCACTACATCAACATTTTCTAATAAAATGAACCGATTTTAATGCTTTCATTTTAATCACACCAGCCTTGCCAGCTAAACTAAGCACTTCAAGCTGAATGTGTTTATAATTTACTCTATAACAGCAGTTTGTAGTTATTACCACAATGAAAGATGAACATGTTGCGCAGCTCACTCCAAATATCCCAATACATAAAGAGACGGGATGTACAAAGAATACATCCTGACGCATGTATTTAGAGAAACTAAAATGTTCTGTCTGTGCTAACTCTGAATGAGTTCTCCTTATTATCTCTGTAGTTTATCCTAGACAGCAATGAGATCAAATAGCAAGAAAAGGACTTCCTCTGAAGTCTCCTGTCTCTCAAGGTTTTCTCCTGAGACACAAAGATCCCATTAATCTTACATAAGTCTCCTCTTGAGTTTCAGTAGAGATCTCAACAAAGTCACACAATGTGCTCAAATTTGTCAAAAATAATGATGTCAGTTTCATTCAAGTTACTACCCAGTTTACTTAAACAAATTGAACAAGCATACTAGTGTATATTTGAAGAGTAGTGTAATTTATTCATGCTTGTAATGTATCTGTGATATGCTAGACTGATTGTGCGCTTGTTTGGGGGAGCAGCTCTTAATCGCAGGTTTGCTTTCACAAAGAAGAATTCTTTCCAAGCCATGGATCGGTTGTGCAATTCCTTAGGGCACTTTGTGCACATAGGTTTGCAAAATGGTAGGCACTAGGTTCATTTGCTTTTTGTTTTTTGTATTATTTTCCTTTGGTACCAACCATCAAGTGGCAAAGAACAACGTTTTTTGGATGGATGGATGGATGGATGGATGGATGGCTTGTCATAATGCAGGAATGCCTGTAAATGAGGAGACATTCTCATATAAGAAGCCTTTCGGCCATGCAGACCGGCATGAGCCGTGCATTTTTCATAATATCCTCAGTGCTGGCTCTCGCCCCTCTATACTGAGCTGACTACATGCTCTAGTCTTGTGTAAGTTTGGTTTTATACAGTCACTGAGCACTTTATTAGGAACACTATAGTAATACTGGGTAGGGCCTCCCTTTGCTCTCAAAACAGCCTCAATTCCTCGTGACATGGATTCCCCAAGATTTTCGATACATTCCTTCGAGATTCTGGTTCACGTTGACATGATTGCATCACACAATTGCTACAGATTTTTCAGGTGAACTTTCATGCACATCCCAAAAGTCTTCTACTGGATTCTGATCCGGTGGCTGGGAAGGACTGTCATGTTCATGAAACAGTTTGAGACAACTTTGCTTTGCGACATGGTGCATTATCATGCTGAACATGGCCATTAGAAGATGGCCAATTGTGGCCATGAAGGGAGGGACATGCTCAGCAACAATACTCAAACAGGTTGTGGCTTTCAAGCACATTTCTGGCTACGTTTTTCCAGTCTTCACCTGTACAGTTTTGGTGAGCCTGTGCCCACTGCAGCCTCAGCTTTCTGTTCTTGGCTGATAGAAGTGGAACCTGATGTGGTCTCCTGCTGTTGTAGCCCATCCGCCTCAACGTTCGACATGTTATGCATTCTGAAATGCTTTTCTGCTCACCACAATTGTACAGAGTGGTTATCTGAGTTACTGTAGCCTTTCTGTCAGCTCGAACCAGTCTGGCCATTCTCTGTTGACCTCTCTCATCAACAAAGCGTTTCCATCCACAGAACTGCCACTCACTGGATGTTTTATCTTTATTGCACCATTCTGAGTAAACTCTAGAGACTGTTGTGCGTGAAAGTCCCGGGAGATCAGCAGTTACAGAAATACTCAAACCAGCCAATCTGGCACCAATGATCATGCCACAGTCATGGTTGATGTGAACATCACCCGAAGCTGCTGGCTCGTATCCGCATGACTGTTGGCTGATTAGATAATTACAAGAATGTGTAGGTGTACAGGTGTTCCTAATAAAAATAAAAAGTGCTCAGTGAGCGTATATCAGTAAGGTGTTCTGGAGGAAACTGGAGAATCTGGAGGAAACATGCAAAACTCCATGAACAGTAGACTTACTCCACTTACGTCACTGTTTTCCATCCTTCCATGGCTCAGTGACTTTGATTGGTAGAAATTTCAAGTGGTAGTAAATATATTTGGCAACAAATGTAGTTATTTTTCGCGACACATGTATTTGCCCTAAAATGTCACTTGTCGTAAAACTGCTGCACATAACGGACAGTGCATGTTCTGGCTTGTTTATGCTTTCTGCCCTAAGCATCAAACAAAAAATATTGATAAGGGCGCACAATACCTGTGTTTACAGAGAACAGACTCTTGTCCATTTTTTTGAAGCTGAAACCTGCGTTCTATTACATATTCAGATTACATACAGAACCAAATGAATGATGAACAGAATAATGAACAGAGGCACTAAAGAGAGAAAATCTACCCATACAGCTACCAATTTTATTTACCAGTTACATTTCACTTAGTCTGATTTTCTAAAGTCATTTACAAACATTACTTAACATTCCGTACCATTTCTTTTGACAGTTTTACTATATTCACTATTCCAAAATGTAATTTTAATACGTTTCACACTTGACCTACATTTGTAAGCCAACTTGCTGGTTACTGCGGCTAATTTTTTTTTTCTTTTTGCAAAAATAAAAATGACATATAAAATCTTATGAGCAAAGTGTGCATTACTTGGTGTCTTGAATAACGACTGTTTTAAATAAGCATTTTTTTGAAAGTGTTTGAAATAACACTATACACCGCGGTTGTGGAAATTCCCTGCAAAGACTTCATCACTACAGAATGGAAAACACAGACAGTATCTCATATCACATTCAGCGACCATGTGATGGTGAGGAATTAGTTTGGAGTGATTTAAGGAGGCCTTTTAATAGGGTATTAAGCTATTTTTGCATTTCTAGGCTGCCTTTTTTGTAGATTTATTCTTTTGTTTTTCCACTGCAACTTACATGACTATTCAAATTTAAAAAGAAATCTTAATGTGGTTAATAGTCCTTTCAGCTTAGATCATGTTTTCATAAAATGTGTATACTGTGATATACATTGCCAGTCAAAAATTACTGAACACTTGGCGTTTATGTTTTATCACTATTATTACCACAGACCAAATAAAATGATTAAATAAGCAGAGCTAAAGCGTTGTGGAACTTATTGCTTTCAGATCCTAATGGGACTCTTAATGAGTGCTTTATTAAAGACAGGTGCACTTGCAGGGTAAACATGTTAAGCCTATAGATAACACACACAGACAGTGCCAGAACTAACTGTAAAACAAATGTGCTGTGATATAAGTGCCTAATTAGTGCGCTAAGAAATTTGGTCTTTCTCACTTAGATTACAGAGAATGTTACTAGAATAACATCTAGAATAATACAGTATAAAGTTATATTTTCACATTTTACAGTATTTCAAATAAGGTAATTTAAACAAAAATGTTTAAATATAGGGTGTTCAAATTTTTTTTTTTACTGACACGCGTTATACTGTACACAATAATCTACAACACAAAATAAGTGTTATTTCTTGATTGCCATAGATGCATTTAAAATACTTGCAGGTTCTCGACACTGTGGTAGCAGCTGAATCACGCTGCCATGAGGCCCTCTGGGTTATCCGATCTGTCTAAATACTGTAGCTTTCACATTTAGGTTGTGAATGTTCATGTAAAATATGGATGGATGCCAACATAATTAGACAACTGCAGTTTAAAGTAATGCACCCTGGATGGTTAAAACCACATGCTGATGGTGTAAATGTGGCCAGACTGCTCGAGATCTGATCACCCATTGTGAGAGCAGCAGGGCTACGAGGTAAACTGAGAGGAATGTTAGCTTAACCAATCGTAGAGCAGCAGCAGCGGGCTTGGTGGGAAGGAGGGGGCTGTCAGTGATTGACATGTTATTGAGTCTGGAGGAGAAATGTGGTAAACAAGTTCTCCCTGGCGCGGCCAAACAGCCAGATAAGCCGTGTTCAAAGCATCAGATGAAATGTTATTGGTGAAATACGGGATGCAGAGCTCAAAGTACATCATCAGCATGTTTTCTGAAAGCTATTTGGCACAAATGTTCGGGGAAACAATGCAACTTCCCGGCTTTCAACATAAACAGCCAACGTGTTGGCATGGATACTGCTGTACCTCCTTCAGTTTATCGCTGAAGTAATCAAAGGGAAAAAAAAAAAAAAAACAACCAATACAAACTACCGATTTACTACTGATTTATCATCAAAACATGTAGTGCTCAAAATGTCCTGGGCATTATAAATGTGACATGAGAACTTATATTTGAAGGGTCTCATGTCATGCAGAAGCATATCACCACTGAGTAATTCATGCTTATGTAGCCCTTCAGAAGAATGCAGAAAAATAGTAAAACATTCATGTGCATAAAACAGATAGTATCAGTTTATTAATCTTTCACATTTTTCTCCCCAATTTGGTCACATGCCTAATCCCACCAAGAAGCCAGCTCTCCCCTATGAACTATTCACCTGGGAGGGCGACGGCTAACACATGCTTCCTCCGAAATACCTAAACTCAGCAAACCATATCTTTTCAAACTCCTGCTCGTGCTGTATCACAGAACAGCACAACACACTTGAAGGAAAGTGCTATCTACCCTCTTACACATACTCGATAGTCCTCAAAGAGTAATGGCATCCCTCCCACCCAGAGAGCATGGCCTTGGCTCGGCCACGAATGGCTGTAGCACGGTCGTGATTCAAATATGCAATTTCCCGGTTAATGCTTTTCAGTTGCGCCAACATATTTTTAAGAAACACACAAATAGGTGTATAAATGTGTGTGCATGGTGCCCTGCCATGGACTGGCGTCCTATCCAGAGCACATTCCTGTTTGGCACACAGTATTCCCTGGATAAACCTGTTACTCAACATGAATAAATGAATAAATTCCCTCCAATCCAACTCCATTAAGTTAAAAAATGGGTCTGATATCGCTCTTGAAAGAGAATAGTCTGGCTGAAACACGCTGTTCTATGTGGAGAGTCTCTTATATTTGTTGGTTAGAACAGTTAAATATAGACCTAAGTGGATAATTTAAAAGTGATTTTTTTTTCCTGTACTTGCAATTTTATCCTTTATTCTTCCATGGCAAGGTTGACATTTGCATGGAATTGCCCTTTTATTGGAGAAAACTCAAGTTTTATTAAAAACAAATTAGCCTACATAGCTTTTCTAATTGTATAGTAACAGTGTTGTGCAATCACACTTTCCTTCCAGCTCACATAAAGACCATACTATGTGTCTCTGTGTGCAAAATGTTCTTATTGTTGTCCATGAAACTAACTTAGAAACAGTTAATACGTAAACACAGAGATCCAGCCATAACATAGCCAAGCAGGGCCTAAAACTTGATTATAATTTATGGTCCTGGCTTTTAAAAGTAGCCTAAACTTTTCAACATGCACTTCATTCCAATGCGGGAACAAAGTGCACTTGTCAACATTTGCCTTGAAATGCGTCGGAATAATCAGTTCACAAGATGCATTAGGTTGAACTTTATTTGACCCAGCCACTCATCCTACAGTCCATACCAACATTCAAGCAGACCAGCCAAGAACATCATTTTGGAGAAATTCATTTGCTGCCTACTTGTAAGAAACGGGAAATGGAAAATCTTGTTGGAAAAAGTACAGTTAGTCTTGAACAAGTGACAGGCAAGTGTTGCTGCGTGATAAAAAATAAGAAAATTCCAGGTCCCAATATGCGAATGCAGGCCAAGCGACAGCTTATCAGGAGAAGGGGGAGCTTGTGTATAGGGATGTGGAAGCTTTCAATTAGCCAATTCATAGAAGCTTTATTTTTTGATGAGTATAGAAGTGTATGCATGTTTTTATACCTTTTCTTTTTTTTTTTTTTTTTTTAAAAAAAGAACAAGCATGTCACACAGGTTATTTGATATGATACACTCTTCAAAACTAAATTCACTCTGGTCAATCTGAAGCATTAATTCATCAGTAACCACATGGCCACTTAATCAGCACTTACTACTCATCCAATACTGAGTACTGGTATTGGTGGTGATACTGGCCTGAAATAGTGGATTGGTATTGGATAAGATAATCCAATATGTTGATTTATTTTTGTCACGAACATGTGTTATGCTGACTGACATGATGCAGATGTTGCATGAGAACTTGCATGAAGTCACCCCACCACCACAATGTTGTGTAGAACTTGGCAAGAGCAAGCTGCAGAGAATTGGCTTGGTTACTGTGAGGATGCTGGTTCAGATGCATTTTGGGTGTCCAGAGGTCTCATATCTCATATGAAGAAAAGAATCATTCCTGAACCCTCATAAGCACAATCACCACTTATTTCAAATCCTTTCCTGAAGCAGACACTTCCAATAATGGTCAAAACAACCAGATACCAACCAGTAAGGCCTTGATTTTGGATGATTTTGTGTGTATTCTGATCTACATCTCAAGTTACTTTCAAGTCATCTCAAGTCTTTTTGAGAGTGGACCATTTGCGGACTCAGAACCGCTACATATACGTTTGACCACATCCTCAAATTAGAACCCAAATCCTCCACAGAGAGCAGGAGTGGATTAAAAGAACATTCCTAGGTACATAGACACACAGATACACAGATACAGATATAAGCATTACTCTGAAACAAAGCATTCAATGGTCTCTACGTTCAGGTATGCATGGTATTTCCCATGACCCAAACTCTGTGATTCGCTCTTTAACTCCTACACATGTACACCATTGCTTCCATCCTTCCATCTTCTTTATAGCTGCTATATATATATATATATATATCTATATATATATATATATATATATATATATATATATCTCTATATAT
>CM075008.1:13440718-13453218 GCA_037576675.1 Pangasius sanitwongsei
ATATATATATATATATATATATATATATATATATATATATATCTATCTTGGGGTGGCAAAATCTGTACTCCTGCCTCACTCCCAATGGTCGCTCTGGATCGTCAGTGTTCCATCCCTCAGGTTCTGGATTCACGCAACCCTGACCAGGATAAAGTGGTTACTGAAGATGAATGACTACACAGTATGTTAAAGATCCTATATGTATACTGTGCACATGTTTTACAGCCTTAGGAGAGTTTACATAAATCTGATATACCACACAGCCGGTTTAAATTTTATGCGAGTTTTAGTAACTGAACCCCCTCAACAGTGCTATACAACACACACACACACATACCATCTATTTTGTGAAGAAACTACTTAAACACACACACATTATGAGGGCAATCCACAAAGCTCAAGATCTTCACTTCTACTATGGCCAGTGAGCACAACTGTTAAATCACTAATACTTAATGAGAGCTGCTGCTCTTCATTACCGTATTAAATCATACCTATATTAAATAACGCTGAAAACCACTGCTTAAAATAACAGCGTACAAAACTCTTCTAGCTCAAATGAAGTCGATTTGCAATACAGATGATTGTCATCTATGGAGATGATCAAAGAGCTGTGCAAGAGCTACGGTGTATTTACTGGATATGTTCGCTTACATCTGCTTAGAGAAAACCATCAACATACATGTCATTAATTTGTATAAATCACATTAATTTTCTAGTTGTTTTTATTTTTTACATAATATTTGTACAGTAGTTCAGAGACCTTTTTAGTAAAGTCTGGTTTAGTCCCATACTGTACTCTGTTGTTTGCTGAGCAGTTCCTGTGCAGAGCTTAACACTGGATTATGCAAAAGTCTTAGGCACATGAGTAAAACAAAGATGCTTTCAAAAATAATGACATGAAAATGAATCAAAATCAACATTCAGTCAGTGTTCTTAAGTACACTGTTGTGCAGTTTTTATAAGAAAATCAGCTAGAACACTGTTGCAGGTATCATCGGAGAACTTGCCACAGTTCTGCAGACTTCATCGCACTTTCTTCTGTCTCTGCAGCTCTCAGACAGCCTTGATGATCAGGGCTGTATGTAGGCCATGCCATCTGTTACACAACTCCATGTTTTTCTTCGCTGCTCTTACATATCTCACAGCAGCATGTCTCTCTGCAGTGCTAAGTATGAAGTGTATGATTTGACACCACTGAATTTCTGCAGAAGAAAAATTCAATAGCTCAAACCTGTGCGCTTCATTTCTGCACCATTTCTGCTTGCCATGACAACCTTCTTTCCTTTTATTCTTACAAGCATGACAATTATCGAAGCATGTGATTTCACTTCATGTCTTGGTGGCACACTTTCACTGCTATTAAAGCTCACTTACTGTAAAACTGCTAAAAAAAAATGAGGTGGACTGTATAATACATAATCAGCTAACTGCAATTATTTAAGCTGATCTGGGTTATTTAAGATGATACGGTCAAGCACACTGTGCACAAACATGAAGTTCATTCTCAAAGATTTTTTTCCGATACCATTAAATCAAATTTGAATAATTTTCCCCAAATAAGACTTTGAAATATGAACTATTTGTAACTATTTTAGTGATGTTACTTTGCCACTGTCTAAAAAAAACTTGACGAGGACATGATCTGTTTTTGACAGTACATTATTCATTTACATGGTTTTTTTTTGCAAGAGTACACTTTATTTTTCAGTAGTCCTAGCCTCAGACAGAGCAGAGCAGAGCAGCTCAGACCTTTTGTTCGTTTTTCTGGCCACAACCTTCAGAATCTTGAAGGTTTCAATCTGATTGGCTCGCTATACTTCATTGTATACGCACTTCTATGCTCCAGTGAGAAAACAAACTTTTGAAACACTGCAACACAATTAGTTTGACAGGGCAAAGATAGCAAAGAGACAGCCACAGGCCTGGCAAAAGGTTCACAGAATTCTGCCTTATTACAGAGGTTTTTGTGAAACTAGTAGTGGTGAGTAGATGAGATTTGCCAGCAGGTTACTAGAAAATGGTTCCTCACCTGCCATGTCAGTCAAAATAGTCCATCAAATTTTAGCAGTCTGGATTGCAAAACTAATTGTTTATGGCTCTGGTGGGGTTGTAGTTCACGCTATCTCTCACTGGGTCATCCAGGTCTCTGATGTCCTGTTTGTGGAAAAACAAGTCATATTTGCTGGAACTGGACTTTCATCCAAGCTCACTATCAAGATTTGAGACATGACCTTCCATGCCCCCGCTGCCCCAAATGCTAATCCACTCTTCTAATCTCAATAGGGGAACATCTCTCCCTGTACACACCTCCAACATTAACCGAAACAGACCATCAAAATCAAGTTCCAAGCTTAAATCGACAGCAATTAGCAGCCCTGCCGAGAGGTGGAGAATGCCAAGGCTGCAATCCTGAAAGCATGCCACTGGCAAGCTAATGCAAATAAAGTGATGGTTTTTTTTAAGCTTCTGCAGATCCAGCAGCGTTTCCTCTCAGTGTACGGGGTTGCTAAAAATATTCCGCTTCTCAGATCTGCTTTATTAGATTCAGGGAGTTTCCTGGCAGCTCAGAGCTTTGAGTTTATCCTGCTCCTGTGGGGGAAGCCACAGTTCGCTGCAGGTACGTCAGAGACAAGAAACAGAAACAATCATTATCCTGAGGGACATGTCAAGGGTGATTATCAACTGCAGTTAACAGTCATTAGTATATTTCAATACACAGTCTGAGTGTATGTAACAGAACCTGTACTGATTATAAACACTGCACTGCTGCAATGAGAACAGCAGAACACAGATGCATGTGACAGCAAAGAATCAACCTTTATCTCCTTTCCAACTTCATTTTTCCCCATCATTGAATCATTAAAGCGTAACGTGCGTGTGTGTGTGTGTGTGTGTTTAGTCACACAGTTTAGCCTATGCCAAGCTGTGGTACTGTACCACCAGCACAGACAAACACACACACACAAATCCTGCTAGGACATTTACAACTAATATTACAAATGTGTATTTGGCATTAACTTAAATACTCAAAGCCACATTATATAAAATATAATGTGGCTTTGAGTATTTTTCCATTGTTTCCATTTAGGTAAAACAACCACTCTTCTCAGACGATTGGTGTGTGTGTGTGTGTGAGTTTGTAGGGTGTGAGATACAAAGATAGGAAGGTGGGAATCCTCCATGGCTGTGTTACAGCTCAGGTGTTTCCTCCATCTTAGGTGAGACTTCAACAGGTTGTCAAGGGCATTCTGTCTGACAAGATGCCTCGTCCTAATCTGAACTCCCTCGGCATTCTCCCTCCCTCTCTCCCGCTCTTCTACAGCTCTCCTGTTGCATTGGCTCGTCTCCCTTTTGTTCTTCTTTGAGTGGCCGGTACACGTCTGCCACATTTTTCTCTGGCATCCCCAGCTACTTAACATTCGGCATCTGGCTCCCCACGCACACACTCATGGCACACTTGTATTCTTTTATACTATTTAATTTGGGAGAAGGGAGGAGAAAAATAAGGCTTATGTGTGTGGCCCTTCTTTTTGTTCTGAGAGAGGGACAAGCCTCGTGCTGTGGTCCTCTTTAGAAACAGCAGCTGGTTGGAGCGAGCTGAGCAAACCCGGCCACCCCTGCTTCTTTCTCTGCTTTTGTTTCTCCCTGCTTTCATGTGTGCTCCACAGACAAGGCTCCGGCTGGACCGGTAACTGTGGCGGCAAGCCGCAGCTAAATAGCCCAAACACCTCTTTTTTGGCCTCTGTTTGTCATGGGAAGCTTGGTGCAACTCCCAAATGTAGCTTTATGAAATGTACTTCATTACTGTAAATTTCAGCTCACTATAAGTTCAGGAGGGATTTCATGAAGCAGGAGAACTAATTTCTTTTTTTTTATTTATTTATTTTTTTTTACAGCTGACAGGGGAACAACAGATCAATCTTTCCAAATGAGAGGAAGGAAGTGAGTGGCGTTTGATGACTTCCCCTCATCTGCACTCGTTTCCTCGAACTGGTGGCTCAATGGGCTGTATTTAACACCCCCTTACTTCCACATATTTTTTAGGTGGGTGAGAATAAAGATAAATAAATGGGTGATAATAAATGCCATTAAAAATATTACACCAAGCAACTATTAGTGAACTGTAAAAATAAGTCAGGTCAATAATGTGTGCTTATTTATTGTAGGCCAAATAAAATGGTAGCCAAAGTGTGTAAACTGTACGCCATGAATTCTCCATTCCTTTTCAACCGCTCTAAATATCCAGCTAAAGTTTCCAGCATACTCGAATGTGACTCTTTAATGACTTTTGACATTAACAATAGCAGTTACTTTCAAGTGGCCTTTCAGCTGTGCCCTTTAATGAGAAAATGTGACAGTTCTGTCACAAAAGGAACAAATATGATAGGAGTGACAAATATTTTAGTTAGAGGAACAGACAGAGTGTGACTGACAGTTCTGACCTTGTAGGGACATTTGGCTTTTTTTCCATAAACTTTTATTTAAAAACCTAAAGAAGCCTTTCAGTTATTGAGGTTCATGTTAGATATGGGTGTAGGCAAAACTTTAATAATTATGTCATTGGAAGTTCTTCACAAGGATAGTAAGACAAAAGTGTGTGTGTGTGTGTGTGTGAGAGAGAGAGAGTGGATGGCACAGGACAGCTGACAGCTCTCCCCAGCTCCTACTCATGATTGGCTGCTGATGACATCATTATTCTATTCTCCCCATTTCACCTTCTCTGTGTACAGTCCAAACTTTCTCTCTGTGCTCCTCTCTGAATGCAAGCTTTAACTCTTTCTTACACAAGCCTGTTCATTTCCTTGTACTTTTATAAAACTTTTATATTTGAACAATTTTGTAAGTACGGTGTCTTAACCACTGTCACACAATCTCAATGACGACACAACATTCTGTTACTAGTCATGCTCCTTTTTTGTTAATGCTCTCTCTCTCTGTCTCTGTCTCTCTCTCTCTCTCATGTCCCTCATATACACACACCCTCACAAGAATAGAGCCATTTAATCAGGACCCATGAAATCAATCATTACGGTCATTTCAAAGCACGGCTTGACAGGGGAGCCTCTGATGTCTCCCAAGGGTCATATAGCAGATGGCCTTTCATGGACACAGGGGGCACGGGCCTAGAACATTCTCCACCACTGTCTAAGCTGATATACTGCCCAGGGGACATATAGGAAATGTGAAGGTATGAGGAGTGTGGACTTTGCTCTTATTTGCTTTGCAGCGAACACGTACAGTGTCATAAGCTAAAGGAGAAAAGAAGAGAAGAAGAAGAGATCAGACTGGCGTGGTGACCATAGACCTTTGCCCCTACCAAGGTGGTCCATCCTGACATCATAGATACTGATCCACTGGATGATATTCCATGGCGTTAACTATGTTGTTAACATGAAGGCTTTTAGTATTATGAGGCCACTATGCTAGGGATTCAATAAGTGTTGGTCTGTCAATAAGGTACAGTGAATATTAAAAGTCTATACATCCCTGTTAAAATTGCATTTTTTGTGATATAAAAAATGAAACAAAGATAAATCATGTCAGATCTTTTTCCACCTTTAATGTGATATAGCAACAAACTAAATTCAGGTGAAAAACAAACAGAAATTTTGGGGGGCAGGGCGGGGAGTTGGCATACGTACAGTTACCTGGTTGCATAAGTGTACACACTCCTTTACTAATACTTTGTTAAAGCATCTTTTGCTTGTAAAATATTACTCAGTCTTTTTCGGTAAGAGTCTACCAACATCTTGATTTGGCAATTTTATTCCACACTTCCTCGCAAAAATGCTCCAGATCTATCAAACTGGATTTTTTTTTTTTTTTAACATCACAAAACCCTGCAATTTTAACAGAAGTATGCAGAATTTTTATACACAGTTCATTCATTTACCTTCATTAAATGCTTTATCTTGGTCAAGGCTGCAGTTTCATACCTCCCACTTGAGAAAAACAACAGAAAACCAGGACACCAATCCTTCGCAGTGGAGTATGTTGGCTAAACAGATACCGATCAGCCATAACATTAAAGCCACTGACAGGTGAAGTGAGTACCATTGATTATCTCATTACTATGACACCTGTCAAGGGGTGGGATATATTAAGCAGCAAGTGAACAGTCAGTTCTTGAAGTTGATGTGTTGGAAGCAGGAAAAATGGGCAAGTGTAAGGATCTGAGCAACTATGACGAGGTCAGATTGTGATGGCTAGACAACTGGGTCAGCGGATCTCCAAAACTGCAGGTCTTGTGGAGTGTTCCCATGTCAAAGTAACATCCACATGAATGCCAGGACCCAAGGTTTCCCAGCATAACATTGCCCAGAGCATCACACTGCCTCCGCTGGCTTGCCTTCTTCCCATAGTGCATCCTGGTGCCATCTCTTCCCCAGGTAAGTGACACACACACGCACCCGGCCGTCCACATGATGTAAAAGAAAACGTGATTCATCAGACCGAGCTGCGATGTGTGTTCTGACACCTTTCTATCATAGCCAGCATTAAACTTTTTCAATTTCAACTTGTTCTACAGTACCTTCGCTCCCCACGTGCATCAGTGAGCCTTGGGAGCCCATGACCCTGTTGCTGGTTCACAAGTTGTCCTTCACTGGACCACTTTGGGTAGGTACTATCCACTACATACAGAGAACTCCCCATAAGATCTGCTGTTTTGGAGATGCTCTGACCCAGTCGTCTAGCCATCACAATTTTGCCCTTGACAAAGTCACTCAGTTCACTCAGTTAACGCTTGCCCATTGTTCCTGCTTCCAATGCATCAACTTCGAGAACTGACTTGACAGGTGCCATTATAATGACATGATCAATGTTATTCACGTCACCTGTCAGTGGTTTAATGTTATGGCTGATCTGCTATATATATATATATATATATATATATATATATATATGATTTCAGACACAGTGTCACAGTGTGTGTGTAAGAGATAGAGAGAGAGAGACAGAGAGAGAGAGAGAGAGAGAGAGAGAGAGAGAGAGAGGGAGACAGACAGACAGACAAAGATGTAAACAGTGGGTGGTGTGGACCAGTCTGAATAACATGAATTGATATCTGGACCAGACAGGTGTCTATTGTCTGGCACACAGTATGATGGGGAGTGAGGAGTGAGAGAGAGAGAGAGAGAGAGAGAGCAAGCACAAGCACAAGAAATAGTGTGAGTCAAGCCCCCACCCCCATGATTAGCTGTTAGTCAGATTAAGAATGGCTGGCCATGTTCTGTGCAGGCAGGAGAGGTGAAACATTGTTGCCTCTGTACTGCACAGCTCAAAAAGCCCACATCAGATCCTTACCAATCAGCACAGCAATCAACACCAGGCCTGGCCCCTAACGCCCACCAACAACAACCCCCTCCTCAACACACACACGCACACACACAAAATACTTTCCTTAGACATAGCAACATGTTGCCCAATGCCCACGAGACTACCATAACAACAGTTCTTGTGCAAGCACAGGTGGGGGGTAAGAGGGATAAAGGGTTGCTTATGCACGGCTATCCAAGGAAGAGGGAAAGAAAGAGCCACAGGCAAAGCATTAACCACTCCGAAGAAGCAGGATTTCCAGAGATGATTGAAACAGAATAAAACGCCCCCACGCACACACCCAAACAAACAATGGCCCCCTTTGTGCAGTGTTGTGCCACAGACGCAGCCAGGTCTGACATAAAGACACAGTCTGAAAAGGCAGGGACTGACTCCCCCCTTCCCCCTTCCCGTATGCGCGCACACACACACACACACACACACACACACACACACAGTCCGCCATGACGCAGCAGCAACACCAACAAGGCACTGCACCCCTAGAACTGCAGCCCACTACAGGGCCCCTGCTCTCAAAAACATGCCTTTTGTCCCCCTGTAGGCTGTCTTACACCTTCCCCCCAAAACACACAGGCACACACACAGCCAGTTCTGCTGCCCAACATGCAATACCCTTATTGTACAGAAGGGGGTCAGAGAGGCTCTCCTGCACTGTGAGACTTCCACAAGAGAGAGAGAGAGAGAGAGAGAGAGAGGGAAAGAGAGGGAGAGAGAGGGGGGGGGGATGGGTGACGCTTCAGGCAAAAGCACCGTATAATTAGCCGGAGCCAAACAAAGATGTAAATCGCTCACTCGGCAGAACAGAACAGAGATATTCGTGCCAGACGCGGCTTCTTTTACCCCTCAGGTCTGCACTTCATGAACAGCCAAACAAACAAAAACACCAATTAATGATGAACACATGTAGCACCAATTAAGCCCAGCATCCACAAGCCAGCAAGCATTAGTTAAACTCAAATTAATGGCATTTCACTTTTGGCACTCAGAACGGCCACATTGTCTGACCTGCACTCCAGCAAGCTCTTCTACATGGAGAAGCCTTTTGTCAAATGTAATAGGCAACCGCAACTTCCAGTGCACAGACAGCCGTCTCTGCTTGACAGCTGATGTATTTTTGCTACAAAGGCAGGCCAGTGTTTCCTGAGGGTTTGGTGGGAGCCTGAATAAGCACTCGTCACTCACAGCCCTCTTCAGCCCCATTCACACAGCTCAATCAATGGAATATCCACACAAACACACACACACCCACAGCCTAGGGCGTTTCCTATATTCTGCTCAACTCAACTTCTAACACCAATTAGTAATATACACACAAACACACACGTTTGTCTAACTATCTTTGTGAGGACCTTTCGTTGACAAAAATCCTATGCCTACACCTAAATCTAACTCTAACCACTAACCAGGAACCCTCACTGACTAAGACTCTGAGTCACTGTTCAAAAGGTTGGAGGTTCAAGTCCCAGTACTGACAAACTGCCCTTAAGCAAGGGCTGTAACCCTGTGCTCTGACCCCAACTTCAATAAACCAATAAATGCTTCTTCTTCTAAAGAAGAACACACACAGAGAGAGGGTCTCTCCAAACATGAACTATCTAAAATTCAGGGTGACTGAAGGTAGATATCTGTCCATGCAGAAAGAACATCCTGTTCTTAGAGATAAATGATTTGTAGGACTTCCTCTACAAAACCCAATCAAGGACAGAAAGTTATGACTCCAGATTTCATCAAGTTCCTAAGCTGAATGAATTCCATTTGAATACACAATGAGCAGTATTCTATCAAAATACTTTATCACGGCAGAAAAAACTAACTTCATATCAAGGTCACAATATGGTACTTTTTTTTTTTTTTTTTTTTTTACATATTATCATGACATACAATTTATGATAATATAGACCTCTGAGTTTTGACTACATTAGCTCTAAATGCTCAATAAGGTAAGTTTTGTAAGCGCAATTGTTTATCCTGCTAGCTAGAATAAATTATGATGAAAACTGTTATTGAAAAATTAACAGACTGGCACAAGTCTGTACATGTCCTCAGCTCAGCGACATCAGATTCCCTCAAATCCTGTTTCATTAATGTTTTCAACGCAACCCTAATCAAATCTTAATCAAAACTTAATGTGCAGAAAACTTTAAACATTAATATCATTTATGTAGAACATTTGCTGGAAAAATATGAGCTTCCTAACTCGGGCATGTTTTACCTTTGCCTAATCAACATTACTGTTCCTTCATCAGGCTCTAAAGAAACTATGCTTAACATTTATATTATCACAGCAGCACTTGTTGAAAAACATAAATTTGTCAACTAGCTAGCAGAATAAAGTTACAATACATTAGCTATCACATAGATATAGGTACTTAGGTAGATTTTGTTGGCGATAAAGCTGAAGTTTGAATGCCATAACTTTTATATAATAAGTATTTTATTGCACTTACACTTATAAACAGCTGCAATTTGTGACTGTTTGGAAAAGGCAATTGTGTCAGATTGCACAAGTCTACAGTCATGTTGACTCAATCGCTTAAACCTTCTTGGAATCATAAACAAACTTCCCTTGAGATAAGAAAAAAAAAAACTGCCCTTATGTTTGTGAAAAGTGAGTGTTAAAAAAGCTGCACTATTTTACTAATTATCATGTTAAAACAGTATTATTTAATAAACCAGTACCTGTTTTTGGATGAAGCCTCTGTACCGTGCACCACTGCACCAGCTGATGTCATGTCACAACTTGCTGAGACTTCAGTGAAAACCGTGTTGCAAATGCAACCACATATAAACACTGAAGAACCATTTATCAGATGTTTATGTAATGTTTATCATATGCTAGATCAAGGTTTACACTGGCTCTGAGGCGTGCAGGAAAATAAAACAACGTTACAGCTGTATCTTGTAAAAAAAAAAAAAAAAAAAAAAAAAAAGGCACTCATGAAAAGGCAGTAAAAACGTGAACATGCTCAAACGTCTAGATGGCCAATCATCACTTCAGTTACAGGAAACACTTCATTTGCAGTCAACTGTACTCGACAGAATAACTGACAGCCTGATGCCACCAATCTGTAACAGTCAACCTGTAATGTTAATGATTATAGTGCAGAACAGATGGGAAAATATAATGCATATAAGAAAGGTCATGGCAGCCATTTTTGAAAGGAAATAGCACAACAAGCCTGGCACAGAAAACAGAGCAGGGCGATGAATGAATCAATCAAAGACTGCGAGATTATGACAGATAACGATGAAGGCAGGTAATAAAGGATGCAGAGAGATGACGGGAAATGATTCCCAAAGGTATCCAAAGGTATAAAGATGAGGCAGAACACAGCAGTAAGATAAAGGTGTGTGTGATAGCGTTCAAGATGCAGGTGAATTCCTTTCACGCGCCTGCAGGCTGAAATTCTTGGCTGGTGTGCGGAGCTGCACACCTGAAGTGTATACAGCACGTGCGTCCTGCTCCGTCTCGCTGTCTACCCTCGCTGTTAGTGCTCACAGCTCAGGAATGAGATTATTATGAAGGTCACATCACCTCCTACACATCTTTTCCATTTCAAACATGTGAAGGCACTCAAACACAGAACATTCCAGATCCAGACTTGCTGTAAATAATATCTGTCAAGCCTAATTTGTAGCGAATTCCTTTGTTAGCTATTGAATCAGGTCAAAGGGGTTAAAGGAGTCTCACATATGTCTGCTCAGATCACAAAGTCTCAAGGAAGTAGAGTGAGAAAACACGTCTACAGATCTCTGTTAATAACGCATACGTGGTTATACTTAAGAAATATCGGTTACATTGAATATCGGCACGATATTCGGTATAACCACACGATTACAAGAGCGATATTGCTTTTATATGACAGTTCAATAAACAAGAAATTAATATAGGGTATGTGACATTTCTGACACAATATATTCGAAGATTCTGTTCATTTTTGCTCCGCTAGCGGAAATAGATCCCGAAGAAGCCAAACTCACTTTACAGCATGTCGGCTAGCTGGCTAGCTAGCTCACACTGATGTGTACAGTCCCATTAAAGGTGCTTCCGGTAAAACAGGCATCCCTTTTCACCCACATCTGACGAGCTTCCATATTTTAAGTCAAAAGTCATATTCCTGAAAGGTTTCGTTTGCCATGTCTGTTGATGATGCCACTAACACTACTGTAGTAACCGTTTACAACCAGGAAGTGGAATTATATGTAGCGAACACAGACGAGCGGAGTGATGCACACAGTGAAATGTATCAGTGGAGTTATAGTAAATATAAGCCCTCTTGGGAAGTCGATAGATTTTCAAGATCAGATTAGTGGACTGGAACTAACTATAGTATAAAATATATTATTCAAAAAGCACATTATTGCTATTGTTACACCTGAGATAGATTGTTACACCTGAGTCCCTTATTCAGAAGTCAAAGATGAGACAGCTGTATTGCATGTATCATTATAAATGGGATTTATGATTTCTCAAAATCTCATAATTTGCATAACAAGTTTGTTGAGGCACCAAGTCCTTCAGATTTAAATGAAAAATGCAGTGTCCTAAAGAACCCAAGTCAGAATTGGGTTGCAGCTGTGATAGGAAGCAGGAATCCAGAGAGTCATTTGCAGCTTCACTGGTTAACAAACAAAACAGTCTTTGAATTGTGGACATCATGAACAATGATTCCTATTACAAATATCGTTTAAAAAAAAAAACAAAAAACAAAAAAAAAAAAAACCTGAGTCAGCAAATTTCTCCAGCAAGGATTCAATAAAATGCTGTGATTTGCTTTGTTTATTTCTCAATAAGCCAATCGTGTTCAAATGAACTTAACAAAGACAAACTCAGTTTAATGAACGTTTCAAGTTTAATGAACGTTTGAAGAACTTTTCCCCCAAAATTCAAAAATGAGATTTTTTTATTTCTATTGGCACAGAACTACTGTCCACCAGACGTTTCTAATTATTTAGGAATTTGAAAGGAAGTAGCTAAAAATGAGAAATGGGTCCAGTGCTCTGCCCACCCTCCCCATACACACATATCGCAACATGCGTCACTCTAACCTTGATGACCCTTGGTTGCTTGTGTAATGCCAAGACGTAACTGCTGGCCATAGTAATCAGACTGTGGATCAGTAAGGTAATGGCACATCACATCAGCACAGACCGCCCTG
>CM075008.1:13462017-13501003 GCA_037576675.1 Pangasius sanitwongsei
CCCCCCCCTACATCCAGCAACAAGCCAAGTCATGGATCAGCTGGAACAGAGTGTGCCAGCACTACTTGGCTCAGTCATCAGTAAATAATACTGTGTCTAGAGGATTCAAAGCTTTGACAACCATATATATTGTTTAGACTAGGAGTGAGTGATGTGACAAAATATATAACAATATTTGAAGACATTTCTATGAAACACAATATGTACTGCAATATATAGGTTTGATAACAAGCAAATCAGTAGTGTTGCATTAAAAAAAAAAACCCTTTAAAATTTACTTTAATGATACTTTTATTTCTACAAAAATAAATTTTGTCTACAAAAAGAAATTAACATCGAAAAGAAGGAAAAAAAATCTGCAAATAAGTTAATAAAATTGTAATGTTTTACAATTTTAAAGATTTAAAAAGATTTTTCTGTAATTTTAAATTATAGAAATATTTAATATCAAACATTTTATTCAGAGTTTGTAATTTTTAACTTAAAAACATATGATATTGATATTACACTGCCAAGGCTAGACTAGATATATGGATAAATAGATAGATACATCAAAACTTTATTGATCCCAAAGGAAATGGCAGATAATACAAATATTATAAATATTCCAGAGCATATATGGCCCCCATGTGTGTGCTTCTGTAAAGTGCTTAGACGCGCCTACAGTGTCTTCCCCGTGGGCTTAGCCTCAAACTGAAAAATAATCTGGTGGAAACGTCTTATGTCCTCGCCTCTCCTCTTCTCTGCATGTGTGTGTCCAGCAAAAGCAGACGGCGGAAGGCCACTTAACCTTCTGACCAAAGCTCCCACAGGAAGAGGGACACGCTTCACCCCTTTCCTCTATTTTCCTCTTCCTTCTCGTCTACTTCTCAAGTTGCTGCAGCTGTTAGCTGGAGTCTGGGGAGTCATGAAGGAGTCAAATACTCATTCGTGCAAATGCCAAAGGGATTTCCTCACAGACAAACACACCCGTCCACACACACAGTTGATCACACGCATGCTTATTCTACCAGTAGGTAAAACATTCCATGCATTTGTGTAGGCTAAAGGCAGCTCGGAGAGTTGTATTCATATTGAATTGATGCTAATGCACGTATGTGCGCAGTCAAGCCTAATCAACATCACCACATATCCACATAAAAGTTTATTAGCATTTCTATATGTCTACTACAAGTGACCGCATTTCCAAAGACAACACTATTTCGTTCAGAAAAAAACGCTTCAGCGCGAAGCGTAAATCAGGCGCTGTGCCTTAACCAACTTCAAAGGGTTCAGCAGTCTAAACATTTGTAAAAACAATTTGTGGAATTCAACATGGCTAATTGTGCTGCTCCCGTGAGTGCCTTCGGAGCGGTTACTCAAACAGGGTGATGATGCAGGTGCTTTTATCGGAGAGGAGAGCTTTTTCAGAATTTGGGAAAGCGTGGAGGGAAGGGGCGTCTCGCTCCATCTTTATTTACAACCCAAATTCCTGAACGGTCCATGTGAGAATGGATGGTGAGGCACACGGCCAGCAGGACAGAGGGAGAGAGTGTGAGTGTGTGTACTGGCATCTCCTCTTGTGCTATTCTAGGCTGTGGATGCTGACTAAAACGAAGGACACAAATACACACACACGCGCGCACACACACACACACGTATATATTACTGCAGACACATTAAGACGTTGTATTCTTTGGCAAATAGAGCTTAGACAATTATTCTCGGCCATTTGACGCCAGTTAAATTTGACTCTATTCACTGCAGGAGGACTTCCTAAACACGAATGCAAATGTTATGCAAACAATACATACCTAGAGTGATTTGGGAATTGGAAGTCTAGACAGTCCAATCATGTCCATTCGCTTCATTCTCAGTCCAAGCAGCACATGATATAATAAATCCATTTGCAGCAAAAAAAAAAAAAAAAAAAACAGCTTGACAACATAAACCCCCATTATGAACAATGAGTATTACAGGACCTAACCACCATTAACTATGAACAAATAAGGCAAATAAGGAATATGCCACAAATACCCAGATTTGTGAAAGGATTTACTATACGTAGCTGAGCTTCCCTAGCCTTCTTATAAGAAACCAAACATGTACTAATGGAGACATCTGAAACAATGTGATGCACTTTCAGTTTTTTTTTTCCCCCCTCTCAAATTCAATGCATTTTAAAACAGGTCATGATATCAGAAGAACTAAGAGCAGCAAAAGCAGGTAAATGAGGGATGGCATTCCACCAGGACACAGATTTTGTCCATTCATCTTCCGTAACATCTATACTAGGTCAAGGTGGCGGTAGATCTGAAGCCTATCCCTGGAACGCTGAGCATGAGGCAGGAATACACTCTGTATGGGACACCAATCCATCGCAAGGCACCAGGCACACACATTCACACACTCATTCACAATAAGAGGCAATTTAACAAAGCCAGTTCACCTTACCGGGAGGTGGGAGGAAACCAGAGAACCTGGAGGAAACCCACATGCACACAGGGAGAACATGTGAAACTCACAGAGATAGGAACCCAAGCTCAAGAACCTGGAGCTGTGAGGCGGCAACACTACCTACTGTGCCACTGTGCCCCCTTACAGTCTTTGTCCTCTCTTAATGTTTCATAATGTTTTTTTATCTACTGTATTGCTATGTTCATCAATGAAAAAATACCCTAAAACAGCAGACTTTATGTAATTCCAGTCAGCTCAATCTATTTAGTCAGAGCTAAGCTGTGCACAGGGTGAAGAAGAAACTTTAATTGTGGTAGCTGCTCTGAGGAAGAAATGAGGAAGGTTTTGAATCTGATGTGAGCCGACTCCCATGGTTATCAGATCTCGCACCTTAGGGACTTAAGTACTGAAGCTGATCAACAAGGGACGCTATGTGGCATTCTAGGAATCCTCTCTTGGAGCACTACACAGTAGGATGAGTTTGCACCTTAGGAGTAAACAACCTGAAAAACAGGAAATAAGAAATTGAAGGGGGTGGGGCACAAAAAAAACACCACCACAATTTGAGTGGCAAAGAAGGAACAATGATCATGAACCCTTATAGACCGCTAGCATCCAGTGTTAATAGTGTACTACATGCTCTATAGTGAACCTTGAGTATGCACTGCACTTGACTGCATTCTTCATCATCTCCGTCCCTCACTAAACAATCCAAAGTCATTATCTGCTTTCGCCTATCTCCCAGACGGTCTCAGGAATTTACACAATGCCCCAGGACGCCTCCCAAAAAGACTGACCTCCTCCTGGATTGACCTGTACAAGGACAGTGCGTGTGCATGTGGACATTGATCTTGGTGCCCTGAAGGTCAAACAAAAGTGGAAGACCAAACTCTCCAGATAGAATATAATTTCTACCTCCTATTTCCAGCCCAAACAAGCAACTATCCTGTTGCCTGAAACTGAAATGATCTG
The DNA here is from genome assembly GCA_037576675.1 of Pangasius sanitwongsei. Classification (NCBI taxonomy): domain Eukaryota; kingdom Metazoa; phylum Chordata; class Actinopteri; order Siluriformes; family Pangasiidae; genus Pangasius; species Pangasius sanitwongsei. Next base: position 13,465,426 of record CM075008.1, read on the forward strand.
CTTCAAAAAAAAAAACCTTGCAGATTTACGATGACACTCAACTGGTCTTTAGGTCACACTCTCACTTCCCTTAAAGCAATGGCTCATATACTGAAAAACAGCCATAAAAGGTTTTGTAGGCAGTTGAAAGACCAGGAGGAGAGTCAGGCAAAGATTAAATCAGTAGAGAGGGTTTCCTTTTGATTACATCAACAAGGTCTTGTTTAGGCCTAGAACGTAGTGTTCTCCACATATTTAAGAGAGCGGCACGCTCTCCAAAACTCAATTAGGAGATTTATGTCTCTCTAAGAACAGATAAGCTGAAGGTACCTCAGGATTGTGGTTCTACCTGTGGCACTGAGGTCATCTAGCCCGTCTCACCACATTTTCTGAACTTCTGTTCATCGCATGTAGAGAGAATATTTGTTGCTGTTTGACATCAAGCCCCTACGTATCTGCAGTTTTTTTAACAAGAATATTCAGAAACGGCACATCCCACACTCTACATTTCATTAATTAGGAGGAATCTCTGTAAGCTGCTTCATTTAAAACTGGACTGACCTTCTGGGATCCCAAATTAAACAAACACACCATTAATCTGCGCATTAAGATGCTGACAAAAGTGTTTTGGGTTTGCTTTTTTCCCTCAGTATGAAATACTGTAGCATCGGAATTGGCCTTTGATGCTGACTCACTGCTGTAGCTGTGGTTTAAGGATGACTACGGGAGTCTGTCAAAGCAACAATGCCCACAAGGAGATAGGGAGGCAAAAATGAATGTGAAGAGAGAGAAAGCGAGGGAGAGGAAATAGTAAGCAAATGAGATTTAGGCTTTCAAAATATCCATTTGTAGAATCATTTACGTGTGACTGCACAGCGCCGTCATGAGGTGACACCAGTGTTCTCCAGCCAGGGCATTGCCTCCTGCCTGAAAGAGATGCCCGCAACCCACTAGCAAGATGGATGCCAAGCAATTAAATGGAAACTCGCTTGTTCAACAGTCACAGTCTGGAACCATTTTAATAAGCTGGAAACTATTTAGAAAATGGTTGATGGTTCAGATGCTGATGAGAAAACAAAGGCCTGCATTGTAAAAGAGAGAGTGCTTATGTTTGCTTCATCGATCAGCTCGGCTGCCAAGATGCCAAAAGAGTAGGGCGACAAATCCAATAGCTGTCGAAAGTGCTTTTGGTTTTCCACCCCCTACTTTAAGAGGAAAAGAGAAAATGAGATGATGTACAAAACGGATGGCATTCGTGGGTTTAATCGTGGTGCATGCCAGGTCTGAAGGGTCTCTGAGGCTCATCAGAGTCCATTTATGATAACCCTACTAACGCAACGCCAAAGGATATGTAATTATGTAATTATGCCAAGAAGCCAAACTGAGTCAAAACCACAGCAGATTCCTATGCTGGGTGTGTCAGTTAACAAAAACAAAATAGGATCTTTAAAAAAAAAAAAAAAAAACGTCGCATAATAAAATTAATAGTCAGCCCAAGGCCAGGGCTGCAATTACCAACACACTGAGACAGGAAGGCAGCTTCCTCTTCCACTCTATCTCCTAGTCGTTTGCTATTCATTGTCTGTGCATGGTAACATGAGCTTTGCCTGACTACAGAAGAACAACCACGTTGATGGACATCAGTACCCCTGAGCCAGTAGTGCTTACACAAACAGTTACAAGCACCAAGCGTTTTATAGCTGATCACCAAGAGCGTTTTCACACCTACCTTGATTGGTACGAACCAAGCAATCTTTTTCTTAAGCAGTTTGTGCGCACCAAACATCTGAACCTCAGTCCATCAAAAATTACGGGTCGTGACCAAGTGAACCTTGGATTACTGTACAGCTTTGTGACAGGCCACACCAAAAATGACATGAAATCAACTGAGCACTTTTGTCATCAGAGTAACGTTAGTTGCTTTTTTTAATTTTTATTTTTTAATCCTTTCACCTCTACTGATGTATGAATGGATTGTGCCAATACAGGCTTACAGAGGTGTCCATCATAGCACACTTGCCACATTCCTGACCAATCCGAGAACACCAAAACAATCTGGTGCGTCTGAAAATCGCAATGTGTCACCAACCAAACCGTATGAAACTAAGCAAACAAACTAGGTGTAAAAATAGTCTTGGGAAAGTGTGTATATCCAGTTCGCCTCCACATTCATCAACGTTAAACATTACCAAGGAGACCATTTGGTTAGAAGTGTACTTTAGGCTTTTAGATATGTCCAATGAGATGCTTTAGCTCTGTGAGCTCCCGCCTTCTGCTCGCCATTTGTCTCTTGCTTGCGCCATCAAAATACCTCCACCTCTCTCTTATTCTCATTCTCTCCAGAGGGACATGACCCGCCCTGCAAGCCCTCGCTCCATATGTCACACCCGTCGTCAGAGACAGCCTTGACATGAAAGTCTGCTGCATTCAGTACTGCCTGGCTTTTCCTCCTTTCTACTTGTGACGCTGCTTCACCCCGCCGTTACGGCTGATGAAAAACCAGAGAACGAAAAACATTAGACCCCCCCAAAAAAAAAAAAAAAAAAAAAAAAAAAAACACACACACACAATGGTGCACTGACAGTGGCTATGCAATACTGTCTGTCTCCATAGGATCAGCGGAGATGGAGTACATTGAGTAGAGCACATGTTCAAGGGCAAGTGTCAAGAGGTAGCATTGGCCCTCCTCACTGACCTTTTCACACACACACACACACACACACACACACACACACACACACACACACCACTCAAATGCTGCATTCTTATAGCCAGCTACATTTGAGCTTTACTTTAGCTACAGAGAAACTGTGAGAGCTTTAAGCATTCTTGTATTCGACTTGTATTTATTTATTAGTAGTGAAGAATTCCTCATAAAAACAGACGACTGCCCTCGAAGGAAGCAGTAAAGGAAGTGATTAAGGCTTTGTTGTATGCTGCTAACAACTGACGGATAAACTCAAGCGATGCAAAATAAACCGTCACCGCCAGGAATTAATCCAGCAGTTACAGTAAGAAAAGGGTCTCTTTCCGAGGCCTCCCTGGTGGTCAGAAATATTTCTGTGCTTCACTGCTTCAAGCTGGTAATGTTTTTCAGCTTGTTAAAACATCATCAAGTGCATCACATGATATTAGTGTGAGAGAGAGAAAGAGGGACAGAGAACAAAAAACACTCTTAAGAGCTTTCCTTAAGGTGCCTGAGAAATAACAGTATGGTCCATACCAAGCTCTTCTTTTGCTCAACTCCAAACGTGACATAAAGGTGATTTAATTAAGTTGTTCCTTTTGTGAGCAGTAAACGCTATTAATGCTTATACGTAATGAGAAGCATCCATGTTTCATGGTGCTCTTCGAAACTGCATCTCACCAAAGGAAGGATGTAGCAGTGCTTTCAGCCATCTTTCGCCCACATAAAGTGAGAACAAATAAATCAATGGGCCTGGCGAATTCACACTGCTCTGTTTTGCAAACTGCACAGCGGAGTCTGGTCGACTGTCACTGCTGTCTCATGTCCTCCCCGTTATTCTCTTTTCCTCGCCTCGCGCATCCTATTTTTCTCATTCCTGTATTTTTTTTTTGCCATTCCTTGATTTGTAGCCGTCAACACGCTGGAAGCGTGAGGAGAGGGGGGAGTGAAGTGGAGAGGGCAGCACATTGATTTAATGCCATCCATCAGCACTGTCACCACAGCGGTGATGTTTCCTCTACACAGCCCTGAGATTTTAACAAGCTCAATGGGAAAAGCAACACTCTCAGATTTCATTTTTGAAGACTCCACCCAGAATCAGTTTTCTCAGCCCCCATAACTTAACACCTTTTTCCAGTTACATTAAAATTATGTAGACTCTGTTTAAAAAAAAAAAGGGGGGGGGGGGGGATAAAGTATTGAATACTGCCCTCCAATGTATAAATTCATATAGGCACTACTGCCATGATCTTTTGAACTGGAGACGTGTGTGTTTGTGTGCATCAGGACCACAGCATGAAAAACATACTCCTGCGGAAGGCCAAAAACGCTGTTGTTAGCTATTAGATAGAGCACTATGCACTATGAACTATGAGTGTACAAAGAATGTACAAAGCTATTATGTTATGCCTGAGGCAGAGTAAAAGAAACTCTGGCTTGATATTGTTACTGGGCATATTGAGCAGCACAACAGAACAGGGCTCACCCTATCACCGGGAGTTTGAATCCTGGTGGTGCTATAGCCATGAAGGAAACCAAGAGAGCTAAACTGGCTGTGCTCTCTGGCTGGTAGTGATTGCATGCTCTCTCCTGTCAATCAGCAACACTAGCCAAATGCTGGCGTCTGTGAGGTCATGTATGTTGAAGAAGGTATATAGCAGTTCTTCCCTGCAATGAAGCCCAGGCTTCATGTGTCTCAGAGGAAGCATGGGTTAGCCCTCGCCCTCTCGGTCAGGTAGCTGTTGTGTGACAGAGAAAAGCTAGCTTGCGGGTGAGAATTGGCAAATGCATCAATGTCACACTGCATGTTAGCATCTGTTTTCAATACATTGTTATATCAGCTGTTTAGGGTTTAATTGGGGGGTTTGGGGGGGGGGGGGGGGTTGTTGAGGGCTAAATATTATTTGCTCCACCATGGCAAATCTAATTGACAAGCCCTGGATCAGCATGGATCGACGCTCTGTTAACTGCTGTGATCTGGAGGAGAGGAAACAGGCAAGGGTGGGAAGTCAACAAAGAGTTTAAACTAATAACCAACATCTTACTGCAGTCACCCACCTCTAATGACTTTGATGTAAACAAAATTAGCCGCTCGTTTGAAAAAAAGCCGCAGCCCAAAAAAAGGCGGGGAAGGGCAGGGGATTAAAAATCCCAGTACACATGGGTAAATGTTACCCGCAGGAAAAGAGCGTTCCATACTGCGGATGAATGACTCGCGTATGCAGAGCGAAAACATCAAGAGTCACAATGCTGCAGCACTTCCACTCCCCCGAAACAAAGCTGACTCTGTATTCCACACTGCAAGCTAAAACAGCTCTCTTCTCCCTCCATCGCTCCTCTTCCTGCATCGCTCCTCTCCCTCTATCCTCCCTGTCCACAGAGCAGTGCATGGAGATCTGGGACTGGGCTTCTTGAAATTTTACAGAAATGTTTGTATAAATGCTGGCATTTGGAATTTAGCATTAACGGCTTCCAATCTGTCACGTGAAGTAGAAGCATCTGGTGCGAGGGGGAAAAAAAAAAAAAAAAAAAAACAGAGAAAGAGCTCCAGAGGAAAAAGCCTCTAGAAAGACCACCGACAAGTCATGCGACGTCAACAATGTAACAATGTGAGATGTTTTTGATAAGGCAAAGATGTTAATCCTGTGGGTTTTTCCCCATGTTACCCAACAAAACATAATAAATCTTACCTGAATTACGTTTGACAGGCAAATCAGCAGGAAAGGAATTTCAGGATAGACTTATTTACAAGTATCTACTTGTACAAGTCACTGTGAGCACGGCAAATAGCAACGGTAAACAGAAGAGACAGCAGAAAATTCTGCCACTGTCAAAACCATGAGCCAGTGGCTGGTGATTTGTCCAAAAGTGATGAACGGTTTCTTCAGCCTGGCTCACTGGACTGTGTTTTCATTTTAAATGCTTAACCACAGAACCTTCACGTCCACCTTGCAGCGTAAAACGCGGCTGCAGATGGTGCGCACAATCTTCATTTTTAATGAAGTGATTCCATGTCTGAGCTTTGTTTATTTTGGCAATTGCAGCTAAGACAGAGGAGTCTATCACACAATGCCGATCCAACCGGTGCCACAGCTTCTTAAATCAATGTTTAATAAAAAGAAATATATTGGAGGCAAAAGACACCAGATCACTGTCAGATTCCTGACATTTTGAATGGTTAACACTGCAGATTAACACTCTTCGAAAGAGAAAGAAAGCTAAGAAAGAGCTTAATGTGTGCATGTGGGTCATAGTATAACATGTTAGTGGTCTGAAGTGACTAAGTGTTGCAGGTTGTACATCAGTCACTAATATTGATGATCTAGAATTTCATATCATAATGAATTTAAAGGAAAAGAAACATGAGTACAACTGCTTGATTGGACTAAAAGTCAACACTGGCACATACAATTCTGTAAGCTACATCCATAAATACGACAAAGCTAAACACTCACAGATACCTAAGCTTTTAAATATAATAACCATAACGTCTGGAAGTTAAATATTTTTGGAGGGAACAAATTACAAATTACAATAGAACGTACCAAACAAAATAATTACTCACCCAGAAGCAACATAAACTCAACCCAAGTTCTCTAATATGTCAAATTCCTCTAATCCTAAATTAAAATGGGATTAAAATGAACATAATTTCATGACTGTCACAATTTTTTCCATTGTCACGCATGCCCTTTAATAGCCCCAGGATTTCAGGACCTGAGCTTTGAAACCACACTGATGTTCACACTTATCCACTTATCGTCCTTCTTATTCTCTTTCTTTTCCACTGCACTCTTCATGTTCTTAGACTATATTGTAAGCTTTTGTAACTTTTTAATAGAATTTTTTTATATAATAAATAATTAAAACAAAAGAATAAAAATAAATTTTATATATATATATATATATATATATACACACATACACACACACACACATAATGTATATACTGTATATTATAAATAAAAAGGTTACTATGGTATAACTTTACATAAAGGAAAAATACTATAAAAATAATACTAATTACATTAATCATGATTTTGTCTAAAATATTTATCACTTAATGACTGTAATTTTAAATCATGTCGTTTTATCTACACAAATCATTTTGTGCATGCGGTAAACACTTGTGCCTTGAATATACTTAAATTCTTGAATTTTTCCGTTTCAGATATCTACTTAACTGTTTAAAGGTGGACAATCACGCTGAAAAATGTATCATGCTGCTAATTAGAGTACATTTGATTAATTTCTATTTTTGTTTTATACTCATTTTTCCAAAATTAAACTAAATTAAATTAATCTAATTAAACATTTTGTTTACACCCGCTGACTAACACCAGTTCCCCAGCTGACATGGCTCTTAGTAGCTGTGTTGGGTTAATTCAAATATTAATTTGTTAATTAGAATATTTCAGGAAATGTACTTTTTTTTTGTTATTAATAATGTTATGAAGACAAAATGTCTATTTATTCTTTTTAAAAGAATATTAACAGACACAATAATTTTCTACAAACAATTTTCATCTTTTTCTGTATAGAATTTAACAAAATGTTATTGCTTCAAGAATCTCAGCCTTTTATTTATTTATTTTTTGGTCCAATATAAAGACGACGACATCACATGTATGTTTTTTTAATTGACCAAAAATGTCCTCAAAAATCATTTAAACTCAGAAATTCCAAATGTTCTCTAAGAGATGTAAGTCATTTCTTATTCAAATATAAATATATTTTATTGATGTAGGTTTATTAGATATTTTTAAATATTTACAGCCAGATCATTGTGAAATTTTGAGCTGCTGACTACAGAATTACAGAGCTGAAGACAGTCAAAGAGACACACTTTATTTAATACTGACACACAGGCCCTTATGTACATGATGAGCTGAGGAGTTCATGCCTGTTGTGTCTACTGGACACACACACACACACACACACACACACACACACGCTTAATGGTATTTAGTAATTGATGATGGAGGAGGGATTTCAAAGGCTTTGCTGTGTGTTTACCAGCATGAGCGTGCACTCACTCTCTCTCCTCCGACACAAGTGGCAGAAGAGATGAAAAGCTGGCTAATGTGCCTCTTGCCCCCGCTTTCCCGACAGCGACAGCTCACTCCAGCCTCCACTGCCTCCAAGGGGATACAAACGCCAGCCACACAAGAGGAGCAGCTGGATGGTCTAAACAAGCTTAGCTGGACACCAGAGAGCAGGGGAGCCTTCCGACTGGACTTGGGTGAACTGTTTCTAAAAGAACTATGAACTGTGAACTGTGTAAACGCTATTCTACAAAGAACACTATGTCAAAATTGCCAACATGGCTAACGACCAGTGAAATCTAGCATGAACAATGCTAGCTGGTCAACACGTCATTCATCATTAGTAATGTAAGCGTTTCTGAGTGAAGTATGGCTTTGTTTCTGGGTACTGTTTGAACTCCTAACCTTCAGCAGCCATTTCTAAATCACACTAGAGTGAACTGTGCCATATAAGCAGGCGGCAAACAGACCACACACAAGGTGACGGGAAACAAAGAAGCTCTTAGCTACATTTGGCCTGACTTCTTATTCACCACAGGCAATGGACACAGGCATGATGCTTGATGATCTGCCACAGTAAATGACCAAGCAGACAGCAGTGGGTGTGAGTGTGTGTTTACACTAAGAGTACAGCACTTCTTTCTTAGCATGCTTCTCTCTCTCTCTCTCTCTCTCTCTCTCTCTCTCTCTCAGATTGTAAGCTGTCTATCAAGGCCACATGTACACACGCACTACAGCCTGTTAGCTGCAAAAAGAGTGTGACCACAGTGTGATTTAACATCATATTGATGATTAGGGCTGCTTTTTGAATGTTAAAATACTACCTCAAATATGCTGCAAGGATAGCCGAAGGACGCAATACACTTTAACGATTTAATAAAAGAAAACCAGCAATAAAAAAGGCTCATATGAGTCGTCACTTCATCTCTAATGACCAGCTAATTTTTTAATTCTAAAAGTTTTCCATCTCATTAGAACATGTCGGTTACTTCCACCCATATGTGACTAAGCTGCATGTTGATGGCTGTTCTGTGGTATAAATGCTAAACAATGAATGACAGGACATGGGAACAAATAATCATCATAAAGAGACTCATACTTGTATCAGAGCAATGCGCTGAACTCTGTGGTCTCGATAAACAAAGCAGAGTTTCCTACAGTTCCTGATAGCAAGCTAGCATGAGCTCATTTACTTTCATTCACTTTCAGCAGCTCTGCAATGCTCGCTACCGGACCGGAGCAGTACAGGAAAAAAATGTTACGAAATGCAGAAGAAACTGAATTTAGACGAAAGTGTTGAATGGACAGTGGACGCTGAGAGTGTGAAAAGAGATGGCACATCTCACCCTTGGCAAACCTCACCCAGGCCAGTGTGCCAACTGGTGATTCCTACGAGAGGCAGAAGGCAGCCAAGGAGCAGTTCACTTGCCGAGGGGGAGACACAGCAAGCGCCCACTGCCACCTGTGCCTGTTCGACCAGGTGCTGACAACCACACACACTCAGGAACCGGGGGGAACAGGACGAATGTGGCTTTATGGAGAAGAAACCAAAAAGAACTGATTTTTTTTTTTTTTTTTGCACTACAAAAAAAATGACATCTTAGCAAATGATATCTTGAATATAGTAAAATTCATCTAGTATTTCCTATTATAAGATTCCACTAAACCTGTTACAAGATTATTACACCTATTTTAAAACATATTTTACTCATTTCAAGCATGAAATAGTCTTGTTTTATTGGCAGATCATTTTGCTAATGTTAAGCATTTATTTCTAGAAAGAAGTACAATTATCTGCCAATATATTAAGAAAATTTAAAGCTTGAAATTTGTAGAAATGTCTAGAAATAATCTTATATTTGGTTTATTGTAATCTTATAATAGGAAATATTAGATACATTTTATTATATTCAAGATATTTTCACTTGCTAGGATGTCATTTTTTTGCAGTGGAGACTGTTTTAGCCATAATCACGGTGTATGTAAGTCCTTAGATCTGCGAGAAAGTCCACACACACAAATATACAACCGGACCCTGCATGTGATATTTTAAAAAAAAAAACAAAAAAAACAAAAACGGTTTGCAGGACCCATTTGACGATAGGAAATAGTGAACTCAAACATCTATTCTCACTGTTTTTTTTTTACCATCAATCCCAGAGTGTGTACAGCAAGATTTCAGTTAGCTGAGTTGCGTGTGTTTTTTTTAAAATGATGTTCTTCCATCCACTCAAACTTGCAGAGACTGAAACTTGTCAACATTTTTGTCTTTTAGAAACCGACACCTAAATGTTTGCTTATAAACATGAACATACGCCCATACCCTTTTAATCATATACAGTACACAAGCATATGCCTTCTCTACCACAAGACGGAAAAAATGCACACAAACAGCAACTTGTTTTTTTTGCTCTAAATCACACAGACGCGCACGCTCAAACCTTCACACATGGCTTCTCTTCAGATTTCTTTTTGTTTTGTAGAACGTGCCACCAAATAGCGTGTAATTGTAGCCGAAAGGAAACAATAAGACTTTCCTGCTCACTTCATTCCGAGAAGAAACAAAGAGAGGAAAAAAAAAAAAAAAGAAACATTGCTTCAGCATGCAATAGGATCACCATTACCGCTTTAGAGTCACTTCCTCTGCTGAACCCTAGAGGACTTCAAAGCGGGAGCTAGTGGGTTTATGTGGCTTTTTTGGAAAACAACAATCCAATACGATCTAGGGCAAGCCTCAGCAAACTACACCTTATTTAGGTCCGACGCACAAATCCTTTTTCCTTTGGCATGGAAATTATAGTTCCACAGGAAAACTAAGAATGTGAATATTTACAATGGAACAAAGCAGAGAAACTGTTTACTGAAACGAAACAGATATTAATATATTATTAAGTTATAGATCTCCATTCACGGCTGCTATACATGCAGTGCAACATCTGTGCATGGTATGGAACAGGATGCTTCACATGGTCATGTTTTCGGTTTTTTTTTCCTGGGGGAAAAGCCTTTTTTCTAGGTTCAGAGTGCAGTTAATAACACCTTCATTATTTAAGCTGGAAACAACACAGCAGCTGCTTTCTACACTACAAGGGGAAGGAGGACTACGAGAAGTAGCATGTAATCAAATTGGTAATGCTATATACCACACACATTCTCTCTCTCTCGCTCTCTCACACACACGCGCACGCAACAGAGCGAGAGAGAGAGAAATAGACTGACTCTGAGCCCGGCACACTCAAGAGCTGGGAAGTAGTATTTCCCCAGATTTTTATGGATGTGTGTAAAGAGTGGCAAATGAATCACCGCTTCAGTGCAACATTGGCACTCTAGACAGCATGCCGCTCTGCACCCTGCACTGCCCCACACACACACACACACACACACACACACACACACACCTCTGAGGACATACTGTGAGTGTAGTTGTACTAAAGGCTGAGATATAAAGAGCAAGAAATGAGGGAAAGAAATGAGTAGGAGGTCTGTGTCAAAGTGATTTGTCACTTGTACTGACAACTAGCTAAAAGACTTATATTCACCCTAACACGTATGTCAGAGGTGTAATAACCACACCGGGGCCGTTTTATCACATTAAAATGAACCCCTACATCACTGTGCTCGCTGTACAAGCAGCCCTGCACTGCCCTCTGACTGATAACATCCACAGCTCACACAAGCCAACGGAATCCAATAAAGCCAATCAAGCAGAAAACGCCTTTGTGCCCGAGCCAATCTGCAGCCCGATTTACACCTCGCATGAACATGTGTTTTCACTGATTCCATCACGGCTGCCGTTAGGGAGTAAGTACTCTTCTACAGAATACAACGTCATTACATTATTCCAATAAAACATGGCAAAGAACCCCATAAAAATCGATGGCTTTTCTATCAAAACTGCTGCAAACACACCTTGCATACAGAGAAAACATGAGCGTAGGCTGGACAATAATATCCGGTAAGACTTTTTCTGTCTATTTATGCTGACAACTGACTGACATCCCATACTCTCTTTGCAGTTTTTTTGTTGTTGATTTATGCATTTGGTTAAGAGCCAATTTCTGTCTAATGGCTGTCATCAGACCCTTTACATAGACCCTTTACAGATTCAAATGATGTATTACTCTTGTGTGTATGATACAGATAGACAGAGACAGAAAATGAATAATGAAAATGACAAAACTTTTGACCTAAGTTCTGCCAGTAATATACTTTGACTTCTCTACTTTAAGAAAACAAATATATTTTACCAAACAACATGGAAATGTCTGCATTTAGGCTGCTCGCTAACACAGTGGGTAGCATAACAAATGCAGTCACTCTGCCTAGAGATGTCTAAAACCCCGCTAGCTAAGTGTGCTTTTCTCTGCTGATCAAGTTCTTGCATAATTTCACACCACAGCGAAATGGATATAATTCATAATTCATTCAGTTTGTAATCAGTGCTTGCTCCTGCACAATCACATCATCATCATCAAAACAGAGAAGAGCACTTACACACTCTGTACAGACAACAGCGCACATTTTAAAATGTTTAAATGATCTAACAAAAAAAAAAAAAGACATAAATAACAAGCTAAAAGAACAGGACCGACTTAATCAATCAGCAATTATTTCCCCAACAAAGATGATTCATATCTTAGGTTATTGCTAAGCATTCGGTCATATAGGTAGTTAATCTAAACTAGTGTTAATGGCCAATTGAAAGACTCTTAACAGGTTATATTCAAAAGAGGTATGAAGGTGATAGTGTTAGTTTTACGTGCTTAAAGGTATTACTGTATCATGTGTCTTTGCCAGAAGATATTCTCAAGATATCAGAAGATAAACCGACAACTAATAATACAAATGCAAGGTCTGGGACATTGTTGACACCTATGAAAGAAGCAGAGCTCCCCCACCTCCTAAATCCCAGATTAAGCTGTAAGCAAGACCCTTCCCTTTTTTCACTGGAGCCCCTTTACACAAGCACTTTTACACTCAGATTTACCCACGATTAATCTTAATGGAAAACTGACACAGCAATTGACCGGGACGAGACCTAGTACAACTTCCATCAAATTATCTGGAAGCCCATGTGTGAACAGAAACCACTAGCTGCTCACAGCTTTAATACCAGCACAGTGAATGGACTATAGCAGGACAACTCAACAGAGAAAAACAGAAATCGAACCGATTCAGAAATGAAGGAGCTGTTGGTTGACCGTCATTTATGAGAGAATCACCAGCAGATTCTAACAAGGCATCGTTATAAAGATGACACAGGTGAAAGGAAAGTTTAAGCCTCCAGATCCATTGTACGTAGGATTTGTTACATCTTGTGCAAGAGGAAGATCAAATGAATGGGTACATCCTGGTAAAATACCATATCGAGGTTCGATGGTGCAACGTCCAAACTGGTACAGTTATGCTGATGTGAGTATGAATTGCCATCTGAGGAATCAGGGCCGTCTGAGTGCATGCTTTACATTTCTGAAAAAGTCAAATCCAAGTGTCCTGGATAGTGCAGGATTAACACAACAAGACAAGCTTCTTTCTTCCACTTATGATTGATGCCTGCTGTGAAGAGCTTCAAAACGTTGTTGCTTGGGCAAACTATCAAGCAGACTTTGGGAAAAAGAAAGGAAGCGTGTCCATCTGCTTTTTACTTTTCTCATCTCTTTCTGTTTTCTCTCTCTGCTCTGGTGCTTTGTTCTGGTTTGAGAATAGATGTATTGAGTCACGGCAAAAGTTAACGTACCCAGAGGACAGAACTGTATTCTGCCACCTCGGCTGCAAGGGAAGTCGGCCTGTCATCTGTTCTCAGTGGTTTTCTTTACGCAGATCTCCCAAAAACTCAGAGCAAACATAAAGCCACCCACACATGTCTGGTAAGATTATGCTGCTTAAGAAAACACACTATCCCGAATGATGGCATAAAAAAAAACATGCAGCCCCTCCCCCTACACACACACACACACATATACACCCACCCACACAAAGGAACAAAAACATGTTCCCAGCATCCTCTTGTCAAAGGACTCGACAGTGTCTGTGCGTGCCTGTGCCTACACATACAGACACACTCTCTCTATCGACACTGTTGCGCAGTTCTCTCTCATTCATGCTCTCACTACAGTAGCGAATATAGTTGTAGAAGCTCTTGCGTAATGAAACTCCTACACACATGCATTATTTGTAATATACATACCACTGTACACCAGTTTCCCCAATCACTATAAATACAAAGGCACACCAGATCACCCTTCTCAAATATTTAACGTCGTAGGCCTACTCCAGATGCGAAGTTTATTCAAAGGGCATGGTGGCCTATCCCTCCTTTTCCTCGGTTCTCTTTCATAAGAGCTGCTATCAGTTTGTCAGCTCCGTCTTTTGGCACAGAAGCTCGGGGCAGATTACAGAAGAAAACAACAGACAGACAGTCAGACAGACAGGCCAAGTTTTTCCCCAGTGGAGAAATTTGACCTTGCAGTCCTCATGAGCAGTCACCATGACACAACCTTGACCCAGCCAATGAGAAAATGCATTGTACAAACTCGTAACAAGATGCAGACACTGGTCACTAGCTGGTCACTCAGGTCTGAAGAAACTCTTAAGCCAAAATAATGCAAGTCTACACACAACATTTGGACACAGACGGTTGCTTTTGTTACAACTCTGACAGGAGAAACAGACAGGAAGATTCTACAGTAGAGCAGCTGTGGGCGAGGCGAACAGCTTCGTCAGTATTCAGGACTTTTCGGTATTTTTCCAAATCGTTGCAGTCTGTGTATTGTGTCCCGTTGCTGAGGAATGTGAAAAATGTCAACTATGCAAGCCAGAGCCAAACTGTCGGTGTTTGGTGGGGAAAATCGCCTTTGGAGTAACCCTGAGGAGTGCTGGACAGTTTGTGCGGAGTTGTGTGAGGCCATGAGGCTCTCTGTGAGACCTTGGAGCTCATCATCAAACTGCCCGACCTTCCCCTCCGTTCCTTGCCCCCCTCTTTCCTTCTCTCCCAGTCGGGGGTGGCTTAACGACATGCTTGTCTGGAACACAGGGACCAAATGAAACCAGTCCACAGAGCAGATGCAGTCACGAGACACCACAGATATGTGTACACATATACATAGACACACACACACACACACACAGCACAGCACAAGGCCAAGCAATCAGCCAGTTGGCTTGCTGGAGAGACAATGTGATGCGGATGCTGAGGAGAGCTATCGAATGGCTGGAGCTCTTAAAGTGCAACTCCAGCAAATTTTATGAAAAACATAACAAAAAGGATCTAAAAGTCTATTACCTCTTATTTTGATCATTTCTGACTTTAAACAAAGGTTTCCTTACTAGCATATTTACAAACAAGGCGAGGGTTGGTCTTAGACGTGAGTCTGACTGTGACGTCAACCTGTATTGGGAACGGGGCTTTTTTTCCATTCTCACGCTGTCTTCGTGCTCGAAATCACCAAAAATCACAAACATATAGTTTTAATATAGAGATCAGGCAGTAGGGAGAGGTTTACTGTACATCTATAAACAAAAAAAAAAAAACAGAGAAAACAAAGAAGATTTTTCGTATAGAAAAATACAAAGTAAACAGACTTATTTGTTTTAGTACATAACTCCTTGCATAACTGCTACACATGCAGGTGTGGTTTCCGAAATCCCTATGGCTGTTTTCTTTTGTTTTTGCTTTGCTTTCATGGATTTCTATAGGTTTATTTTGTTTTCCTGAGTGCAAAGCACAGAATGAGGAAGTATGCTTCGGTACTGACTGCCAAGTTAAACCCCTTCAAAGACATTTAACATTAAACAAAGTCCAGTGGCAAACAATGAAAATTAAAAAAATGGAGACATAGTCTTTATTGTACAGGTCATGTTTTTCCCATACACTACACTACCTGTGGCTCATTCATTGGTGCCTGAAGCTATATTATAAGCATGCACTGCATATGAGCAAATAAAGTTTCCAAAGCCACTTTCCACACATAAGGTTTAAAATGTGCATTTATAAAAGTGACGCTGGTTTAGTGAACTTGTAACATTTAACTCAACTGCTAAACTGACACACATTTATACACGTGAAGAGCAAAAACAAAAACATGAGAGAGACAACATAGCCAAAGACTTGCCAAAGAACAGCCAAAGACTGGCTGCTATCATGTCTTGTTGATGGTACAAATACGTTTCTGGGAATTAAAGAGCTGTTGAGTATTTATTTGAGCTGTGAAAAGGAATAAAACACATATCTTTGTACAGCTTAAATAACATGGAGCGCCTTTCTGTGGGTGAACCCCTCACCAGTGATTACATCAAGGTTTTGCAATGGTGCTTAAACATGGCGATGTGACACCAGAAAAAAGGGCATTGGAGTTACTTTTTAACAGTGTCTGCAGCAGTTGGGGTAAGGGGGTAAAACAGGAGGAAACAGTAAAACAGAAGACAGAATGAGCAGGAATTAAGTGACGGCAGGAAGGGTGGAGCAAGTGACAAAGGGCGGAGATGCAGGTCTGCTCGCACTCTCACAAACATTGCGCTGTGCATCTAAGCCTGGCATTTCTGTGACATTTTCCACTCAGTGCTCTTCCTCATATCGACCTACACGCAAACAATTCCACACAAACACACATTTCCACACACACCTATCCCAATCAGGGAGATGATCAGGAGCTCAGATAGTGACTTTTTTTTTTTTTTTTTTTTTTAACAGACGATCATAGTCTGTATTAAAGGGAAAAAAAACGTTCCATGTGTAAAAGTTGATATAATGGGTTCTGTAATGTCGAGACCCTCATAAAAGACTATTCCTCCTAACCTAATGACTGGGTTCAGAGAGGAGACATTACTTTAATTGCAGTTTTGTGTAACAACAAACAAACGGAGACCAAGCAGCCCAGGGACAATGAGTACCGCCCAATCAAAGTCTCAAATGAAGAGGTGTTTGACTCTCACACACACACACACACACACACACACACACACACACACACACACACACACACAAACACACACCACACACACAGACCCTCATGCAATAAGGAAACAGGAGCAAGCACATGCTTGAACAAGCATAGGAATGTGATCCAATGCTTTAAATGTTCAAACAAAACACAATACATCTAGAGTAGACATCCCACATCCCATTTCACTCATGAACACACGCATGCAAAGAAAAACACGGCGAGATGAGTGAGTGGTAGAGGACAGCATCTCTCTGTGGCATAATTAGAGAGCATAACTCTCGGATAGAAGCCATCTCCAGGCTGACTACAAAACCACTGTGTGCCCTTGAAGAAACATCTGGGCTCAAGAAAAACAAGGCAATTATGTGGACGAGGTGGGAGGAGGGAAGAGAGAGAAGTGGAAGGATCTGCCCTTTAAAGAGCACTACAGAGGTTGGACCGAGAGCCACTGAGGGGCGGCACAACCCACAACAAGGCAGCACAGACACCTTCGACAGGCACCACCCTCCTCCTCCCACTTCGGTCAGGATTCCTATCTGCACGCCAATGCGCCTGATCCCATTAGGCCTTATCTTCCTCTTTGAAACCTCAAGGTTGTCCTTTCATGCTCTTGTTTGAGTTCACCTCCATTTTACTTTAGTAAAGTATAGGGTAAATACGTCTGGGAAGTGCTGTTTAGCTCCTCTCCTTTACCCACTTCATCTCTTTTACCTGCTTTTTGTTTTCCTCAGCAGTGGTTGAGCCTGGAGCCTACACACTGAGCATAAAGCCTGTGGTGCCACTTCCCAAAGCAAATTTTGTGTCCTTTTTGATGCTTTGTAGGGAAACCAAGACAGAACAAAAACGCCCTCAGACAGGTGGGGGATGATAACTGGTTCCCGTAAATCAAGCACTAAACACCCATGAATTAAGCAGGACTTTCAGCATGTCCTTTCGGCTGTGCCTACCTGCCCTTTCCTTTGTTTTTGGTTGGTGCTGAGGGAGCCTTGGATATAGATGACTCACACAGCCCCTAAAGACTCACTATTCAGACACAACATTACCATACCAAACAGGTGTGCAGGGAAACAGGTGCTGACACGTCTAGCAGGGACTGCTGGTAACTGCCAGGATCAGCACACAGGGGGGTCACTGGAAAAAAAAAAAAAGGCTACCTCCATTACACTGTTCCTACCCCATGTCCTTCAGCACCAATTCTCCTTATACTGACCAGCTCTGTACAACATTACTCAGGCCTCTGCTTCCCACATATCGCACAATAAGTATCTGCGGAAGGTTTTATTTCCTCTGTTTGTTTTCTTGCTTGTTGGGTGGGGTGGGGGGGGGGGCAGAGCTCAGCTCAACTAGTCCACAAAAGAACCTGAAAAGCACTCCTGATGGTCAAGGCTGGGAACAAGCTCCAGCCTTCTTCTCCACTGCACTTTTCCCAGCATTCTCATGCGCTTGAGAGAGGAAAAGAGGGCACACAATGCACAAGTTTCCCAGACATTCCAAGACAACCCTCAGCCAGATGTGAGGAGACATGCTGGCATCTATTAATGTGAACCAGGCATAAATAAAGGCATGTAGATTGAGGTGCGTTACACTGAAATATACAGTGTACTGCCTATAAGTGCTGGTAAGGAATTCAAATAGCAGTAAAGAACTTCGCTTTTTTTTGCAAGACAGTATGTAATTCAGAAAAGGCATAACTGTTGCGTTGTTTGCCACAAACATTTTCTAACAGGGTGCCACCAAAGGTCAAAGAGATCTCTGTGTTCTAGACAGAAAATAATTAGTCCATCATGCTTAGATGTTGTCACAGCTTTTATGACAGCTTGGCCATAAGTCTCTCAGTGGAACGTAGATAAGGCTAGCCAAATATTTACTTGATAACACTCAAACTGTCAGACAAACCTCCACCTCAGTACTAGTAGTACTGTAGTAGCAAGTCTAATATTATTGTAACTGTCATGGAACAAATATTGTGTTAACAGCTTTTTATTACAATATTAGTAAAATGACAGTTACTCCAAAATTATACAAGCTCCTCAGCCAGTCTATGAAAATGTGTGGTGATGTACCAGTGGCTGCACAATAAGCAGATATGTACCAACAGCTATAAAAGAAAAAAGATCATCAGGAAGTCGCAAAGTTAATAAACAACTTGTATGCATGAAAAACAGTCATTACTGTGCACAGTGAAAGACACTCCAATACACACATGCTCCACGTCCCGAGCCATAAAAATGACTACCTACTGAGTTATGTGCCATGTGACAGATGAGCAGGGTCTAAGATAACTTAGATTAGCACAGCGTTTCATATTACCAGCAAGCTATTCATTACTGACAGCTGATAGATTAAGAAGTGTTTTAATGCATATTTCCCAGCAGAGCTCAGCAATCCTGACCATCATCAACAAGATCAACAAAACAACAGACAACTACAAAGCAATAAACTCTATCATCATGTTTCTGTTATTAACGCAAATCCACCAATCTTACCTTTCTGGCAGTGGCTGGAAGTCCAGCAGCGGTAGCTGTAATTGTCATTAAAGCTGGTCCTGAAGCACTGAGGATTGTCCTCCATAATGCCAGGGCACACATCGCCACACTCTTTGGACAGCTTGTTTAAAGCAACGTAGTTATTAAACTCTGCATCCATAATGAGCGACCAGTCCACCGAGTCGAGATAGCACAGCTCTGGGTTCTTCTCGATCCTAATGGCCCCTCGCGTGATGTTCCTCAAGTTGTACAGGCCGATGTCTTTTAGGCTGGTCATCTCAAAGATTACCAGGGCGTAGTTGTAGAAGAGGTTGCGTCCTCGGATGACACTGAGGTTGGGGAAGAGCGTGCTGAGGCTCTCAAGGCCGGCTACGCGGAACAGGAGTAAGTAGTCTGTGACCATGGTGAGCTTGGGGAAGCTAAGCATGCGAAACTCCTGATGAGGGTTGTGGTTTTTATCTCCTATGAGGAGGATCTGCAGGTAGCCCTCCACCACCGTGCAGTTCTCCAGCTTCTTGAACTCACTGATGTCATTGCGGATATCAATGTGAGGACCACAGACTGTTGGAAAATAAGAGAGAACACAGTCAGTTATCTGAAATTGAAAGAAATTTGGATATGATTATTGGCATTATTGGCATGCTATTTAGGATCTCGCAGATTCAAATACTTAATTATATTTTTCTATCATATTTGAAAAGCTCGGTTTTGCACAAGAGTTGGTGGTGGTCAAAAGGACAACAGTAAAAGTCAATATAACAGTAAATATTAATACACTTAACATTCCAGACCACTAATTTCATTGGACGAGCGGCGTACCAAGAGTGCTTATATTTAGTATAACCACACTGGGAGGTTTCACTATGTATATCACTCAGCTTGTCTATGTTCCCACTGAAACGGTTAATACAGCAGAGTTTGCGACATCATCAGAAGACATGGCAAACGATAAATTTTTCATGAATATAACTTCTGACTTTATATATGAAAGCTCATCAGCTGAAGATGAAAAGGAAGAAGGGAAGCCAATTTCACCAGAGTCACCTGTAACAGGAATGTACACGTCAATGTGAAAATGTGATCTAGCTAGCCGGCTAGCCGAACAGCTATTAATGAGTGTGGCTTCTTCGAGATCTATTTCCATTCGGGGAGCAAAAATAAACAAAATATTTGACCATACTGTGTCTGAAATATCAGTTACTCAATATTAATTTCTTATTTATAAAACCGTTGTATAAAAGCAATAATGCACTCGCAATTGTGCTGTTAGACTGAATATCAGCACGGCTGCGATTACCTGCAGGCTCGTGCCTACGGCCGAACATAGCCGTGCCGATATTCAGTATAACCTGTACTCTTGCTCATGCAATATTGCTTCAATATATCCCACTGCACAAATCCACACTTTGTTCACACTGCACACAAAGGGGCATTATAGCTTTTGTTCCTCTTTCTTATGAAGTGGTGCCAACACACAGAGTCAGCTAAGGCAAGCCCAGTGTGGCAATTCAATGTGTCGGGTAAAAAACAGGCATTTATGTGGAGACTCATGTTCTCTGTATAGTTTTGTGGGATACGGGATCCAAGAATCTTCTAAAAAATGTTTTTCACCCCAAATGACCCCAGTGTTTAAAAAGGCCATCCATGCCTATGAGCCACACAAAAAGCAACCTGTATTCAGAGCCAGAATGTTCTTGCTCATCCACTCTCTCCTTCACACAAAAAGCCACAAACAAAACCATTTATGTTTTATTTTGGAGAATTATATCCGCTTTATGTGATGTTGGCAGCATCTCTTTCCAACAGCTAGTTAAAGCAGTGACTAGCAGTCATATAGCAGTCTTGGTGGACAGTCAAGCCAGTGTGTGGCCAAAAGCTCCCAAAATTTATATTAGACAAACAGGCTGGGATATTGTCCAAATTCTGCTTGGTCTTGTGTCAGAAGTCATGGACCGAGCAGAACAGGCTTTATCTTAACCAATGGAGATTATAAAACCACAATCGCAAAAGGTCAGATGATATAAATAACATGCTACTGGCTAAAACAAAAGAATGAACATACACCAAAACAAAAACAACTTCATAAATGTGACTCTTCAAAGAACATATCTGTCTTCTGGAACTCAACAGACACTCGAAATACCTGCAGTAAGTGCACTCATTGAGGTTTTTTATGTTCCTGGCAAGCCTTAGGTCGCTCTGTCTCAGACAGCCAGCGTCATGCATCGCTTCCAAACAGCCAAAACACTATCTTACAACAACATTATGTCCTCAACAATACAGCAGCATTAAAACAGAGGGCAAATTTGCACGTAGTCCAAACAGGTCAAGATCTTTTATCTGGTGTCTTTTCCTGCTGTGTTATTTTCTCTTGAGGAAAAATCTCAGCGAAAAACACACACATCTGAGAAGCAAACAAACCACTAAGACACCCTGCCAAGAACGTGAATCTGATTTGACGTTCCTCATTCACCCAGCTTGCCCAAAATAGTGAGCACATTGTTTATTAAGCTCCTGTCAGCCTAGTAGGGGCATCCAAATTTAGAACGGAAATGACTGCTCCATGAGAAAATAGTATTTGTTTCTGCTATCACTGCATGGCCGTGCTCGGGAGCCAGGGAGTTGTATGTCCCCTTTGTTTCATCCTTGGATTTTTTTTTTTTGTTCTCTCTTTCTCTTCCTGCTGCCAAAGAGGAGGAGGAGGGCTGGATTGGCATAAACACAAAGACTAATTTGTTTGTTGGTAAAGAGAAACTCTGCTCCTCAGTTCCTGATTCATTAATAAAATCAGACCAGCATTACATGAATGAAATGGCCCAGGAAGTGTAGCTGTTTATCTGTGCATGCAACTAATTAATCTAAACAGTTCAGCTCTAACACATAAAATACCAATTATTGTCTTAGATACACTGTTATGTAGACATTTAACAAATGTCTCTGTATTGGCAGGACTGTGCAAGCTGCCTGGAGCCAACTGACACAGCCATGTGCCCACCAGTTGACCTCTGCCGTGAATCCAACAGTGATCCGCGGCCTGTTTCCCAGCTCATATTCCACTCCCATTCCACTTATGGAGATCCAGCTCTTCCGTAAACACACGCCCAGCGAGAAATACATCTAAAGCCCCGTTCTCCTGGCCCATTCCACAAGGACTGCTTTCAATCCAGAGCGGACAATATCTTTGCATTTTTATAATATCCAACTATTGGATACTGGTTATTCTAAAAACTATTCCAGACATTTTTCCCCCTTTTATCCCCACAGTGTTTTAGGTACTGACCTGGATCTGTTTGTGGGACATTTTAAGCACTGTAAATATAATTGAAAGAGTGAAAAATCAACAAGGAGTCGTTACTTTTTTTTTTTATTTCAACCCCTCAAACTCTCAAGACCTGTCAAGAGTCCTCACTCTTCTAACTACATACATTTCATATTACTTCCACCGTAGTTACCGAATAATATGTAGTAGTTATTTTAAAATGCTCTAAAATGAATAAATAACTAAAGTTTTTATTTTTCGGAATTTAAGGAGTTGTTTCAATAAGCAGTTTTAATGTTTACACACTCATAAAATGTGCCTTTAGTTGTGAAGTTGTAAACATTAACTGCAGATTGTCGGTGTATAAATGCTAACTGAACCAAAATTATTGCTATTCTGAAGATTTGCTGATTTATTTGTTTGAACTTATTTGAGGTTATGGGAACAGCCTAGAAACCGATTTCACACAATGTATCATCAGTGTTTATTACTCACCGGTAAACACATATTGGGATATAAATGTGATATAAATCATTTAACAATGTTTTTGAAACCACAAACGTCACATTTAAGCAGACTTTCTTAGTTTTAATTACAGTACGTTCCTAAATCACGTTGTTCCCAGGCCCTGGGACCAGATCTCAAGGTCTCACAGCAAAACTTTCAAATCTAACCTTCAAATCTCATTACAAAAAAAAGTCAGGCTACTTTTAAAAGCATATTAACCTATACTATAGGTGTATTGCATTGATTTTATGTGATTTGTTGCTGGGTTGATAACAAATAAGATCTGAAATCTAACTGGCTGAGCCTTCCCCCTTTTTTGCTTAGATCAGCCAATGAGACGTGCTGGTGGCTCCTGTAATTGGTGAAGAAAAAGTGAAAATTTACTAGTGCTGGTGCTGGTGGCTGGTGCTGGTGGCCATTCATATAATACGAAACTCAACGCTGAATGTTGAATGTTATCTCCTGATTATAGATGCACTCATTGAGATAACCTGGATATCTAAAGACTTTCCTCTGACATTTGCAAAAGGTCTCTTAGTTGTGCTCTCCAAAGACGAACAAACGTCACATCAATGGCAAGGAGCACAGCCAGAAATAGAAGACGATGGCAGGTATGGTCTAGTTGCAAATCTTTTTTCCATTTGTGAATATTAGGGGGTTTATTAGAAGTGAACTGATTTAGTTTTTGTTGTGCAGCTAATAAACTTTATATAGTTGACCTCTCTATGCTGTGCTATGCTATGACCTCAGCTATATGCTGGGCTATATGACTATGGGCAACACACATCATAGTCTGTTGTGGCAGAGAATAATAGTATAGCGCATTCTCTACGCATTGTGGATTTCTCTTTGACTATACAGACTAACTGGAGTGCTAAAGTAATGACATTCACATTAAAACTTAACACGTAAAAAACACCGGAAAATATTTACTGACAAATTTACAGTAATTTCCTGGCACAGCATTGTTACCAATGAAGTACTGCAAATTTACAGCAAATAATTTTAAAACATATTTATAAACTACTGTAAATTGTATGTATCCAGTAACACACCATGAATCCAATCACCTCATTTGCATGACGCTTTTATCCAAATCAACTTACAATTAAAGCAGGATGCAGCTGAGCAGTTTAAGGGTCTTGCTCAAGGACCCAATGGCGGCATGCTGGGATCTGAACTCACAACCTTCTGATCTCTGAATCGAAACCTTACCCACTGAGCCACCACTTCCCTCAACTAGCCTTCACTGATTCAAGCACCTCTACCCTTGAATTAACTCAAAGTAAAAGATGAATTTAAGTACTTTACTCAACCAAAATTGTGGTTGATGTAAATCAAAGGGTTTGGGTTCATCCAAAATAGTCGCTAAAGTGAAAGGCACAAAAAGCGATCCAGAAATTTTCAGATTCTCGACAAAAAGAGAAACTTTACCATTATCACTCCTGCATAAACTTTAGATATCCAACTATTCGTTGTGTTTTTGGGTATTTTACTGTAAACCAATTCACTGCTCTAATTGCCCAATCGTTTAAAAGACAATAAAATATTTTGCTGTTAAATAAATACGGTAAATTTACAGCAATTTTTACAGTGAATTAGAGATGTGTGATAAGGCAATACATATCATAAGACGATAGAAAAGTGTCTATTTACAGATATTTTCCTATATCGTCTATAACACCAATGATGCAAAAGCCACTTTTCAGCAGCCGGTCTACATCACTAAGGTCAGAGCTAGAAGCTACTAGCGGTGTGCTGTAACTAAAATAAAAACAAGCATGGAGGGGCGTGACACAGAGCGACACTCCCCGCAACACTCCGACACGGAACAGGAATCAGCCCAACTAAACGATGACGAACATCTACCTAAAAAGGGAGGTACTTCTATCGTTTGGATTCCTGAAACCTAAAGTTGAATAGACTGTTTTAATATTTACTTCTTATAATTTGCATTCATGCTGTTCCCATTTGGACAGTGTTATGTTTCTCTTGTTCTCATTTTTATTTGCTCTGTTCAATGTCACTTCCAAATAAAACAGGAAAAGAAAAAGTGGCTTTCACTGGTGTTTAGCTCACAGAATTATCAAAAAGCAGTCATGAACGCATGAGGTTATTTTGTATAGATCATTCTTTTCATCAATTTTAGAGAAATATATCATTTCAAGACATATCCATATTTGTTTGTTTACTACTTTATTAATCCCACACGGGGCAATTGCATAGGGCATAGGCAGCACATCCCAAACTTCCATATTGTCCATGTCGTGATATATGATTGTGTCCATACTGCCCAGCCCTACAGTGACTGTGAACTCATTTCAGACAAATATATGTAAGTGTGTGTCAGTACAATTATTTTAGAGCTTTGGCAGTTTTGGTAGCCATTTTTAGTAAAATCTCACACACTGGAATATTCTGAACTTGAGAGGTACATGAAAAAAAAAAATTCTGATTTCCTGAATTTGACATCACTGAAAGCAGCAATAAGGTCAAAGCAAGGAAATCAATCTTTTTTTTGTTTGGTGTATTCAGAGATACATGAGATAAGAAGCACAGCGTGCACCAGTATGTCCACACCCTCTCACACTCTTTCACTGTGCTCAACAGCAACATGAAGCAGCAGGGAATCTAATCATGGCATCGAAAGGCTGCGAGTAGCACCGTCCATTAGATCAGGCGTCTAGAGTCCACAGAGCTCGAAAAGAGCAAACAGAAACCCGGGCGTCTCTTCCTCTCAGCACGCTATTCACACCGCTGAGCAAACAGACATATCAGGAATCCAGCATCCACTGTTTGCGTTTGATAACCTGACCCTGGCCTTCCACAGGAATCTCTGAAGCAGGGGAGGCTACGAGGGTCTCTTCTGTGTGATCAGGCGTAGTGCACCTGAGCAAACACGGCTTTTATAAAATGGTTCACAAGTACTTCTCGGGTGCTCAGGAGGAATGCTAGCGGAAATTCACAATTTCAACACATCTTGCCTGTTTCACTCCAACGCAAATATTGCCTACATGTCTGAAGGCTTTTAATCATCCAGGGTATCCTGTTCGTTTAATAGTAGCAAGTCATGATTAGACTTAGTTTGCCACTCATTAAGGTGATTGGACTTGCACTGTAATATATTAGGGTGCGTTCACATACGCACCGTTTAATCCGTTAGAATCAAAAGATGGTGTATTTTCCACCTTGGTGCACTTCATTTAGGCAGGTGAGAATCACACTCGGGTGCACACCACCACCTGACGTGGTCTCAGTCCGGTTCCAAGTGAACTCTTGCATGGTTTGATTGCAGTAAGAAAGAGGTTTGACTCTCTGCAGGAAGTGAACCCAACATGCAATGCATTTTGGGTTAGAGGGCAGTATTTTATTGTAGATACAAGCTTCTAAACGAACCCATGAAGTGCAAACTGAGCCAAAGGACACATGTTCTGGATATTTAAACCAACAAAAAAAAAAAACCCAGAAAATAAAAAGCTGGATGTGATACACAAAATGTTGTAAAGTAGTTATTTAAATAATTATCAGATTTTTTTATTTAGCTGGCTGTGTGCTCAGGTGATTTTTGTGATTTCTACTCTTTGCATACCTGGCTTGGTTATCCTTTTTCCATCACTGAATTTCTGACCAATGAATAAATGAGTTTTATGAGTGTGTGTTCATATCTATATGCCCCGTAGCCAATACTGTTTTTCTTTCCGCTTCAATTAATTGTGTGTACAGTGTCACACCAAACCAACCCAAATAGCAAATAAACCAAATTATACATTTCACTCTGATGCCAACTTGGCAAACGGTCTAAAATGTGTGAAAGTGCCCTTAGGGAATTTAAGCCACTAAACCGAACTGATGAAGCCCTTTGAATAACAGACAAAAGTGGCTTCAAGATATTGCAATAAGACAACTTCAAAATTTCAACATTTTCAAAATAAGTCTTTAGCAATTAAATACAGTTGCAGTGAGAATGGTTCGTTATGAATTAATCGTTAGTTATTGTAATTGTGAGGTGTGAGAACTGTACAATTCTTTTTTTTTAAATAAATTAAATATAAATAAATTACAACTTATTAAACAGATAGAAAAATATCAGAAGATAGTGGAAGAAATTATGAGCAAGTCGAAGAGAACATAACTGTCTTTTTCTGGCCTCCTTCTGTCTATTAACTTCAAGAAAGCTGTAGTGTTCTTATGTAATACAGAATCAGTATCTGAGTGTGGTATTTGTGCCGGTCTCTGGTCAGTTATTCGAGCCAGCGCATTTCTAGTTGAATAATAAAAACAGCAGCGTTTATCATCCATTTGATCCAATTACAGCAAATGTTTTGCACTGGACTGCTCCCAAGGGATGATGGGATTGAGCAAACACCACTCTCACGTGGAGAGGCACGAAAGCATGGCTCTGGCTTCTGCCCAAAAGAGCTTGCACCTGCCACCTCAACTGTGCTTAATCCCCCCACATGCTGGAAGTCATCTGACCACTGGGCTTGTGCTACACTTCCCTTCAGTGGCCCTCACATCAAAAGCATGAGCTCATGTGTCAGAGTCCGGCTACAAACAACACCCGTTCCACCCCTTCTCTATCCACTGCTCTGTTTGCATTAACCCCGTCGCTAGAGAAGGGAAATAAGGCTGCTGATAACACAAAACACTTTATCATATGGAATCAGAACTGCCTTGTTACAGATAAATGCACGAATACTCAAAAATGCATTTTAGAATTTGTAAATAAACTCTCACTTTAAACAAATGAGAAGAAACTTTTTTTTTTAACATGCCTGCATGTGTATATGAATATGCATTGCTTATACACTTATATGGATTTTCTGTGCCAAAGAGGAAAAAAATCAAATAAAACGTCAGTGTGTTTTGTTCCTCTCTTCCTTTTCAACTTCAATTTCCTATTATTTATTTCAATTTTCTATTATTAATTTAAATTTATTTTCTAGTTTACATTTCAATTTGTCATTCTTTTCAGTCCTTTGATATTTCCATTTGCCATGTTCATAAGGACTGAAAATGAAAAGATCAAAAGCTAATTAAAACACAAAATAAACAAATGGAAAAATCAAATGCACTGCTGAACCCTGGGAAATTGAGAAGTTGAAAATAGATCAAATTGCAGGCTGAAATGGAAAAAATTATACTGATAATAATGGTTTCTTTCTCTTTTTTTGCACCAGAAATCCCGTATATACCTCATTTCAGCTGTCAAATCCATAAAGATATACTGATTAAATCCAGTCTGTGCAGAAATGGTGCTGTGAGATGATCTTCATCCATAGATTTAAATGTACATGCAATACGATTGGCTCAATAAAAATGCATGTGACAATAGCTTGCACAAATCAACCAAAAGTCCTATAATTTTAATAGTTTTTCAAGACAGTTATTATGTAAAATAATAACAATAACAACAATAATAATAGCTTTCTCATGAAACTGAATTTTGGAACCAAAAACTGAGGACTAACCCAAATCCAGGATGGGGGTAAACAATTACTCCTCTAGTAATTAAAATTATAATATGCCATGGGTAAACTGTCAATATTACAATAATTAATCTTTTAATAATATTTGAAATGTCCATAATTATATAAATATTATATACATATTATATAAATATTTGTAAAACGTCCATAACAATACTGTAGTTACTGAATATACAGACGAGTGACAAATTAAAGGAAAAACTGGTGGCTCTGTTATGCCGTGCATTTTGCTGACGTGGTTTGGGTTCAGTTGTCCCCTTAGAGAGAGAAGGGTCACTGCAAATCAATACACACTTATTCTGACTGATGAATCATTTCTATCCGGATAGGATTGGTCTCATCCAGGATGATAATGCCCCCATCCTCGTGGCATGAAGGCTCACTGAATGGTTTGATGAGTATGAAAATAATGTACACTTCCCGAGACTTGCTGGATCAGTGCCAAGCCACACTGAAGCTGTTTTGGAGGCTTGTGGTGGCCCAACACCTTATTATTTTCCTTATAATTTGTCCTTTAATTTGTCCCTCGTCTGTATACTGTGTAACTGAATACCACTGCATGCATATACATATCACATACATGCAAAAGCATGGTTTACTCATACAAGTACTTATCGGTTGAGTTGAATGAAGGGCTTTTCACAGGCAAAGCAAAATTACACGTTTCCTATACATTTACAATGACAGACTCAACCCTAAGTATGCATCAACCGCCCCACCTCCGAGTTACAAAATTCTCAACTTTTGTTGTTCTCATCTGCTTGACTAGCATTTCCAGCAAGCTAACTTTGGCTAGGAAACTTATTTGGCTCAACTAAATAAAGCAGGAAATGAGTTCATGATGGGGTGAATCTTAGGCGGTCTATAAAACATCATCAAGGACCAGAACCTATCCAGTTAGGATGCACTTGTGCTCATTCTGTTTACATGAATACACTATATCAAAGCTACAATGAGTATGGCGACTAGCAAGCTACGTTAAATCACGTGTAGGTTTGACAGACTTATTCATAAATCTGAGTTCCCCCAGTCACGTTTTCTAAATAATAGATACATTCATATTTTGCTGAAACAATACACAAAAGCACCGTCTTTATACAGGAATACTTTAAAAAGCAGTTAGGTCGATGTCTACATAGTGCCTAATAGAATTCCACTTGAGATTCAGCCATGGAAAACGAGTGACTGATAGGTGCCTGTTTGTAATTATTACTTACTTATATTCAAGATCACACTTTCTTCTGTTTTATATTTAATTGAAAATGTACAGTATGCCACCAAAGACATTTATTCAGACCTATTTTCCTACATCCCAAATCATTTAGACAAAAAGTTCTACGTCAGGCAACTAGATGTAGAATGGAATCATAAACTATGATCGTTTTTCAGGGCTTAAAATATGATACGTACTAAACAGTTCACCACTTCTGTAGTCAGCAGTACTCTAACACAAACACAACAGTGAGTCAGCATGTAAAAACGAAGCCTGTCCTCACAGTCAGCTATGCTGCACTATAGAAAACAATGAAACACGTGAGGAGTTGCTCATTTTGGCCCATTAGGCTAAATTACTCTCCTTCTATTCGATGGTGTAAGCATGGCTCCTAGATTACTCACAAGTAGATAATATGATGTCCCTGTTTAAATTAAGAGCTGTAAAGCTCATCTAGTTGCTCAGTGGAGACGCTCTGCCCGCTGCTACCACTCTGAAGGCACAAACTAGCACAGTGACACAGATTCGGTGACTCACACGCTGCCCTGGTGTGCAGGCAGAGCAAGTACAAATGCTCCCCCATGTCCCACCTTCACTGCTACCCCCTCAGCAGAGGCAGAATGAAGAGGAGAGAGAGAGAGAAAAGAGTGTGTCTGACAGTCTGGCCAATGCAGAGTGTGTGAGTCATAAGAGCAGAGGCCCACACTGTCTCAGTCACGAGCAGCAAAAACAGAACGAGAGCCCAGAACTGCAGAGCTCAAGGTAGACAAAAGGTCTGGAGAGAAAGAAGAAAAACACTCTGCCTTCACAATGTGTCACTTTGGTGACAGCCATTTCTGCCCATATTTTCAACCGCAGTGGCTACAGATGAAACCATCGCACAATGACTGCCTGTATGGCATTTCAGAACCCAGTGATTAGACCATCTGAAATAAATGTCCAGTAGAACAGAATACAAGCTTTCGATCTCGCCTCTCATCCACAGCGTGTTCAAAATTCCAGCTAAGAAGTCAGAGTGTCAAATTAATGACTAATCCTGAAGCACGGCAGAGAGATTTTTCCTTAAATACTGTGTGTGTCAGAGTCTGACAGCAGCCTGGGTGCCGACTCACAAGTCAAGCAGCCCGGCAAGCCAGAGACCGCCTGCGCGAACGGCAGAGACCGGCAAAACAGTCCACAAACTCCCCACTCTTCTGATCAACAAAACCCTGTCTGTTTCCCCTGGCCATGTATTTTTACATGTTCTATTTTCAAATCCCTGAGTTTGTCCTCTCCCTCTCAGTTGATGAACCGTGGAGTCTTGTTTGCCATACAGTTGGGAAAAAAGGCATGGAAAGTTTGCTGCGGTTAAACTTAAAAGGGGGCTAAATTACATTTTACTAGTCTGACCAGATTATTAAAATGAACAGTATGAAAAAGTTTATGAGACCAGTGAGGACTTTCTAATGGAGCACAGCCATTAATTTGGCCTTGAATTTTTCAAGGCCAATTTTACTCGACATGGGTGTGAATATTTGTAGGAAAGAAGACTATATTCGCACAGCGGAAGCCTCAGTGATTAGTGATTGGCAGCCTCTTAAATAAAA
This sequence comes from Pangasius sanitwongsei, assembly GCA_037576675.1. Taxonomy (NCBI): domain Eukaryota; kingdom Metazoa; phylum Chordata; class Actinopteri; order Siluriformes; family Pangasiidae; genus Pangasius; species Pangasius sanitwongsei. The sequence continues at coordinate 13,496,618 of CM075008.1, forward strand.
AAAAAATAAAAAATTATGATACGCTTGTCTGAAAATACACTTTTGTTACCGATTATATACACAGTCACTGATCTGTAACAGTCCAAGCATATAGCTAAGCAGTTGAGGACCCTTGGCCAAGGATCTAACCATAGTTCTTTTTGAAATCACAACCTTCCTATCACTCACTCAATTTTCAGTAACTGCTTTATCCTGGTCAGGTTAACTTGCTCTGATAAATTGCCCGTAGGTGTGAACGAGTATGTGAATGTGTACGTATGGCGGCTTTCAATGGATTGGCGTCCCGTCCAGTGTGTATACCTTCCTCGCGCCCAGCGTTCCCAGGATAGGCTCCGGATCCACCACCTTCCTATCACTAGAACCGAAATATAACTGCTCAGTTATCACTGCCATCATGTGCTTGGTACATTACAGGACTTTAATTGCAACCATGCTGCCTCTGTTAGGTCCTTCAGCAAGACTTTTAACCCTCAGATTATATCCGGTCCCAAATGTACGTCACTTTGGATAACAGCATCACGCAAATGCAGATATAAAATACCGAACTGGTTTCTGAATGGCCAATAAACAATACAGGAAATTATTTTTGCCATATTATTTCAAGTGTTAAGTGTTGCAACTTTATTAAAGAAAATTAGAGACAAATAGAATGTGATACGACTGGTTCATGCGATATGACTTGAATATGAAAAATCAATCAAAACAAAAATGCAATTAATTCAAAATGTATTATTGATTAATAATACTTCAGTCGACTTAATAAATAACTGAATGCCATTAAATTATAGAGCATCTTAGTGTCTGGCATAAGCTTTGAATTAACTGCATAGTTTAGGTGTCACCTAAGCTTTGTTTTTTTTAGTCAGTTGCAAACACATATCTGGGCTCATGTTCTGGAACGAACACTAGTTCCTGAAAAAACACACCTTTCCGCAATCAAAAAACAAAACAAAAAAAAAAAAAAAATCCACCATAACCTCACAAACAGACTATCACATTTCAAAAGAAGAAACTGTAAAACTACAAAGTAATCCAATACTGGTACATCTGTGGTCTACTTTTGCAGAACATTTACAGCATCTAAAGCTGACTCATTAAAAAGAATGCTCTTAGCTTCCAGTATTTTTTTCCATTTCAGCGTAGAAACCAGTTCTGCTAGTTCTTTAAATGTGACATTATTTTCTATACCGGTTTAAGACTATCTAAAGGCATAACTACAGCCATTTTCAGACAGTACAAGTTTCTTAGAATAGTCTGTTCTAAAATATTCTTTGGTGATACAACTTTGAATCCAGGCAGGATTAACATGGGACAAGCGAGTTTCTAGCAAGATTCTTTTCCTATAAACCTTGATTATCATTATCATTCATTCATCTGTAGTAACCGCTTTATCCGGGTTAAAGTCGCAGTCACTCTGGAGCCCATCTTGGGAACGTGCGAGGTGGGAATACACACTGGATGAAACGCCAGGTCATCGCAAGGCGCCATACATGCACATTCACACTCTTTCACACCTAGGCGCAATTTCGAGTAGCCAGTTCACCTAGTGGCATGTTTCTGAGAGGACATAGAAACACCACACAGACAGTAACCCGAGCTCAGGACTGAAGCAATGCTATCCGTTGGGCCAAGCTACATGAATTAGAAATTATGGCATGAAACTGTGGCATATGCGAATATCAAGTGAGACCAGCTGTAGTTTTCAATAGCCAGTTTGTTCAGCCTGCTCTATTTCTTTGTCCTTCTAACATTCTGCCAGTGAAGACCGTATGAAGTAATATAGTAAGTGATATGACACAAAACAACTACAGTCCTTTTGCCAAAAATATTTAAACATTCTTCCAAATGACATGGTATGAAGCAGCAAACAACACCACCACCACCACCAACAACAACAAAACATATTCCAGCACAACAGAATTCTTTTTGAGACAGAGCAATCCAGCCTACTTAACCTGGTGAAGTGAAGCGTAACCCACTTAAAAACTGCCTTTGCAATGCAAAACTTCTCAACAAAAACTCAGTACAGGATGCTTAGTTTCTCCTGTAAACACTCTACAGTCTGGAATTACACTAAAGCAAGACTATTCTTTTTATATGTTCTGTTGAAGATGATTTCTAAAACACACTTTCCAGAAAAGACTTATTTTCTGTTAATTATGCTTGTATAAGGTGTAGCCTATCACACACTAAAAGACTCGAGTAGCCAACAGCGGCCTATGTGCGTGCAGCAGAATGTGAAATGGCTCCATGGTCTTTGTAGTTCTGCTTCACTTTTGTGTAGAGTCTGCTTCAGTGTTTACAGCGGAGTTCTCAGCTCCAGTTCAAAGACACCCATTTTACCTGCTCCTGATACACCTGATCTAACTCGATCATTTGCTCATGACCCGGATCATGTGTGCTGGCAGTAAAGAAACCCTGAAGCTCTGCGGGACAGCGGGTCTCCCGGACTGGTGATGAAAACTCCACGTCTACTCTAAACCAGTGAGAGCGGTGAATACCTGGTACAGGTGTGTTTACAGCAAAAACATGACCCAGCTGCCATGAAGTCTGCCATCAGCAATTTGTGGTAGACTGGTTACTGTATCAGTACTCCTGAGATGTTATTCATGCCTACACATGAGCTAGTCTGGAGCTAGGTTTGGGGGGGGGTGGGTATGATGCACTGAAAAACAAGCAGTCAGAGTACTACAGAGGGAGTGAAGTGGCTGGAACTGCATGCACCATCAGCACAGTGACTCTGAGAGGAACAGGACCTGCATCCTACAACCAGGCCTAGCCAAACACTCAGCCATACCCCCACATGCCCTGGATGCACCTTTTAAAAATCACGTTTGGTCTTATGAAAATATACACAGATCTATTACAAAAAAATGCCCGTTAGCAATGGGATGAAGCACACTTACTCTCTCCAGGCTGTCCGCTGGCGGTCTGGCGCATCGTGCACACACACAGCACCAGACCCCACAAGAAGGTCGGAATATTCCTCGTTGTTCCTGATCTCATTCCTGTCGCAGTCCGTGCTTTTCTGACCAACAGAAACGCCTTGTTCCACATATATAAAACAGTCCACTGATAGCACACGAAAGCAGCTCCGAATCGTCCTTTATATTCACTTACAAGCGGGGGTAAAAAAAACAAAAAACAACAACAAAAACAAATCCGCGTTTTCCGTTGCTGCAAATAAACAGAGCTGGAAAGAAAATCTTCCTGCTGAGAAAACATTCAGATCAGTGAAGACGTGTTATTCCTGCCAACGACTGGGACATGTGAAGCGTCTCGAGCCATGCATTTCACACGAACAACAATCCGCATCTTCAGCCTCCATTCCTCGAAGAGAGAGAGAGAGAGAGAGAGAGAGAGAAAACAAGAAAGAAAAAAAAAAAAAAGCAGCGCGAGCTAACTTCACAGTCAGCCGATGACAGTCTCTCTTATCCAGCACTAAAATGTCTTACTGGAAACGGAGCGGTTATTTATTTATTTATTTATTATTATTATTATGATTCGAATTATTCACCCTCGGCCTAACTGCAGTGGATCCCGGGGACGTGTGAGGAGGAAACAGCGAGCTGAGGGTTCAGCCGAGGATGACTTGGATAGGCTATGAATGAAAAACGTAGCCCTCCGTTCAATGAGCTTCCCAATAGGGCCACATCCAAAATATCCGCCAGGACAAAAATGGTTTCGACCAACTGCAGCTCCTCGCCTTCTCCCTCCCTCCCTCTCTCTCCTCTCTCTCTCTCTCTCTCTCTCCTTCCTCTCTCTCTCTCTCCGTCTGCGCTCGCTCTCACGACCTGGATTTTTCCTGCAGTACAAATAATCCCTTTTTAACACGGAGCTCTCGGCTTTGCGGATGATTTTCCACGTCGACTAAAATAATAGATTTTTGTTTTGTTTTGTTTTTTTAATTTTTTTTATTTGTACAGATTGGCGTTGAAGGTCTCTGCACTGGGCTGCACTGCAGCGGCCCAGACTCCTGTGATCTCTCTCTGCTGCTCCGAGGATCACCGCTGTAAACAACACTCACACTCACACACACTCACACACACACACACACACACACGCACAAGCACGTAAGCGAGCAGGAAAAAACGGAGTGGAGTAGACATGGCTAGCGTGGGAATCCTCCACCAGTACATTTCTAAAGTCACACACCGCTGGGCTTCATGAACACACCATCTCTGAGCAACAAGGCCAACAAGGGAGGGGGGGGGAAATGTAATAGTCATTTTTGGTTCTCTATGTAATAAATTTATAAGGCCAAATTTATATATATGACTTCTACATTATTGAGTCAGTATGAAAAACATTTTAGATTTCCAAACATTAGTTTTCCAGCACAAAATTAAATGTTACAGAAAAATGTTTGGATGTCAGTAAAGAAAG
>CM075008.1:13501103-13503603 GCA_037576675.1 Pangasius sanitwongsei
AAGGCATCTTTGCTCTACAGCATTTCTTTGCATGTGCCTAAGACTTTTGCACAGTACTGTGTGTATATATATATATATATATATACTTCTACATTTAGGACCAAAGTAAGTACAGTAAGGTCAGCGTGTATTCACAATACACATACTCATTCTTAATCTTATCCCTAATATGCTGAACCCAGCTCCGTTAATGTTTCTTGTTTCATCACACTGACAAAAATGCATTACATGACATCATGTAAATGTTTGTATCCCTAGATATTACTGTCAGTCATTTAATGTTTCTATCGTAAAACAGTTGTCAAATGTTAAACTTTAGCTACTTAGCTTACATCTCTTTCACCACTCAAACTGAACTTCTGTGAGCAGTAAAGCCCTGCCTTCTTTCATCTGATTGGCCATCTCAATTTCAATCTCAGTCAAAAAATAAATACATTTTGAGCATTGTTGAACTCTGCTAGACTGCCGAGGCAGACCACCCTAAAAATCTTTTTTAACTTTTTGTCATTCTAACACCATATATATATAATGGTGCATAATGGAGTGCAGCAGAGCAACATAACATAACATATCAAATATATGGGTAATTTGGCCATATCTGATTATTGGGGGACATGTCCCCCTCAGTGTCTATGGTGGTTACGGCCCTGGGCCTCCACTGTGTACCTCTAATTTTAATGCACATTTCATTCCACCGTCCTTAAGCATGGTTTACAGGGTAGGGGGACACGGCGGCTTGGTGTTTAGCACGCTTGCCTCGCACCTCCACCCTGTTCTCCCCGTGTTTCGGGGGTTTCCTCAGTGTTCTCCGGTTTCCTCCCCCAGTCCAAAGACATGCATTGTAGGCTGTATGGCATTTCCAAATTGGTCGTAGTGTGTGAGTGTGTGTGCAGTTGTGCCCTGCGATGGGTTGGCACCCTGTCCAGCGTGTCCTCCGCCTTGTGCCCCGAGTCCAGGCTCCAGGCTCCCCATGACCCTGTGTAGGATAAGCGGTACAGAGGATGGCTGGATGGTTTACACGGTAAACGAATCTCCTGTGGCATGGAGGACCACGAGACTGAAAAATGAGCTAGTTTTCTGAAAACCTTCTCCTTCACAGACTGCTCTGATCACTGGAGCTATTTTTGTATAAACTTGTAAACAAACAGACAACACCCATTTCATTTCAAACCTGCTATGTGTTATTCTTTAAGGCTCATAAAACCTATAAAATGAAAATAAGCATAATGAAAAATGAATGCTGAGAAAACTTGCATGCCAATCCATTTGCTCATATAACAAGTAAATTAGGGAGGAATAAATAAGGAATTGTTTACTCTATAAACACAGGCTTATGAAATGCAGAGGACATTTATGTTTATAGTATAGACATTTATGTATAAAGTAATATCCCTATCCCTGTATCTATACCTGGGACTGCTTTCACATGATGGTGATAGGGATGCACCTTTCATCAGAAAGGGATCAGAAATTTGGATTCATTCATTACGCGGGTTTCTCACATCAACGATCCAGACACTCAGTGTACGATACAGATGTTTCTGTAAATGCGTTTTCACAAGCTAAGCCAGTGCTTTCCTACCGTTGCCCCCCAGTGGACACTCATGGTATTGCAGAGGGGCCGCCAATAAATAAAATATTTATTCATTTATTTACTCACTCACTCACTCACTCACTCACTCACTCACTCACTCATTTATTTATTTATTTATTTGACAAGAATAATTTTAGCCAGATATAAATATTTGCATTTAAATATGCCTATTGAGGTTTTCAATTGTTATGGTTATTACACAAAATGTCAATTTAAGATGATGATTGATATGATACTGATGGAAAATCTGTATGCAATTACATGCCCTGGTGAAAAAAACAATAGAAACCATCACAGACATTCTAATGTTTTCCACTACAAATACCATGACATACCATCAGCTAACCATTAAAACCATTACCGTTACCATTACTGGTCCTTAACGGTATCCACTAGACATAACATGCCACCAATAGAAGGCAACAAATTACCAGTAGAGACCCACAGGGACCATTAGAGTTTCTATTAAAACCAGAACAATTCTCATTATAACCATTAAAACCATTACAAATTCTATGAGGGTTTCTACTGTTGTTTTTTCAGCAGGGTGGAGCTGATTACCTATGTAAATGATTGTGTTACAGACTTCACCCTAAATTGAACAGCTTGTAGCGTTACACGCGAGTTGGCTCTTGAGAATTAGTAGGCGGCCATGCACCTTCTTGTTACCATTTATTATCATAAAACTAATCAAAATCAAAAAACTAAACTAATCAAGATCTGGTTGTGTTCACGACTGCAACACAAGACCACAAGATCCTCACAAACGTATATGGTCAGTATGGGTATTATTCCATCCTGTTTCTGATCTGGCATCACTATGAAGTTTAGTTTTGGTGTCCCCTTTAGATTAATCAGGAAATTGTATCATTCTATTTCTGATATGTTAAATACATGTTTATATGC
>CM075008.1:13508603-13521104 GCA_037576675.1 Pangasius sanitwongsei
GAGAGTAACTAGTACTTGCCAGAAATTGCTGCAATTCTTTTAATGTTGCTGTAGGCCTCTTGGCAGCCTCCCTGACCAGATTTCTCCTGGTCTTCTCATCAATTTTAGAGGGAGGTCCTGTTTTTAGTAATATCACTGTTGTGCCATATTTTCTCCACTTGTTGAGTATTGTCTTTACAGCGTTCCATGGTATATCCAATGCCTTGTAACCCTCTCCTGATTGATATTTTTCAACAATGAGATATACCTGCTTTGTAAACTCTTTGTGGCCCATGGCTTTTCTAGTTAGATGTTACCAATAAGATGTCAGGAAAATCCTATAGTGACAGCTGTACATGTGATTCCCAATTATAAAAGGGTGTGCACACTTATGCAAGCTCGGTATTGGAAGTATTTTGTTTTCCTGTTTACCCCCTAAAACATTTCTGGTTGTTTGTCATTTTTTTCACAATAAAGGTGAAAAAGGGTCTGACTTAGTTTCGTTTATTTTACCTCACAAAAACCTGCCATTTTAACAGGAGTGTAGACTTTTTATATCCACTGTAAAACTCAAGTTTCGTGTGTGTTCCATATGTTCTCTGGGATGCAAAAATAACTTAATTGTGGGAGACGATGTGCAAAATAGAAAAAAAAATCTCCAGGTCTTCGGGTTCGAAATGCTTTTGATCCGTAATAAAAGTGACTAAATGATTTTACTCATATATTATGTCTAATGTTTATATTTTATAAATGTAGATTTAAAAAATGTAATCATAAAACACTGACATAGAATATAGAATAAATATAGAATAAATTAAGGCAATATTAATAAAATATTTTTCTAAAATCAACAGGTTATTTAAAAAAAAAAAAAACTATCCCTTTACCCTCAATAATCCTAGCCAAATTTAATTTTTTTTAAAATTAGGAATGGTTTTTGTCTGTCTGTTTGTTTGTTTGTTTGTTTTTATTGCAACGAACTACTAGGTTTAATCACAACCAGAAATAATTGACACATAATTGTGTTAAATTATTGCAAGGCTTAAAATTTATATTAACTCATACAAATTACATGTAAAAGGTATATCTATCACCTAGATTGCCATATATCATTTGGTCATTTCTGTGACATCCTGTGAGAGTCCATGATTTGATTAAAATATCTTTTGGATTAAGACCAAATGCAAAGTTGATATGCAGTGCACTACGGCACAACAGTTACGAAGTTCAGTTGGCACAACTGACGTTTTATGTGCTTAGTGCTGCAGCTATGTTTATTTTTTTATCATTTATAGTAGATTTATAGATGGAGAATTAAAGGAGAATCTAGTCAAATAAGAGAACCAGCTGATTTGGTACAACTCGAGTGCCCAACACCAGTTCTAGGGACAACCAAGGAACCTTTAATAGGTTTAGATTTAACCGTTTTACAAAGAGGGTAGCTCTGACATGCCTCTGTGCCACTAAGTTAACTAATAGGAAGTTGGTTACTTTTTCATTAAACCTTTACAATAAAGCCACTAAGCCATCCATTTTTCCACAGCATAAAAAAAATTAATCAGCATATCCATAACAAGGAAAGGAACCATTTTTTTGTTTCGTTTTTGAGTTTAGGAACATGGACACATTTATTGAAACGTGTGAAACTTTTGAGCTTAAAATTAACTGAATGTTTCTGCAGCACTAGAGTATTGTTAATAATTGGGCGATAAAGATTTGCTGATTTTTACAATTTATTTCTTGTACCTAAGTTTGACGCAAGAAAAGTGTCTGACAAGCGAACTAAATTATTGTTAATGCTTAACTTATTAATTTTACAATGTTGAATATATTCATATTCAATACATTAAGAATATATAAAATTTTAATTATTAAAAAGTACATTTTGGGCTATGCAAAGTAAAGTGAAAATAACACTGGGATATTGTGATATAGTGAATTATTGTTAATGTTAAATAATACATTCATTTTACCAAATTAAGTATTTTTGGTAATGCAAACAGTCAAATTCTTAATTAGCTATTTCGGAATTATATGTATTTTACATAAGAAACATTTTAAGTACATCAAAAGTATATTGGGTAAAATATGGTCCATCAAAGGTAGATAGAAATACATACATATGGTTTGTTTAAAAGAAATATAGGTTGTTAAAAGGTTACTGGGGAAAAACATTTTCACAGCTGCTCATTTACTGCTCAAACTTACTGACAAAGAATGGTTAAAAAGTGTAGTATTAGACATTTGATTTATAAATATTTACTGACACAAAATTATGTACACAGTAATATTCATAGAGCAGATCAGTCATGCAAACCTAAAAAAACCCAAAAACATTCCACATACATAACACTCATCAATAGCAAATCTGATTTTTCTGATGAAAGTTGACAATGCCAGATTACATGAACAAGTCAGTCTGATACTCTGTGTCTACTGATCTAGCACAGTAATCATAATCAATAGCAGACAGGGCTACTGTCTGTCAGCTCATACTAATCAAGTGTTAGATACATTATTACTGACACATTATCACTTTACTGATGGAATAATGCAATGATGATGGGGGTAGACTTCCTGTAGACTCTAACTGTAACAGCTTTATTATTCTAAGTGTAATATATTAAACGCTCACAGGTGAAGTGTAGTGGTACTCTGACTCGCTGGGCCTCCATGCTGCAGCAGGTGGCGCTGTTTCACAACTGGAAAGATTTCAAAGGTTATTTTGCGCCTTCAAAATGGAGTCCAACTCTAACTTGCCTGCTGGAAATCAAGGTAAGAACAAACCCCTGGCTTGGACTGGATCCAACTTCAAAACTGCAAACAGAAAGATGAAAAAAAATGGTGCTTCTTTATTGCACATAGTCGTCTGCATACAATTAGACTATGAGAAACAGTCTGAAGCTCTGGGCCTACGCTAAACATGGACTCTTTGTCCACCAACCAGCTGAAATAAACCATCTGTAAATGAGAGGGGACAGTAACTGAGGTCAGTTAGCTTAACCACCGCCGCACACATTCGGTTTAATGTGAATAATTTCCCTTATTTTATGGGTGTTTTTGTCTGTGCGTAGGGACGTAGTGACGTCATGACGCTGGCTTCAATACGCTGTCGTTGTAGCGCCGCCATTCGACTTCCTACAGTTCTGTACTAAAGGTGATAACCTTTAAATAAATAAAAATAAATAAATAAATAAAAAATCTTTACATTTTTTCTTATTATATCAAGTTGGAGCATACGGCTGTTTTAAAATTAGAAGTGGTGAAGACAAAAATGCGTATGCCCCACATAGGCCTCCTATTTACAAAAAACAAAAACAAACAAACAAACAAAAAACTAATCCATAAACACACATTGCATGGGGGCATTGTTACATTACGATTGAGGCAATAACTTATACATTGTTAGTTACAGTAAAAGATCATTTTATACAATGTTATTAATTGCAAATAATTTAAATACAAATACTTTAAATACATAAATATTGAAGCTATAAAACCTTGAAAATTGGGTTTGAAAATATGTGAAATATTACAAACACCATAGACAAAGGCCTGCATTTGTCCTCATTTCACACACACACACACACACACACACACACACACACACACTATATATATATATATAATATTGAATTTTACATCAAACATTTTAACCATTCTCATGATTTTACCCTTCTGTACAAGAAGACTATAGAAGTGAATTTCCCTGTTTCTACTGTAGCTTTTCCCCACACAGTTCACTGCAGCAAAAGTAAACAAGCAAATGGTGGCACAGGAGGGCTCAGGAGTGCATTTGTTTAATTCTTGCAAATTTTGTCTAGGATTGTATATATACACACACACACATACAGTACTGTGCAAAAGTCTTAGGCACATGCAAATAAATGTTGTAGAGCAAAGATGTTTTCAGAAATAATGAAACCAAATGTTTCTACATTTTAAAAAAATACTATAAAGAGCAGTAAACAGTAATCAATGAAACACGGTCAATATCTGGTGTGACGATCCTTTGCTTTAAAAACAAAGTAATCTCAGGTACAATGTGTGCAGTTTTATAAGGAAATGAGCTGTAAGTGTTACTGAGCATCTTGCAGAAGCAGCCACAGTTCTTCTGGAGACTCTGACTGTCGACTCGCTTCTTATTTTTGCAGCAAAACCCAGCAGCCTTCATTATTATTTATTTATTTATTTTTGTCTGAAAAGTGGTTTCTTATGTAATAAGCTGCTTTCTTTACTGACATCCAAACATTTTTCTCTAATATTTAATTTTGTGCTGGAAAACGAATGTTTGGAAATCTAACATGTTTTTGTACTGAATCAATAATGTAGAAGTCATAAAACAAACAAAGTTTGTACTAAAAAAAAATAGGGTGCCTATATTTTCCAAAAGAAATTATAAGTATAGAAACAAATACAAACAAGATGTTCAACAGTGTCTGAATCCTCATTACAGAATGAACAAATGTAGTTGATATAGCCTAATTTAAATTAAAAATTAAATTAAAATTTAATTTACACATTTCAAAGAGGATTACATTAAATGATGTGGCAGTGCAAGTATTCAATTCTTTAGTTGGGGAAATGGCTAGAATCCTTTGCAGAATGACCTTGTTAAGAGGATTGCTCAAATGGACCGCTATGTTGGTTCCTTAAAAATTAGTCTGCCATCAGTGAGAGATCACAAGTTTGAATCCTGAAGATGCTACAGCTATCCGTGGCTCAAGAGAGCATAATTGGACCTGCTCTCAGGATTTGAGGATTGGCAGCACATGCTGACCCTCTCCCTCACTGGTTATAAGCTGTTGTATGACAGGGAGAGCCATCTTGTGGGTGGGAAATGGCAATGAGTAAAAATTAGGAGAAAATGTGCTTTAAAAAGGCTACTCTGTTTTTACATTTTTGTAAAATATAAATAAATATATATAAATAATAAAAAATATATAAATATATATATATAAATAAATACAAATAAATAAGGTTTGCACAGCATCATGATATTACTTTTTTATATTGTATTCCATCATATATTGTACTAACTTATTTTTGCATAAATGTTTCACAACTTAATTGCTCCAGTGAATTCCTACCCAGTGGACCTGCCATGTCAGGATTATGATGCACTGTGCCCTGACTCTGAATACCTGTCAAGTCTTGAGTCAGACACCAAGTCCTTTCGCCTTCCCAATGGAACAGAGGTCAGTGCTCATGACTACACAGCAGCAGAGATAACAATAACCATAAAATATAACTATAACTATTAAGAAAAAAATTGTTTGATAAATTATAACAACTGATCACAGGTAAAAGTAACTCATGACAATATAGGCAAGCTCAGGCTGTATGGCGAGGATGACCCACCTCATTACCTTCTCGCTCTCCATTTACCAGGAGATGAAACCCAAGGTTAAGAACTCTCAGAATCCTATTCAGTCATTCTTTTTTTTTTTCTATTTTTGTCTGTTTTGAAGTAATGTAACATACTCTTTCAGTGGTTGCCATATACATGCATCACAAATGGTGGCCCATCAGTGATGTTTTGAAGACATCCAGCAAATCCAGAAATGGACTTCTCTTTGTAAGTTGGTCACATGCTTGAGCAAGATTTAGCTAAACTGTTAATAGTTTTGCTTATGTAGAAGGAAGCAGGATCTGCCTGTGTGTATGATTCAGATTTGTTTTGCAGCATTACTCACGGAAATAAAGATATCAATACCAGACATTTTATAGAGATTACCTTTATCACTACAGGTGGAGTCAGTGATGGAGAGAGTTATACTATTCCTGCTAAGTCAGGTTGTGTTTGGAATGGTGGAAAGGTCTCTGGGAGAACACGTGTATTTCTCAACCCATCCTGTGTCAGAATATGGCAAAATCTTCTGGCAAGATGGAGAAGCGGTTGGCTTTTACACTGTTAAAAAGAAAGGTGTGACTGTCATATCTGTTATAAACATTACTCGTTATTATCATTATGTTTTATTAATATCACTTTAGACAGATCTACAATAAAGATGCACAACCCTGATCCTTCCTTATTTCAGTCCTGATGCAGCACCATCAGACTGCACTTCCCATTATTCTGACCTGTGGTGCATTTCTTAGATAAGTGAAAACAAGTTAGTTCCTGGTATCCCTGATTTTATAGCACCTATAAACAGTCATTCGTTCACCAGCCTCTCATTTTTTTTCTCTCTTGATGATAATAACACTAAAACAAGGCTTGCTATGTTACCACATAAAGCGCACAAAGCATTGTCCTGAAGACCCCGTGACGGAAAACTTACTGACTGGTTCAAAGCTCTGACATTGGATACTCCTTTTCATAAATGTTACATAAATGTTTCCTAACAGAGAGTTTAACCATATCAATGGTTATACTAGATATTTTCCTTTGTTACACAACAACACACAACAAAATCTGTTTATTATTAGCCTTAGATCATGTCTATTATCCATCAGTCCCAAAGATCATAGACTTAGCCTTAGCCTTAGCCATAGATCTTAGCCTATTATCCATCAGTCCCTGAGCTGTTACTATAGGAACAATAACGTATTAGAACAAGCACATAATATAAACCTGTGGTTTATGTTGTCAGAGCCTTGCAGTTATAGATAATTAATAACCATTTCTGATTTAAGAATTCAACACACTGTGGTATAAACCTTGTTAACACGTTAGTCAGTTTGATTTGGTTCACGTTGTTTAACCATCCACTAGAAGATGTGTTATTATCCCTCCATAGTTTAGTTGAACAATAACGTTGTGCATTTTAACAACTGGTTTTCTTGTTCTTTAAGGAAGCCTGTGCAATGCATGCACTGGTCAGAGTTACCTTCTCCCCGTGCTGGACACTGTGTTTGTGCGCAGCCACTGGAGGAGGAACGGCCTAGCCATGAGGATGCTCCGGGATTTCTGCAAGTCCATGCCCACAGAGAGGGTGCTGGGCATTAGCTATCCCATATCTCCCAGTATGTATGGAGGTAAGACAGGCTAAAAATGAAATGCTAGTCTTCCACAAGTTGGGTCTGTCAACAAAATATAAAAGAATGCTTCAACCCCAGATGTGTGCAGATGTGTTTTAATGTTTTACTTGGTTAGAAGTGGCTTCTGCCTTGCTACTCCCCCCATGAATCATATTTGTCTCATTCATATTGTGGAGACATGAATGCTGACCTAAGCTGAAAATAGAGAAGCCTGTGGTTCTTTTGATGTTCTTCTGGGAGCCTTTGTGATTTCTTGGATGAGTTGTCAATGCGCCCTTAGAAAAATTTTGGCCGGCCGGCTACTTCTGTTATTATTTTCTGTTCCAACTGTTTTCGATTTGGAGATAATGGCTGTCACTGTGGTTCAGTGAAGCACACTATGCCGAGGTCAGTAGAAACTTATACTGACATTGTGTGCCTCTACAAAGTTTGTGCTTTTTTCCGCTCTGAGGGTGAAGTTAAACATGATTATGATAGTAATCATTTAATTGTAACTGGGGAGCAATTACTTTTTACTTTTTCACATAGTAATTCCTAATTATTTTTTTTCACATAGGTGATATGGGTTGTTGAATAACTTTGTTATTGGAAATAATAATTTATTTGTTAATGCTGCCTTTGTCTAATATTACAAATATGCAATAATAGCAACTTGTGTTCTTATGCTGTTGAAATTGTTAATACCTTTATCAAACAGAAGGATAAGGATTTACAGGCTAATCCAGGATTACTGGCCTTCATTAACAGTATAAGTGTGCAGTGAAAAATTGTTATTTTCACCCTGTATTCCAGGGCAATGAATCTGAAATGAAACAATGTACCAGAAATTACCATGAATTAAATCTGACATTCTGCACAGTAAATGTTTGCATTTAAAATGCAAATATACTAGAGTGCAAAAAAAAAAAAAAAGAATTGCTAATGTCAAATACTTATGAATTTAACTTATTATAAATTTCCCCAATATGAATACTAACAGTTAGCCCTTTCGTTTAATATTTTACAAAACTGGAAGCACCTGGGGCTGTTCCTCAATGTAAAATGATATCATAGCTTTATTTTCCCTATCTCAAGGCCTTCTTTTTATTCAAATGGCAGTTGTTAGTTGGGTGTAATTACATTTTTGTTAATTTTGTGGTGTATTTTGCACAAGAGTTTAGTCTCTCATCTCACATTTTAAATTTGAAACAGTGATTTGTCAATCTACTTACTTGTCAGCACCTAATATTATTACCGATGATGGAGGCATTCTGGCTTATTTCTTGCTTATTAGTTTTACAATTCTGGATTTTTTTTTTTTCTGAGTATTTTCTTTTCTCTTATTTTTGCAGTATTTGGTTTAGATTTTTCCCTCTATCAGACTTTTGCCTTTTACAAAGCTTTTTGTAAATCATCACGTCATGGTGATGATTGACAAAATGTAAAAAATAAATAAATAAATAAATAAATAAAAGATTTTAAAAACCAGTTACCTAAGGTGCTTGCGTGAGCTTTTCAATACATCTGCATTTTACAATACGTCTGTATTTTGGGATGGAAACTTTACTTACACACCTAGTCACAATTTTTGTGTGCAGTATGCAAGAAGTACCTGGAGATTCACCAGGAACAAAGAGAGCGCCTCTATGAAGTGGAGGCTCCTGGGAATTGGAGTCAGAGACGCAATGTGTGGCTGAGCACACTACTCCAGCACCGGCCAACACACAGTGAGCATGCATGTTAGCTGAATATTTTCCAATAACAGCACATCCCAGTGTGTTTTATTCCTTCATATACCACAGCAATTTTTTTTTTTTACTAATGAATGATACAACATACTTTCTACCCATTTATAGTTACATTCATTGTTGTGGAAACTCTGCAAAACAAGTATAGTAGCTATAAACAAATAGTAGCTATAAACAGAAGTTAAAAAAAAAAAAGTGTAGATTGGACTGGAGTTGCTTTCATTAATGTTAAATAAACATCTCCTTACAGAAAGCTCCTTGACATATCAACAATTATACATTCTTCCATTTTCTTTGTTTTTTTCTTTTTTTCGCTTCATTATTTATTGTTATGCTTAGATTATGTGGAGCGTCCACTTTACAAGTCCCTGTGAATTACCATGCTATAGAAATGATAACACATCTTAGTGAGTGCGTTAATATAAACCCGTGATTTGCCTTGCAGCTGGCGCTACTGCCAAGGCTTCTGTCATAGAGAATTAATCAACAGCTTCTGACCAATCAGATTCGAGAATTCTAAAGCCTTTTGTCTGTTGGGTTTAAAGTGTCTGAAAAGATTTGTATTTAAAAGATTCAAAAGTTTTATATTTTCTCATTTTTTTTTCATGTAAGTTAAACAAAGTTTTGCTGTTACTGTATCGTGTGTGACCCGCTATAACAAGTTTTGGTTCTTGTAGGTACGATCTCAGATGAGAGTCCATACATCACGCAAGCTACTGACAAACAGCTCACAGACACTAAAGGGAAGGTGAGGTTACATAATCCACTTTTATAATAGTTTATCATGACTTGATCACACTGTCAAGTGATTTCAGTTGTGATTTCCCCACCACCACCACCACCACGTGAAATGATCATGTACCAAGCTAAACTACAGGAAACAAAAACTTAAAAGTGTTCTGGAATTGAACATTCAAACCCAATTAATCTAGTCTAATAATTGTTTCATCATTAATCATGTGCTTCACCTCTGCAACAGACTCAAAAATTCTCAAATTAGTCTTCATTCTTTTCCAGAAGAGCATGCCACGACTCACAGGCACTGAACCACGCAGGCACCAGAGAAGATGTGTCGAGAAGCGACTAACTGACCAGGCAGGGAAGCCACAGAAGTGTAAAAAAGCCAAGATATCCTAGTAAAGTCTCTTCTACTGAATGGGTCTAGATGTGGAAACCCTATGAAGAAGCTGTACTTTGTCACTGTTCTTTATGCATCAGTCTCAGGGATTTGTAGTTGCAATACAACATAAAACCGAAACATCTGTGATTGCAGAAGAATGTAGAGACATTTACAAGGTCTCGAAAAATGAATGCCGTGTTCACGGTAAACATGATTGGCACTCATAAGGGTGTTAGTGTGACACTGAATTTACTGGTGGTACTAGTGTCCACAGATCTAAATTAAAAATAAATAAATAAAAACCTTTTTAAATTAAAAACCTTTATTCAGTAGTCAGGTATTCAGTATTCCCTAATTCTAGTGTTCTAATGAAGACCAGTGCAGTGTGTAGTGTTAGCTTCTATTAGCTTTTGAGTAAATCCTCTTTACACTTTATGTGATTTTTTTCCCACTTGCCTTATGTGGCACCAGGAAGGAAAAGACAGTCATCATTTACTGAAATAGCAAGGTCATTTGTCAAGAAAAACAAAGTTCAAATTCCAATTCAAACAAAGCAACATCTGGATTTAATAGCAGTAATGGGAGATGAAGGTCACTGACAGGTGCATAGCCTTACAAAATACTGAACAACAATCAACTTTAAACTAATCTGTAACCACATTAGTTAGTTGTCAGCTAGAGCTTAATGTAGCTTTTATCTGTTATAGAAGTGTCATTTGGTTGATGGAGAAAGAATAAAACATTTGACTTTTATTTTACGCTCCCTTTTCTACATCTGGAAGTGTTTTCCTTTTGAGGAAGACAAATTAAACTTTCAACCCATACAGCCTGCTTCCAATTGTTCAGGATGTTGTGTATAATCTCCCTGGTGAAGCCGATTCAGTATTATATATAAAAAAAAAAAAAAAAAATCCCTAATGTTTTTATAAATCTACATTCAGGCTTGATACTCAAATCCCATATTTGTTCAACTGAAAACAATGGACAGTATTGGCTATTCACCACATATAAAGTGCACGTTTGAGATTTTGTCTTTTCTTACTCACTGCCAAAATGTATGAGTGTATTTCGTTATTTAATATAAATGTATTTATTATAAATTGGGATGAATAATCAGCACTTCTTTCACATAATGCTATGTAATGGACATTTTTAAGATGAACAGTAACATTTGGATGGAATGGAAATTGCCTAAGTTTATGAACTCTGGCTTTGAATGGATCCTCGCAGGAATTGAGGTTTGGTTAATAACTGGGTCTCCATAACTGTCTTTTTAATATTCAAACTGCATAAATGGAGCTTTAGTCATGAATCAGGGCTCGTTTCAAAGATGGATGTGTTTAGCTTTCAACCTTCGGTAATTTTTCCTACTGTTTGGGCCTAGCTTGTTTGGGCAGTTTTACAGTTCCTGCTGAGGAAAGACATCTCAACTGCTGCCTTATTCTGATGTCTCTAATAGGCAAATATACTGATGGCATTTTGCACAAGAAAATGTTTGTCAAAATAAAAACTTGACAGTGAGCTGTCCATAAACAATATGCCGACCTTTGCTGACTGGAAAAATGTGGTGAGGTTAGAGTTATATTTAATGGGTATGTTCTTATTTGTCAGTAAACTCTGTGGTTCCTTACAATTACTCTCGCTTTCATGTTTACTTCTCACTGTTATATAAGTAATAAAACACGACAGGGTGTGCTGTTATAGAGAAATAATCCACGACAGAGTGGGGAGATGTGGCCTGATATGAAGCAGGGTTACCACCCTTAAGTGGATTATTATCCCATAACAGCATAGCAAATGTTTTTTCCTCTTACCCCACAGTGATTAGACAACAATAACAATTTTTAATTTCTTAATGAATGACACATCATGGTTTTGGGATTGAAAACCTAAAAAAAACTAATGTTGTGGGATGTCTGCAAGAAAGGTTAGTTCCTGTTATCACTCACTGTCCTGGCAGCTAAAACCAGTTGTGCCTTTCTTTTTTCCCCTCTCTTCAAAATTTTGGCTTGAAATAAGAAAAAAACCCATAACTTTTCATGTAATTGAAACCAGAAAATGCAAAAAGTCTGACATTACTGACTGTTACAAAGTGCTGACGCTCAAGACTCCTTTCATAAATGTTAAATAAATGTCTCATTACAGAAAGCTTCACAATACCATCAATTATTGCATTTTGTAGATCTGCCTTGCAAGTCCCTGTGAATGAGGTGTTTCTACAGAAAAAATAGTGTATTAGAACAAGCGCATTATATAAACGTGTGATTTTTGGCTTGTAGCCAAAACTACTGCTGTTACAGAAGAATAATCAACAATAAAACAACGTCTGACCAAACCGACTCAAGAAAAAAATAAAAATAAAAAATCTACTGCGCCAATGGTATAAAATAGCTTACAAGCATGATGTAGACAGGTTATGAGGGATCTCACTTTTGTTATTTCAAAGCATCAAGTCCACTTTGTTGGCCTAATATTTGCATTCTTTTTCTAATCAGTACCATTTGGGGAGCTTCCTGAAACATCCTCCATCCTCTATGCACATGTTTTATGCTGCTGCTGCTACTATTGTGTTTACACATAATATAATACTATTATGTTTACACCACTTCAGCTTTTTATATCAAACTCTGTAATATTTGCACTATTGTCACTAGGTCACTTTCAAACAGAACTGCGTACTGGTCGGCGTTG
>CM075008.1:13521204-13570236 GCA_037576675.1 Pangasius sanitwongsei
ACCTTGGTCCTGGAGAAACGTTGTTTCGTTTCACTGTGTACTTGTATATGGCTGAAATGACAATAAACTCCACTTGACTTGACTTGACTTGACATCCTGAAAATGTTCTGTGTACTTTACTTGCTGACAAGTAATCCTGAGACGGTGCTGAAATCATATTCTATACCCATCTGCTTATTCATGCAGTGATCTAATCAGCACATCATGTGGCAGCAGTGCAATGCAAAAAAATCATGCAGATACAGGTCAAGCGCTTCAGTTAATGTTCACATCAAAGATAAGAATGGGGAAAAATTGTGATCTCACTTGCAGCCTAATATATCCCACCCCTTGTCAGGTGCCATTGTAAGGAGATAATCAATGTTATTCAGGTCACCTGTCAGTAGTTTTAATGTTATGGCTGATTGTTGTGTATATATAGTCAGGTCCATAAGTATTTGGACAGTGACACAATTTTTTTTTCTAATTTTGCCTCTGTATACCACCACAATGGATTTGAAATGAAGCAAGATTGATTGAAGTGTAGACTTTCAGCTTTAATAAAAATGTAATAAAAATATTGCATTAACCATTTAGGAATTACAGTCCCTCCATTTTCACAAACTGTTGAGGGAATGACTGTTATATATATATACATATTATATATATATATATATATAGCTTCTATAATTTGATAACAAAAAACGATCGTGTCTCTTGGACGTTCCATAACATTAAATGTACCTACACTCGCCGAATACTTTATTAGGAAGACCATAGTAACACTGGGTAAGGCCTCCTTTTGATCTCAAAATAGCCTCAATTATTTGTGGCATATGGATTCCACAAGATGTTGGATACATTCCTTTGAGATTCTGGTCCATGTTGACATGATTGCATCACACAATTCCTTCAGATTTTTCAGGGGAACTTTCATGCTGCAAATCTCCTGTTCAACCACATCCCAAAGGTGTTCTACTGGATTCAGATCCGGTGACTGAGAAGGCCACTGAAGAACACTGAACTCATTGTCATGTTCATGAAACCAGTTTGAGATGACTTTTGCTTTGTGACATGGTGCATTATCATGCTGGAAGTAGCCATTAGTAGATGGGTAAATTGTGGCCATGAAGGGATGCACAAGCTCAGCAACAATACTCAGCAATAATAGGCTGTGACGTTCAAGAGATGATTGATTAGTATTAACAGGTCCAAAGTGTACAAAGAAAACATTGCTGCGCCTCAGCAGAATTCCAGATTTATCAGACCAGGCTACGTTCAACGTGTTGTGCATTCTGAAATGCTTTTCTGCTCAGCACAATTGTACAGAGTGGTTATCTGAGTTACTGTAGCCTTTCTGTCAGCTCGAACCAGTCTGGCCATTCTCCGTTGACCTCTCTCAGCAACAAAGCATTTCTGTCCACACTGGATGTTTTTTCTTTATTGCATCATTATGAGTAAACGCTAGAGACTGTTGTGCCTGAAAATCCCAGGAAATCAGCAGACTGGCACCAACAATCATGCCACAGTCAAAATAACTAAGATCACATTTCCCCCCGATTCTGATGGTTGATGTGAAGATGTGCTGACCTGTATCTGCATGATTTTATGCACTGCACTGCTGCCACACTATTGGCTTATTAGATAACTGCATGAATGATTCGGAGTACAGGTGTTCCTAATAAAGTGCTTCGTGAGTGTATTAAAAAGCACTTGTCGTTCAATAATACATTAAAAAATAAAATAGTTGGCAAGTTGCTCTGGTATGCTTCAATCCTAACATTAAATATTCAATAATCGTGCTGGTCCAAACCAATGACTCTTTCCAGATTCCATAATCTACAACTCCTAGTCCTCACCTCTTCCTGACTGGCAACGTCGTCGCTTACTGATGACGTAAATTGAGGAAGCGGCAATAAGTTTTTCTCTCGTTTTTCTGTTTTGTTTTTTTAAAAAAAACCTCCACGCTACACCTCTAAAATGAGTCGAATATATGACAACGCAGTATTACAAAATAAACCTGTTCATTGCGAGAAAGTGTCTTCTTCGTGGGAGCCATCTGTCTATCAGAGGTAAGTTCTGTAGAGGAAGCAGACTAAATCGCAGACTAAATGACTTGTTCTACACAAACCAATTTGATCTCACTGATGATCCGTTTCAGTGGCCCTGGAGTGATTTTAGAGGGAACGCTTGTTGATGTGTCTCGCCATGCACTTACCGACATCAACAGTAAAAAGGTAAGCCAGGAGCAGCCTGTGAACGTGTGACGTCACAGCTTTGGCATGTTGAACAATTTATTAAAAAAAAAAAAAAAATTTCTAAATTCCCCTTTCCGAGATTTACAATTTACAGTGTGGAGATAAGTTTAATAATCATTGACAGGAGCAGGACATTACAAAGCACTCTGAACCACAGACACAGCTGATGAAGAAATCATTTTATGCTTCCTTTTTATATCTGGAATATTTGTTGTTGTTTTTTTTTGAAGAAGAAGAAAATGGCACTTTCAAATCACAGTCTTGTTTGTTCAATTTACAACGTCTTTTTTTGTGTGTGCCAGATTTACAATTTACAGTGTCTATGAAAATGTTTGTTGTTTTATTATTGCCATTCGTCTTAGTGTAAACACTGCTTGCTTGCCTTGTAGGTGCGCTATAACATCCTGTACGTCAAGCCAAGTCAAATCCACTACAGAAAATATGACTCCAAGGGCAATGAGATTGAGCCCAACTTCAGTGAAACAAGAAAAGTCAACAAAGGCTATCTTATGTCATCCTACAGTAAGTACTTATATTGCCGAAGGTAATTACGGTGAAATCCCAGTATATGTCTAATTGCCTAACCTTTGTACTTAATAGATAATAGTTTATGTGCTACTAACTGATTCAAACAGCACAACAGTAAGCTATACAATTAAAAAAAAAAAATTGGGTTGATATAACTGCTACCACAATAAACTCATCCAGCAATAAAAAAAACTGAACAGGTAAAGCAATACCAGGAAACTTTTTAATTTAATCTACATTCATTGATGCTATTGTCACCACCTTTTCTATAACCGAAGTTTCAACAAGCCTCAGTTATCCGGTTTCCTCCCACACCCCAAAAACATACGTGTAGGTGGATTAACTACGCTCACTTGTCCATAGCTGGGAATAAATGTGTGAATGTGTAAATACGTTGTGCTAGGCAATGGACGCATGTCCCATCCAGAGTGAATTCTCATGCCTTGTGCCCAGTATTACTGGAATTGGCTCCAGATCCACTGCAACGCTGACCATGAGAAAGCGCTTACTGAAGATGCATGAATGAATGCAGTATACTTATTATAAGCAGTGCATACAGTCATGCAGATACAGGTCAAGCATATCAGATCAAGCATATAATGTTCACATCAAACACTAGAATGGGGAAAAATGATCTCACTGAGTTTGACCGTGGCATGGTTGTTGGTGCCAGACAGTGGATTTTTTTGTTTGTTTGTTTTTTTTTTTTGTTTTTTTTTTGCACCATTCAGTGTAAACTCTAAAGGCATTTGTGCCTGAAAATCACAGGAGATCAGCAGTTTCTGAACTACTCAAACCAGCCCATCTGGCACAAACAGTGAGATCACATATTTTCCCATCCTGATGTTTGATGTGAACATTGCCTGAAGTTCATGATTTTGTGCGTTGTGCTGCAGCCACGCGATTGGCTGATTGGATAACTGCATGAATGTGCAGGTGTACAGATGTTCCTATTAAAGCAGCTGCTGAATATACAGCTTTATCTTTGCAGTCATTATGGTTCTCGATTTTCAGTTGGACTTCCCTTTAAGATATATCATATAACTTCCTGTCCAGATGAATTATAGACAGATACTGGAACTGCAAAAGACTTTTTTTTTTTTCATCTGTCTGAAAGGGATTCCAACATTCCATCATATTTTTTTCTAAAAGGAAATCCCATTAGTTCCAGATGTGTACTGCAGAACTTTTGGTGGCTTGGTTCCACATTAAGAACGGCACTTATCCCATTCACGCCATCAAGATTGTGTTAATTCTCATGATACCCATGAACACTTAAACACTTGAGTTTGTGTATGGTCATACATTAATTACACAGAACTGGAGGCTAAAGGCGAATCAGATTGTCTTACTGAGGAGCAGCTGACAAGCATCGTGAGCAAAAAGGAACTGCTTAGTATCACACAGAAGCATTGTCCCAAACAAGCCTTTGCATTCTGGATCTTGGAGGCTGAACTGGAGAAGACAGAGCTGGAGATAGGTCAGGATATCCGTTTAAAGACTAAAGGAGATGGTCCCTTTGTCTGTGAGTGTTACCTTGGCAGTTTCTTGCAGTAGTGATGTTGCTGAACCTGACTGGATGTTAAGCTCTCAATGCATTATTTCTCTTTTTGTGTTTTAAGTCTCCTTTGCCAAGTTGGATGCTGGCACAGTGACAAAGTGCAATTTTGCAGGAGATGAGGCAGCTGGGGAATCATGGACAGACAAAATAATGGCAAACAAAGCAGATGCGCCGAGTAAAGCGAAGCCAGCTGCACTGGGTGAAGGGGCTGAGGAGGATGAGTGGGTAAGATAGTGACTACTCAAACAGTATTTGTCCTGGTGATACACCTGCCCAAGTATGCAAGGTCAGGCTGTGTTTTTAACAGTGGTACTGTGGAAGAGCTAAAGAAAAGACCACTGTCTGAAATAGACCACTGTCTTTTCTGGTGTGTTTTACTAGCAAAAACCCAAACAGATGCATTAGGTTTTTTATAATGTGGCCTACTAGAATTTTCTACTTATGTTCTATTTTTCATAATAGGAATAGCACATTAGAAGTAGTCTTAAAACGTATGATAAAGTTGTTTTGTCATGCTAAATGAAATATTTGGCTCTATAATGTTGATCATCATTAGTTTTGCATGCAAATATATGTGCTGCTTTAACGTCTTGTAAAGTTAAAAAAATTGTCTGATATAAATAAGGCTGTGCATTGTTTTCCAGCTCATCAAATTTTGTAATCTCACACTGGGCTTGATTGTTATTTCAGGATGACTGACCAGTACACAGAATACCTGGCAGAAAATTGTGGCAAGCATTTTCTCACCCAGACATACTTTATACACCCAAATATACGTTATACTGTAAACTCTGTTTTTTTTGTCTGTGTGTTGGGTTTAGTATTTGAATTATGTAAAATGTTATGATTTTATTAATTATATCAGTGTACAGCTTTCTAGTTATTAAAGGTATGAGCTTATTATGATCCGAAGAGCAGACTATATTTAACTGCAAAAATTTATTAACAATTTTTTTAATACAATTTTTAATAAACTACACATTATCAGCCACACTCTACCAGTCCTTCACTGGAATGTGATCACCACCAACCAGATGTTCTTTGGGCTATGGAGGATTCTTGGCATGTTTGTTTGGGATGTTTGTGCATTGCTGGGATTGTGCTGGGAAAAATATCTGGTTATTGGTGGCCCTTTTCTTGGATAAACAGGGAGCGGACAGCTGACACAATTGATATTGTAACAGATGGGTTATAGTTAGTAATTTTATACCTACAAAGGGCACCTATATAGAAGGTGAACCTGATGCAATGGCTGATAAGTGCAGGTACAAGGCATATGGATTCAATACACTCACAACTTAGTGTACATACAAAAAGGTCTTTTTAATATTAATCAAATGGAAAATGAGGTGTAAGAGAATAAAAATAATCCAAGGTTTTATATTTTAATTTATTTCAGAAATGAACAGATAGAAAGATTGTAGGCAAGGAGCATATACTAGTTTCTATTCTTCAAAAATATACTATTGAGTAAATTAATTTATTTACTTAAAATACTTAATAAGCCTGAGTAAGTAGCATACTTAGATGTTACATCATCTGTGTAAACAGTTCTTTAGTTGTAGAACTACACGAGTGAAGCAATAAATTAAACCAAATTCCTAAGAACTCATAAGTTAATGTTGAGACTAACATGTATATATATTTCACTTTGTGTTAATTAGGCAACAGCTGGCACCAGTAATATATAGATAACTATAAAATTGCACAGTCCTATGCAATTTTCTGGTTATTTCCAAAGCAATATGATGATATTCAGATCATCTCCTGATAAAGTATAAAAAAAAATTCTTTAAAATGATGAAATGCATAATTACATGATTCTTATTTTTCATCAGATTGCAGTCTTTTTTTTGGGGAAAAAGGCCTGTTGTCTCTTCTGATTCAACATAATGAGATTTCCTTATGAAACAGGCTTTGCTTGTGGAAAAAAACCATTGTGAAACACAGGATGTTGTCTGTATAACCACACCATTACTCTACATCTGTTTCTCATTGCTCTGGCTCTACTATGCATACTGAGTTGTGCAGACCTGCAAATGTTCAGTGGACCTGTGTCTGTTCTCTGAACCAGTTTAACACAGTCTGTTTATTCTCTTTCACCCATTTAATGTTGGCTTCAGTCTTCTCAATTGCCTGATCAAGAGCTCGTGTGGTCGGCCCGAGGCCATCTTCGTCAAATTCACTTCGGAACTGCTTCAGCTAGACAGAGACAATTAGAGATGTGTGGGTGAATCCATGCATTCTGAGGTGGAACCATAGAATATAAGGTATCATTTGAGTTTAAGGAATCTAATGTCACCCTGTTGGGTGGCTTTCAATATATCACCTGTTGGAGCTCAAAGTCTGTGGAGAACCTCTCCGTCACGTCATCAATCAAGCTTCCAACAGATGTTATCCCACCTCCGTACCTGTTGGAGGAAATAAGTATTAGCCAGGTGGATAATTGTATTGCCTAGTAACCAAGGGGACAAACTTTAAAAACGCCGAGCGCTCACTAACTGTTGAACTTAACCTTTGATCCCTGAAGTATGTGTAATCTTTGGTAGCATTGTATAACTCATGACTTCACAGTATGAGTGGTGAAGAGGAAATAAACAGCCAAACCCTACAAGCTTGGACTTCATCCTCAAATTATGGTTTTAGCAATTTTCATTTTAGCAATTACAAGTTCATATATTAAAAAACAAACCCCCGAACTTACAGTTGACTTATGTAGCTCCATTGGGCCCGAATGAAATCCCAGGCAAGAGCTTGTCCAGCTACATTCCTGGCAATGTAGTTTATGGTAGATACTGCATCCATCTTCCTTATCTTGTTAGGGTCTAGAGTGTAGTCAAGGTACCTGGGTGGGGATGAATGACATTATAGGTGTTGGGTAAGTGTGGCCACAGAGGCTGGAACCTGATGTCACACAATGTTTACCTGTTTAAGAGCCAGATTATTTTGGTACAGGAGAGTGCATATCTCAGTACATCTTGTTCTGTGGCAATTGTGGCATTTTCATATTGTTTCCATGCAAAATCCCAGTCATCCTCATTTCCGGCTGCTATGGCATGGCAGTAGATGGTGGACTTTAAGCTAGGTGGAATCCTTAACAAGAGAAAAGTTAACTGGTAAGAATAGTTGGTAAAATTGATAAATATGTTCTAATATATTCTCAGACTTAGGATTAACCTAAATATGTTTTACTATTATATTAATTATGATGTTATATTAATTTTATTAATATATTAGCTTATTGCCTCCTATGTTAATATATTAGCTGATTACATTTAATGTGAGTCCAGAATTATTTAGGCCCAAACACTTTAGGGTTATTATAGTGCAGTAAATGTGAAATTCGTTTACCGATTTGTCCCATTTTTCCACTCATTGAAAAGCTTTGTTGCCATGTCTGTGCACATAGTAACACCGTTGCTGCACGCCACTGAAATTGCATTTATTTGATTGTATCTGCAGAGAGATCAAAATAAGATTACACAATGCCTTTAACACGTTATAGGAACTTGGACAAACCAAATAGATACATACTGGTCCGAAAGTTTTGTTGGAACAGTTGCATTATCAGTATACGCTTGGAAGTACTTGTAAAGTGGGTCAACTTGCTTTCGTAGATATTTCTGTAAACAGAGCATGGAATAAAAGACCAATCCTCAGTCTCTTCTGATTGTCTGTGCACTCTCACTCTGCCCATGGGTTCCTGTGTACGTTATACTCACCTGCATGGGGCCATAGACCTCGGAGCGATCAAACATGAGAATAAAGTAGCCCAGATTTTTCAGAGCCGACTCCCATGGAACATACTCGGTTTCGTTTATCAGATACTTGGTTGTGCTCAATGCCAATGTGACATTGATGTATTTGGCCCTTCACAAGACAAGGTAACAGGAACATGTATGAATATAAAATGTACTAGAAGGGAATATTGTAGGTTTTTTGTGCCTTAGGATATGTGATTGCTAAAGATAATATAAACTGTGCTAAAATAATACCATCTTTTTTTAAAATCAATATACATTTATAATCAGAAAAAGTATGAAATGTATTTACCTAGCAAGATTAAATGCATCGTCAATTAACTGGCCTCGGTTGATGAGTGGGATAGCCTAGGAAGAAGCACATTCATACTGTCAGGAGGGACTGAAATGACTGTTCTCTGTTGGTTGTGAGAACAACAGTTATAATCTCAACAATATCTTTTGCAATAAAGTAGGAAATCAGCATACTCACGTCATGAGCACTCTCCAGTTGATTAATAAGTCTATTCCAGTTCCGTTCATCATAGTTCACTCTGTAATAACCGCTGCAGTTTATATTGACTAGTAGCCATCCATCATCATTGACTATATAAATAGGCTTTCTCACTGTATAGACAACATGTTTGTGGGCATTAGTACCATGTCATACTAGAACCTTTCTATACTGGACTATATTTGGACACGCAGAGTAGGACAAGGTGTGGGTGAGAGAGAGAGAGAGAGAGAAAGAAAGAAAGAAAGAAAGAAAAATGAATTTACCAGGCCCTTTTTCTTTTAGTACGTCTTTCTTCAGGTCCAAACCAGATTTTGTATAGATAATTGGAACCTGCCATTCAAGCCTATGGGGAAAACAGAAACTTCATAAAAGAGTTAGGCCTCAAATTCAGCACGGCAATGGCTTTTCTATTTTTCCATAAACAAAACAAAAAATCATGACATTTCCAGGTTCGCAACGATGAAAGGTTACCACGGTTCTACAACTGAGTGGACCACAAGGGTGGTTTCCTTCGGAACTAGTGGAGTATTGAGGATACCTTACTTTATTGAGTATGACAGTCACTCAGTGTTAATAGTGATTCCTTATTGGGAGTTAAATCCACTCGAGTGCTGATACTGTTCTTTACTGAGGATGAGAATCACTCAAAGTTCAACTTCTAACACTGTTCCCAACTGAGGATTAAAAATGCTTAAAAATGCTGAAAATTGAGGGAGAAAATGCTTAAAAATGCTGAGAATAACAATTGTTCAGAGTTCTGATTCTGCTCTCTACTGAGATGAGGTCGCTCACCACATTCTCCGCCAAGGTGGACCTCAGGATTTGAGAATGAGAAGCAGCCACTGAAACCACACCAGGGTCTGCTCACTTAATGAATATCCAGAAGTATTTCCATAGCCTGTGAGCCACACTTCATGTCACTGCCGGCTATAATTACTTGATTAAGATGCTCCAGCCCTAAACGATGTTCATCATCCCACTCTAAAAGGGCCTGGCAGAACACACAGCTTGCCATATTGCCCAGAAATATACAGTAAGTGGTTGGGAAAGTTGACATGTTTAACAAATAAGAAGTTATGAATTTATAGACTTATTAAGGGTATAATATTAGTTATAACAATGCTGACTCAAACAATAGGCCAAGTGTCTGTTCTAGCGACACCGTTAACTGTCACGGCAAAAATAATAAACAAAAACTAGAATTACTGACACCTAAGCAGCATGTCAACACACACTCATCTGATGCTGCAGATTTTACAGTAACAAGATTAGACTTATTTGCAAGAAACAAAAGATTAGAGTGCTATACTCAGAAGCAGGAATACGCCACTAGTTCTGAAGAAAGTACCTGGGTGGCCCAGAATGAAAGAGAGTAAAATACATTTTACTTTGAAATTCTTTCTTTCTTGGTTAAAACAAGTTTAATTAAATTGGCAATTTCAGCCGCCAGTATAGTTTAAAGATCTGCACTTCAAACTTATTCCATGTGTGAATTTGTTCTCTATGTACCATACTGTGCGCTTTGGGATGCAGCCATTTTGTAATTTTGTCTAAATTCTTATTGGACAAATTATTTCCCAGCGTATTTTACTGCATTGCCCACAGTGCACTGCAGATGCCTGCAGATTACCAGGATTGGCTCAGAGCCATTGTGATCCTGACTAGGATAAAGTGAAGATGAATGAATGAATGAATATTTCTGTTAGTTAATTTATAACATTCATATAGTTTATCTAATGGCAGGTCTTGTACAAAGTGTTTCCTGGAGCATCACTATTACATTTTATGTGAATTCACTAGTGTTTCCCTCTTTGGTATCCTATATAGTGCTCTATATAGTACAGTCAACACAGTGAAGGAGTGATATCATACACACTGTTAGTGTATCCTTTCAGATCTAACTGATGTAAAAATGTCTTGTCTGGCCTGGAGCTCACCCAGTGTCCCCTGCTCGCTTTAAAAGGAACTGCTCCTGAGCAATCTCTCCAGTGGTGGTATTTATGTTGAGGACTGGGTAGCCCTCTTGCACGACCCATGCTGTCATGATGCTCTCTATTTCCTCATGTGTAGCCTGATAAGGACAATACACTGCATTATTAAGTGGTGAGTAGTCATGTTAATATGATATATACACTATATGGCCAAAGGTTTGTGGACACCAGACCATCACAGCCATATGTGGGCCAAAACTGTTGCTGCAAAGTTGGAAGCACACAATTGTATAGAATGTTGTATAGAAATCATTAAGATTTCCCTTCACTGGAACTAAGGTTTCCAAACGTGTTCCAACATGACAATGCCCCTCTGCACAAAGCGAGGTCCAGACATGGTTTGCCAAGATTGGAGTGGAAGAACTTGAGTGGCCTGCCCAGAGCCCTAACCTCAACCCCACTGAACACCGTTGGGATGAAATGGAATGCTGACTGCTCCCCAGGCCTCCTCGCCCAACAACAGTGCCTGTTCTCACAAATGCACTTGTGGCTGTATGGGCAAATTCCCACAGCCACTTTCCAAAATCTAGTGGAAAGCCTTCCCAGAAGAGTGGAGGTTATTATAAGAGCAAAGGGGGACTAAATCTGGCACGAGATGTTCAAAAGGCACATATGGGTCTGATGGTCAGGTGTCCACAAACCTTTGGCCACATAGTGTATGTTAGTATGTACACATTTCAGGGACAAAAATCAGTTCATCCTTTATTACCACTGAGTATTTGTTATTTTCCATATGTAAGAAGCTACATCACATTTACCTCCTTCATACAATTCCACAGGTCTGCATTGTCAGCAGTCTTGTACTGGAACTTCATAAGGTAGTTCTAAAATGATGCATTTGTAATACAGTATTAAACTGTAGCTTATATGCTAACTCAGGCATTAGTTTAAAAAAAAAAAAAACAATGGCAAGAATATATAACTGTATAAAGTGTGCTAGGCTTGCTATCACCATACACCACTCACCTGAAGTCCTTCAAAAAACTTTTGCTCCCCCATGAAGGCTGACAACATTCTTAGCACAGCTGCACCCTATTGAGAGGACAGAGAACCTTCTCACCAAGTCACACATAAATAATTTCTGGTAAATATATACATGAGCCCTCAAATTTATGGGCAGCCTGATAATCAGACATCAAACTAGCCTTGTTGTAGGTGATGCTGTCAAAGAGTCCCAAGATGTCAAATGTTGTCTCAATTTCAAACTCGCTCAAGCTGAGGGGGTGTGAAGCATTCAGTGAATCCAGTTCCATGACTGGCTGGATTTCTTTCAGCACAAACATATCCCTCTGAAAATAACAGTACATACACAGACGTAAACTTCTAGATGTGTGTGGCAGCTAAAGTTAACAAAAGGTTTAGTTGAAGCGTCATGGATCATACAGGGAAAAAATCTGAAATCATCTAATAAGGATCTGATAGCAGTGAATTAAAATGTCAGTGTACAACAATTCTTTGACATGTTTGAAACGTACTATGTTCCATGTAGGCTCGATGTCGTCCACTCCCAGGTATGAGATGTATGTTGCAAATCCCTCACTCAACCACAGGTTATTCCACCAGTTCATTGTGACAAGGTTTCCAAACCACTGTATATCCAGCAATGATGATTATGAATTAATAAATCCAATTAAAAAGTCAAAAGTGTGTATGCATCTAGTGTCATAAAAAAATGCGCCACTGGCTGTACAGAGTGTCTCATGCAGACTTTTTAACGTTAAAGAAATTACATCTGAATAAATAGTGAATAATTGTACCTGATGTGCCAGCTCATGAGCTATCACAATGGCAACCCATTCTTTATCGGAGGAAGAGGACACACCCTCCTCATACAGCAGAGCTGATTCACGGTACATCGTTAAACCCCAGTTTTCCATAGCACCTGCACTGAAGTCAGGCAAGGCAATCTGATCTGTGAATATAAGCATATATGGTGTGAGTTACCGATTACTAAAATGGCACTTCCGTTTTTACTTTTCTTAACCCATGCGTTTTATCTCACCTAGTTTATTTAATGGATATTTCAGTTTAAATTTCGTCTCGTAAAAGCTCAGAATCTTCCCAGTGATATTCTTTGCATAGTTGGCATGTCCAGTATTCACCGCCTCAGGCCGGGCCCAGATCTTCAAACACACAGAAAACAGATTAGAAAATGGATTTCTATTTCTATTACCAGAATGTAAATGTCAGTATGTACAGAAGTATGTACAAACAAAATCAACAGTGTTATAGAGTGTTGCACACAGTTTATCTTGTTTTTTTTTTTAAATCTTTTTTCTCTGTAAACAAAATGAACAAATGCTGTAGTAATAATAAAAAAAGAAATGAATATTATTAAACAGAAACACACCAATATTTCCTTATTATCATGTTCATCACTTTCGTGCTCAAATTCATTTACTGTGAAAGCCAAGAGATATGTTGACATGTTTGGTGTTGGGGTAAATGTTGTAGCAATCCACTCATCATCCAAAAATCGTGAATTATCTGTTGAATACAAACCATGAGCGTTTTTACACTGATGTCATATATGTGCTCTATGTTAAGCTTGTATTAACCTTTGTAATCCATGTTTTAAGGCAAACTACATCAAGTCAAGCAATGTAATTAACATGAACTAACAAATTAACAAAGCAAGACTGATCATCTTTTAAACTATGACATCATCCTATATTAACTGCTAACACAGACTTATTTTGATTATCACCACAAAGCCAGTTCTGTGTCTTACCTATCTTCCCATTAGAAAGGGCTTTGGTGCCATATCTGTGGATAATAGTAATATTAAAAACTGCTTTCATAGCTGGTTCATCAAAGCAAGGGAATACTTTTCTAGCATCTGTGGCTTGCAGCTGGCTCGCAACGAGAAATCTGTTGGGAAACACATTTATATAAAGCACACAAATGTACAAAAACAGACAGGAAATCCAAACATTTCAAAGAATAGTTGCATGGAACATCAGTTATGGGTACAATCATGTGCTACTCAGAAGAACCGCTCTGCTTGAAGCATTACAGCTGAGATAACGTCCTTGGAGATAGGTGAAGAAGAAATCAATAAAACTGGGTAGGAACAGGGTTGGGGGCTCCTTCTACAATAAACACAGTAACATAAATACTGCCGTGGCCAAGAAATGGCTTTGGGTAATCTGATATTTGGAAGGGAATGTGTGAGTTTCTGTGTTCTGTTCCATCTTTGGACACACACACACACACACACACACACACACACACCACTACATGATTTCAGCTTCATGAATAACATGCTATAAAGAAATGCCAGAAACAAAAATGCATCCACATAGCAATGTGGAGCTTAAATAAACAATTAACTTTTTAGACAGTGTTTTCAGCTAGCCATGTGCTTATGCTGCAGTGATGTGTGGCTGGATTTCTCAGCTCCAGCCCTAGGGACTCATAGCCCTACACAGCTTCAGGGTTTCCTTGCTGCCAACATATATGATCAAACCATTACCTAATTATTAAGTCATTTATGAGCTGGGTCAGAGGTGTGAACACTTAAAACTGTGCAGAGCAGTGAGTCCATATAGTACTGGACTGAGAAAGTGCTAATTTAGGCAATAAGAGGACAAACATTTTTCATATTTAAACATTACAAAATGCTTACCTTTTCTCTTCTTCACCCTTAACTTTCTCTGTGTACTGGCTTGTATAAAGACCAGTCAAATCATCAAGCAGTTCCCCTTTGAATTTAGTGAAAAGTTCATAATAGTCCCCATTTGCTACTAACTGTTTCTTAAGCAGGATCTCAAAGAAATTAGAGTCATTGTGCAAAGTGTATCTCTGTACTGCTATATTTTCCATTGTTCTAGCATGGGTCACTATAACTTTGTCTATAGATAGATCCAGGGCATGAAGAACAATAGTCCATGTGTCTTTCACGCATTTAAACCTAACTGTTGAGTTCCCTTCAAACATATAATCTTGCTCGGTGGCATTGGGCAGTTTCGTGTAGAGATACGGTTGAAGGTTGACTTCGTAGCTCTCTGGAATCAAATTGTCAGGAAGTCTCAGAGTTGGTGGAAGTCCTGTTGGAATCGGTGTAGTAGGAACGGGGCTTGGTGGAGGACTTGGTGGGTTTCTTGCTATCTCCATCTGGTATAAGGTGACCATAACAATGATGCCACCAAGCGCAGAAAGTGTCAGCACCACTGTGGCAATAGCCAGGGCCTTAGAGATGTACACTCCTTTAGCCATGTCTGTCCCATGTGAGAAACTCCAACAAGTGAATCCAAGCTAAGTGAGGAACCCACAGTCTTTAATTAGACTATGAACCTTTCCTTAAATCGAGGAAATGTTCACAACTGAAGGCATAACGGCACCGCCTTCATCGGGATTACACATTAACTAGCATAGATAATAAACAAATAAACAAGCACTTTGCATCTGATTGTCAGGATTTTGTCTCCACCTCTGCCCACCTCAGACCAGTCCAGGACGAAGGGGAAGAAGGAAGCTTCGCTCTGCAAACATAATCAAAGTACTAAAACATTCTGACATGAAAAAGAGCTGTGTGGCTTTGTGTTTGCAAGCACTAACCTATAAAACAAGTGACGTTTCCACAGGTTGCCATTCGATTCCATCCTGTGCCCCTCTAGATTAAGTTCAAGTCTAAATTATGAGCCGTCCCACTGTTTCAGACCTCACTGGCAGCAAAGCTACATATTCTTTTATTTTTCCTAAAACTCTGTAACACTGGTCTTCCACCACTGCCGATCTAATACACATGCACAAGTCAAATTGGTAGCATGTGTTTCTGTGAAAAGAGTATAAGGGGAGGAGATCGTAGCTCCTTTTCCCCTCCCTGGATTACACATTCTTAACTGCATTAGAGAAAAGCAAAGAAAAAGTAGAAATCCAGGCTAATCTGAATAATACAAAGGTGACATTGAACAAAAATGTCTAGGGACATCATAATGTTGTTAAAACAAGACTTTTGAGTTGTGCTAGAAACATTACCTGAAACTATTTATATCTTTATGGTTCATGAACAAAGTTTACTTGGCATTGTACTTTGTCCAGTGGCAAAATGTTTCCTCGTCCTTCTTGTAAACAGCTTCTTTTTTTAATTCTAGCATAAATTAGTAAATGCAAAATGAGACTTCCAATGTCAATGGATGTATGTGATTGAAAAACCTGTCAAGTTAAAAAAAAAAAAATCTAATTCGAACATCTAATCTATTTCTAATTTCTGTCCAGAGACATGTCGTGTACTGTAGATAAGATTTTTTTTTTTTTAAATCTCAGTAAAATACCGAGCAGCCATTTCTCTTAACTTGAACTATTCTTCAGGAAGGACAGTATGATCACATTTAACAGTTAGAATAGCAATATGGACAGAATGTTTCATTTAACTTCCTTGAAAAAAAAAAGAACAATTCTTTAGACCTTTTTATAGCTGTGAAGCATATTTTATTCCCACTTCATTGTCCAGGCTTTAAGATTATTTATGTTTTCTGAATGGTAGCTCTTATAAATATTATTTGTCAAATTGTCTAATACTACTTTGTTGTTAATAGGGGTAAGATTCAGCATCTGTACTAGTGACTGGAAGGTTGTTCAAATCCTAGGATTTCCAAAGGACCACTGTAGGTGCTAAAAGTAAAAGTAACATCTGATATATTTTTTTAAAAGGCATGTATTTATGAACATCGCCTGGTTTTTTTTCCAGTCCTCAACTGTCTAGTTTCAGTGATCCTGTGCCTACGGCAGCCTCAGATTCTTGTTTTTTGGCTGACAGGAGTGGAATCCAATGTGGTGAGCCCATCTGCTTCAAGGTTCCATGCGTTGTGCTTTCTGAGATGCTTTTCTGCTCATCACAGTTGTAAAGAGTGGTTATTTGAGTCACCATAGCCTTCCAGTCAGCTCAAACCACTCTGGCCATTCTCTCTCCTCTGAGCTCTCTCATCAGGTTTCCGCACACAGAACTGCTGCTCACTGGATGTTTTTCTTTTTCTTTTTGCACCATTCTGTGTAAACTCTATAGACTGTTGTGCATGAAAATCCCAAGAGAGCAGAAGTTTCTGAAATACTCAAACCAGCCCGTCTATACACACAGACACACACAGGCAGTCAAAAATGATTGCTCAGATGTACATATATAATATTGGCAATTAGCAACTGTTTTTGAAGCATTTGAAGTGATTTGTGCCCTATTTTTTTTTTTTTGTTATACTGAGGAAATGCTACAATAATTAAAAGCACTTTATCTATTTGTTTTATGAGTGTTGGTTGCCAGGGTCTTTGTATAGTTTGCATAGGAAGAATATACTCTATGCTCAGTAGCCATAAAATGATTAAGAATGGTTGGGAGAGGAAGGCTATTCACAATGAGAAAGTGCTTTTAGAATTGTTGCAGGTAGAAGATACAGAGAGAGAATGGATCGGTGAAGGACAAAAAGCCTCCTGAGACAAAGACTACAAAACAGGATAGCATTTTGGTCAGAAAGATGTAAGTTTGATGTAAAATTGCTCTTCGGATTGAAGCAGAGAAGAGACGTGAGTATGGAGTGCTTCTTAACATCTACCACCCAGCGAAGATTGAGAGAGGCTGAGACGTTTGGTCACAAGTCAAGAAGGAAGCTGCAGCTTACGGCTGTACACAGACAAGCTTCACAAGATTTTGCCAGAGAACAATAAGTGGTTGAATGTGATCATGAAGGTGATCTTTAATAATGAATCCAGGTTTCTTCTCCATCAAAGTGATGAGTCTATGTGAGGAGGACACTGGGAGAAGAGGTATGGGAGGGGGGGTGGAATGGAATTAAGGTCTTGAGATGAATCACCAGCAAAGATGTTGGATTGTTGAGAAAAGTGGACACTTATACTGACTTACCCACAAATTCCCTGATCCTTATTGTCCAGTTTCATCCAGTGCCTAGTGACTGGATGCAAGGTGCCTTACAGCACATCAAATGAGGGAGTGGTTTGAGGTGGAGGAAGCTGAATTAAAAGGCTCAGCACAGTCACCTGAAATTAAATTTTATTAGGGATTTTGAAATTACATTAGGAAATGCGTAAAGAGCTACCTCCAACCTCTATGGATAGTCTGTGGACAGCAGTGCAGAGTGCATGAGAAGCAATTCGTTTAGGCTTCTTTTAAAAATTCTTCATGAAAGTATGTCAAGACAGGCTAGAGTAAGACCCACAGAACACTGACTAGCCACTACTGTTCTGTCAGGATAGATTTTGGAAACTTCAGGAAAAATGTCAGAATCTCCAGTCTAAATGAAAAACATGTTTGATACAGTAACATTAAAATACCTGACAGTATTTAGAAGACACATAGAAAGAAACTCTATGGACAATCAAACCAGTCATTTTATTCTGGCAGTCTTTAACAATTCAATAACCACTGAATTAGCTGATTGTCTTAAAAAAAAAAATCAGTGCAAGTTGCAAACTAATAAATTAGGGTAATAAGCACAGAGGAAAATGCTGATCTGGTAGTACAAAACCTGAAGCTAAGAGGACCTCTATGGATAAGTATGAAGCACTACACATATAAGACTGGCTCTCTCTATACATAAACATTTGATGTATAGGGAAAAAAGCAGTTATCTATGGGTGTGTGTGTGTGGGGAGGGGGGGGCGTTGTATATGCAATATATGACAAACATTTCACATCACTTGGTCCTTTAGATCTTTGGAAGTTTTGCAAGTGTGTCATTCTTCAAAAAACAAATTACAGGCTTACTAACTCATTTTGTGTTAAAATTGAGAAAAAGAATGATTTAACACAACTCTGTAAACTGTAATGTCAGTGTGAACATAATGGTCAGTCTGACGCATGATAAATCCCCGATTTTAAAAAGATTAAGACTAATATCTGATTAAAGCAATGTTTAAAAATAAATGTTCAATGAGAGTCTGGCATGTTAGCTTTATCCTGTTAGTGGCCTGCTGCATAGTCAACCACATGGGTATCCTATAGGAACAATTTAGAAGGGAATTTTAAAATTTTAAAATTTAAAAAAGAAAACAGTAAAACTATTGTTCGCAAATCTTGGAAATATTTAGGCCTGGTTTACATTACACCACATTCCTTTTAAACACCTTCACTGCTTTTCTGTTGGTATGCAAAAACATATTTAAACAAAACAAGATGGCAAATACCCATTCTCCAAGGCTAGTAGCTAGTCCTCACATAGCTATCATATTTTGTTATTGACCAGAAGTATTTGGTCAGAAATTTCAAAAACAAATGACCTCACGTCTATGCTTTATATTATCTCTTTCACTTTTAGGGTGGCTTATTGTGTTGTGAAACATTATACATGTTTAATAAATGGTGACAGGTGTTTATCAGGTTCACAGGTGATTCTCAACATCCTTGCTTCAACAGGTCTGGAAAGGTTTGTGCTGTTATTTCTGGCAGTTTGTTTACCAGATCCAATTGTCCAGATGCTGCAGGCAGTAACAAGACTGCTGGAGAATAGAAGTGAGCTCGTCGTAAGTCTGCTCTTTCCAGTTTGGAAGCAGTCGTTCATTGTTGAGCACCTGTAGCTTGGGTGTGCCCTCCCGCAAGACCTGATACAGGCAAGGCCACCTGCTCTGGATTCGCAGCCTGGTCCGGCGGTCCAGAGTAATCCCCCGTACAATCTTTTTAGCCCGCAACTCTCTCAGCGCAGGCAGCTTGAGGCAAGAGAAGACCAGACCTCGGCTGAGGGAAACATCAAGGAACTCCAGGGACAGTGATTCAAGAGTGTATGAAATGCCCAAATTCCGAAGTGGCACTAGAACATTGAGAGTAAGGGACTTGAGGTTAGGCAGAGATTTAGTCAGTGTCTGCAAGGTGCTTGGGCTCACCCCTTTAAAGACCCAGAAGTACTTAAGCTCCAAAATGCGCAAGTGTTGAAATTGAGCTATTAAAGCTACTGACTTGTCAGACCAATCAAAGTGCAGCCGCATCTTGGTGATTCGCGGGCAGCTCTGGGCTAGTTTGGCTAAAAGGATCTGGAAATTATTAACTTGGTCCATTTTAGTGATGACATCCTGGTGTGAGCTAGAACCAGAGTGGACTCGGAGGTCCAACGGCTCCAGCAGAGTGAAGGTCCAGTTCAAGTCTAAATGACTGAGATCCCTACAGTGGACATTCTCCAGCAGATGAGAGAGGAGCTCTCCCCATTTATTGCACTGGTCCCCCAAATCAAAGCTTGCTTTAAGAGTAAGCAGACTAGCCCCACGAGATATGAGATGGTGAGTATAATGGTGAACCCATGCCTTCCAGCGCTCAAATTCTCTGTTGGAAACGAGCAGTCCCTCCTGTCCAAGACGGAAGACTCCACGGCGAGAATAGTCTGCAACTCTCCACAGTTTCCCAGAGCGCACCAGGCAGCTCCAGCTAGAGCACACAAGTGCTGAGTTACACTTGTCCACCTCACTCAGGAATGAAAGCACATGGAGCTGACACTCCACCGGCAGCAGGTTGAAAGGGAAGTAATCGTCATCATCTTTCGGCCGCCGTCTTGCGCTGACAGGAATGAGGGGTCTCTTCCTTGGAGGCATTATCATTGACAGGAACCTTTTATGGCGACCATACCTCTTTTGCACTCTTTCACTGAGCCATTTTCACCTGTCTACTCCTAAGACAGAAGAGATTGCACATCTCATGGTCACATTTCCAGTACAGGCGTGTACAAATGCACAAGAAATTTGTTGAAGTCTGTCTTTAATTTAAGACACAACAATCTTTTAAGTATGACTCTGACAGCTAGGTGCAAAACTAGCTAGCACATAAAAATGTCAACAAATGCTAACTAGTTATCTGGTTCTTAGTTTAGCAGGCTGGCTTATTCTCGAAACATTACATGATGCACTGAAGGCAGCTATCAAGTTTACTTTGTAAACGTGGTTACATTGACAGCGAAATTAACACGTAATGTGTGGAACCAGCGTGTTGAATAGCTAGCTTTGAAGATAAACAAACCAAGGCTAGCTAAACCCCGAGCGCTCCGAGCGCTAAGCTATCTAAATAACCCATACACCTTTAACAAGAGGTGCTCATCCTAGAGAAGGTCATTAAACACAAACACTACGTTACAATTGTCCCACCAGTCTAATTTACTTTTAATGAAGCCTTTAAATATCAGAAATGGACCAGAATAAAGACACTAAACTAGCTACCTGTGTGTCACACTGTGTGAGGGGGTTCTTGTTGCTGTTGCGAGTCTGATTACGTCATCAGCGTGATGCGCAGATCCGCCATAAAATGTGGTTTGTTTATTGCGGTTTATGTGTTTATCGATATTAATGGGAAAGTAGTAAAAGAGTAAACGTATTAACCGTATTAACCCATACCTGATATGCCATGCCAGGCTTATACATTCAAAGAACTGTTTTACATTCATATCATGTGGGGAAAAGCTGTAATTCCGACCTTCGGATTGGGAAACAACGTCGAGCTCCGAGTGGGAATTACAAACCCGGAAGTGAAGCAACAGCCTACATAATCATAATAATAATAATAATAATAATAATAATAATAATAATATATTTTTTTAATCTATATTTCAAATGAAGTAAAATCTTGAAATATGAATTTTGGTTTGTTTTTAATCTTATACTGAATTTCAACTCATAAATTTCAACACCCACTTCAGGTGTATTAAAGATTAGTAATATATCATGCTAATTTTTAACATAAACACATCTACTGTAGGGGGGTATGGTGGCTTATTAGTTAGCACTCCAGGATGGGGGTCCGATTCCCGCCTCGTGGAGTTTGCATGTGCGCCCTATGCTTCATGGGTTTCCTCCAGGTACTCTGGTTTCCTCCCCCAGTCCAGTGGCTGTAGGCTGATTGGCATTTCCAAATTGTCTGTAGTATGCGAGTGTGTGTGCGATTGTGCCATGTGATGGGTTGGCACCCCGTCCAGGGTTTCCCCCGCCTTGTGCCCTGAGTCCCCTGGGATAGGCTGCAGGTTTCCCTAGGTAACCTGTACCCTGAACAGTACAGAAAATGGATAGGCATCTACTGTATATGCTACAGTCTTAAAAATAAACTGCACCTTCCCTCGTCACTTAGGTGTTACCCTCCAAATCAAAATGACAGCAGCATTTATAAATTGGTAACTTAGCAGCATTTATTTTCGGGCCTGATAAGTCTTAAAATACAATACATGGAGAGAGGAAAGGTGAAAGGATATAATGGATGCATGAGACATCCCTCAGTAATGGTTAAATGGTGTTTTTTTTTTTGTATTAAACATCTTATGGTAGAATTGGAAATATAGAAGGTTACTAAGGCCTACTACTTAATGTGCAGAGATTTTTAAAATATACATGACCAAAATGTCATCGATTGGTCATGAGGTGTCAATTTTCTATAACAGCAGCTCTGACAGTAATGCCGGCTGAAATTAAGTTCACGAGTTTATATTAATGCACTTGTTCTTTATCATTTCTATAGTAACAACTCATTTACAGGAACCTATCATGTATGGTGGACGCACTACATAATTTAAGGCTAGTACAAATGCGTTCAGAAAGTATTCAGACCCCTTCACTTTTGGCACACTTTATTGTACTATAAAAATACAATAAGGCCTACTACCTACTACTTATACCTACTACTTATACTTAAAGTGACAAAGTGAAAACATATCTTAGAAGTTTTGCAAATTTAATAATAATCAAAAACTGAAATACTGAAAGTATTCAGACCCCTGAACCCCCTAAGGCACTCAAAACTGAACTCAGATGCATCCTGTTTGGTTTGATTAACTTGAGATGTTTCTAAAACTTGATTGGAGTCTTCCTGTGGCAAATTCAATTGATTGGACCCAATTTAGAAAGGCACACACCGGTGTGTATAAGGTCCCACAGTTCACAGTGAATGTCAGACCAAAAACCAAGCCATGAAGTCCAAGGAATTTCCTGTAGACCTACACGATCAAATTGTGTTGAAACACAGATCTGGGCAAGGGTATAAAACAATTTCTAAAACCTTTAACGTTCCCAGGAGGACAGTGTCCTCCATCATTGTAAAATGGATGAAGTTTGGAACCACCAGGATTCTTCCTAGAGCTGGCTGTCCAGCTATACTCAGTAACTGGGCCAACCCAATGACCACTCTAGAAGAGCTTCACGATGGAAGAACCTGCTGGAAGGACAACCATCTGAGAATTACTCCACTAATCAGGCCTTTATGGTACGGTAGCTACACAGAAGTCACCCTGAGTAAAGGGTATGTGGTAGGCGCTTAAAGGGCCTTTTTGCTGTAACATCAAAATTAAGTATATTACAATGGGACTTTTTTCCACTCCTTTTGAAGTCTCTCTCTCTCTCTCTCTCTCTCTCTCTCTCTCTCTCTCTCTCTCTCTCTCTCTCTCTCTCTCTCTCTCTCTCTCTAAGGAAGTAAAAATTAAATCCGTTATTTAGATGAACTACAAGTGAACTCCAAAGCCCAGACTTGAACCCCATAGAACATCTATGGAGAGACCTGAAGATGGCAGTTCACAGACTCTCCCCATCCAATCTGACTGAGCTTCAAAGGACATGTTAGGAAGAATGGGAAAACCTGCCAAAATCCAGGCATGCAATGCTTCTAAAGTCTTACCTAACAAGATGGCTGCCAAAGATGCTTCTACAAAATAGTGAATAAAGGCTCTGAATATTTATCTAAATTATAGAGTTCAGGTTTTTATTGTTAATAAATTTGCATTAATTTCTAAAAATGTTGTATTTGTGTTGTCATTATTGGATATTATGTGTCGATTGTTGGCCAAAAAGTACATTTTAATCCATTTCAAATTAAACAATAACACAAAATACATAATACAATACAAAAATACATAAAAATATGCAAAAACCGAAGGGGTTTACTATCCAAACCCACTGCAGCAGGCCTAAACATCATTGATAGAGTGAAACTTTCTATAAGGAGACATTTATTTAAGAGTTATGGACAGTGTCAGTGCTTTGGAACAGTCAGCACGCTT
Source organism: Pangasius sanitwongsei (assembly GCA_037576675.1). Lineage (NCBI taxonomy): Eukaryota > Metazoa > Chordata > Actinopteri > Siluriformes > Pangasiidae > Pangasius > Pangasius sanitwongsei. The sequence goes on from CM075008.1 coordinate 13,544,741, forward strand.
TCTGACAGACAGAGGAGTTTGAGTTATCCAGTTTGACTGTAACATGACAAGCTGTTTTTTTGTTTGTTTGTTTGTTTTTTTGTCTTATTAACTTCAGGAGAATGCAAAAAAAGATATCTGTAAGGTGAGTGAACAAATGTTTATAGCTGCTGTACGGTAACTGATAACAGGAATTAACTTGCCTCTCAGATGTAACTATAAATGGTTAAAAAGCACACAATGTGTAAATTGTAATAGTTGTCAGATTTCTGTAGTAGAAGAGGAATGAAACACTTCGGGACCTGTTGTTTTTGGAAAATAACCTGACGTCGGGCTACATCACACTACCCCATCGTTGATGATTGTCCTATAACGTGTCTTGTTTGTTTCTTTACTTAAGTTTACACTTTAAACGCACTTAGGAGGAACATCCATCACCCTGGTGATGACAGAATAGAAAATACTGCTTTTACTCCACTGCGAGATTAGTGTATAGCACAGTCTGCTGTGCCAGCAGCTCCAGCAGAAAGCGCACTGTCTGTGAACACCGGAGCTGAGGATCTGAGAGCTGAAGAGCTGAAGAGCAGAGAGCAGCTCTGGCAGGGAGAGGATGTTGTTGCTATGCACGCCGGCGAGCTGCGCACTCACACCAGTGGGCATTTAAAGGGAAATAACAACGCGCTCTTTGTACACATCCAAGTTTTCGCAGGATTTCATAGTATTTGCTAAACTGTCACTGTGGGCTTCTGTGAAAGGTCATTTGGACTCTCTGTGGATTTAGTAACAGCGAGCATCAGACTAGATGCCAGGAACAATAGGTTTGGGGTCTATTTTTTTCGGAGGAGGTTCTGTGTCCTATCTTTCCACTATAGCCAAACCCTGTCGCCATCTTGAATTTTAATGTAAATTATCTGGCAGTTTATGGTTGCTATATGGAATATTTTGTAAGACATTCCGCTCGTCTCGGGCACTTGTGACAGACATGTCTTAACATAGGAAAAAGAACAAAGTGAGTATTAAAGCACAGACTCGCTCTCATTTTCGAAAACATTCTTTATTGAACACTTTCCATGTACGGTTTAGCCAACTGGGTAGGTAGCATGTGAGCTATCAGCTATGTTTGGCTAGCTATCAGTCTTGCACTTAGCGGCTCAGTTAGCCAGTAGCTTAGCATTTAGCAGTTTGTAGGCCCGGATTCTGCTGCTCGCTTAACTATTTGGCTGTCTTTCGACAAAGCGTGGCAAAAAAGAGGCATGTAGCAGTTTTCCACAGGGCTTGTTTGCGAGTGCTGTTATAATGGTGGCTGGTGCTGTTTGTATGATTTTAGTGTCTTTTAGCTACCTAGCTAGCGAGCTAAATGCCAACTGGACAAAGTGTCAGTTGCCCAATGGTTACTTATTTAGGAACCCTAACTAGCGGTTGGCTAACACCCCGCTCTTGGGTCAGCTTTCAAGCTAGAGGGGTATTCTAGCAACGTCGCTTTACTTACACTAGCCGGATAGCAAGCTAGTTAAAACTAGCCGTCTCTATGCTAAACGGAGCTTATCACGTTAGCAAAGCTAGCAAAAACACACGCTAGCGCTCGCTTTTATTTTATATAATAGATGAATAGTCCACGCAATAGATTGCTAGTTATTGCTTTGGCTTTGCAAGTTTTAGCTGATTTGGGTCCACCGCCCTTTTGCGTTGTTTGGATAGTTAAATGGACCGCAGCATTAGCCTGTTAGCTTGGTCGCGTAATGTAGGTAGTGGATACAGAAACGGCTATTCAAGTCACGACGCGTTATTCATGATAATTATAGAAAAGTGTATCAAACGTCATCGGCGAGCACGCGATAGTTCCTAACGCGGAAATGTTGTGGAAACCTGACATTGTTTTAAGCAGGGACTTTCAATTTTCTTAGCAGCCGGTGGGCGGCAGTCTACACTTATTGATAGTTACTAAGCAACTGGCCAGCTTATCAACTGTTAACACTGTACCGATGGTTTGGAACCTACCTGTCAGGTTTGCTGTAGTTTAAAAGTACACTAAGCTTTTTAAAGCATAAAGTAACATTATTGAGATAACCCAGACCCTATTTCTTCTTTAAATGGTAGTACCAAAGTACAGGTCTCTCACAGTCATGCAACTCCAATCAACTTCTCTGTGAATCAGCACACTGATTATCATCGTTAATGTGCTATTTCACACACTGGCTGTTTTAATTTTGTCATGTATTGCTGTTATCCTATAGGCGATAAATTCCTCATATGTTTTTTAACAGGTGCGAGCAGATTGAAAATTACACTCTGCAGCATATATTCTAATTGCCCTGCAAGCGGGAAATAAAACCGCTCCTCGCATGTCGCTGATGATTTCTCATAAGTACATAGAAGCTAAATGAGCCTTCACCAGAAAGCCTGCTGGTATGAAGTAGATGGGAGAATCCAAGAACATGGTGCTGAATGGAAGGAGACATGGCAGTAGGTTCTCCAGCAATCAGCCCGTTGGGAAGACCAGGCTGCAGAATGGCCAGAGGGCCCACCTGCGCCAGAGCAAAAGCTCCCCTAGTGGCAGGAGATGCAGCCGGCGTAAGTGCTCCAGTACGGAAAAAAAAAAAGAAAAAGAATGCCTAAACTATTCCTTAGACTGCAGGACCATAGTAGCTGTTTTCAGCTTTTATTAAATTATGCTTCATTGTTTGTTAGGTGTTAGTGGTGCAGCCCCAGAGCCAGAGAGGCGCCATGTGCCCTCATCAGGGATGACGGCTAAGGAGCTGTGTGAATATGACGACTTGTCCACCAGCCTGATTCTGGACTCTTACTTGGGTTTTCAGACTCACAAGATGAATACGAGGTTTGTATTTCTTAAATTTACCTCTGGCACATCAGAGCTGTCATATCACTTATAACTTGTGGCTAGGCTTCAGATAAGACAGTACATGTGCATAACTTTAGTGTGATTCACCTTCTTAGATTTCGCCCAATCAAGGGTCGACAGTCGGAGCTTAGAGACGTGATTGAAAGCTTCAAGAAGAATGACAACCTGGAAAAAGCTTTCCAGGCTTTGACCTCCGCAGACTGGAGAAGACATCACTTTCTCAATAAGACAAAGGCCCAGGAGAAGCTGTTCAAAGCACATGTAAATGTTTTACAATAAATAAACAATAAAAATGGGGACACAATAATGCCAGGGCTATACTTGACATGTGACTAAAAGTGTGTCTGGAGTTTCAGAGGTTACACGAGTCACATTGGTCACATGGTTGCCAGAACTGAAACAGGAATACTTGTTTAGCGATTTCATACACACATTTTTTGACTGTGCAGCACAGAGATGTTAAAGAAATGTTGTCATGAGCTGCAACTCTGAGCAAAACTACAAGTTTACTAATATAAATATTATTTGCTAATCTCGATTTAGAAGATTAGTACCCAAAGCAGGCTCGGGAGGTTTGAACTGTAATAGAGAATCTGGTTAGATCAGAAAAGCTGTCTAGAATAGTCTGGTGGAACTACACCAGTGCGTCATGTTAATTTTTTGGACATGCACAATTGATATGCCGGATGAACATATCATACATGGGGGAGCCATCTTGCCTATTTGTACTTAAGCAAGTATAAACCTGGCCTTTTCCTTCTTTTGGGATGGTCATAAATTAAAACAGCACAATCTTTTCTGTGCAGGTCTTTGTTTACTTGCGTATGTTTGCAGTAGACAGTGGGTTTGAGATTCTTCCATGCAATCGCTATTCCTCTGAGCAAAATGGAGCCAAAATTGTAGCAACAAAAGACTGGTAAGCTGGATGGCATCTGATCATTCACGCTGTCTTTATATTGCAAAATTATAGCAAGTGTTCCTCATTTTTGTTCTTGTACTTAAGGAAAAGGAACGATGAAATTGAACACCTTGTGGGTTGCATTGCTGAGCTGTCTGCTAATGAAGAGAAGATGTTGTTACGCCATGGAGAGAATGACTTCAGTGTCATGTACTCTACGCGTAAGAACTGTGCTCAGCTTTGGCTGGGACCCGCTGCTTTTATTAATCATGGTATGTATCCTGCATTTTCTGTGCCTCGAAAACAAAAGAGCAACACATTTAATGGTGTATTTTTTAACACATATCATTTAAGAGTACCAAATCTAAATTACATGGTGAACTTATGTTCCTGTATCAACTTCCCATTGTTGGTTCTGAGCGACATTGCTTTTTATCGAACTCTGCCATCTTATGTCATCTGTGTGTGCCTCTGACTAGTTGAAAATCCCCTTTAGACCAGGGGTCTTCAATCATATCGAGAAAGCGGCAGTGTGGCTGCAGGCTTTTGTTACAGCCAACTTGGAGGCACACTTGATAGTTGGTTGGAGACCCAGATGAACTGATTAAATAAGTGAAATCAGGTTCTTCACACTAGCTCTTTCCAGATAAGATTGAAGACCCCTGCTTTAGACCCTTGTTACAAATCGAACCATTGGCCATATATAGGTGCAGTTCACTGTTTTGCCCAAATGAACACTCATATCAGTTTCGCACTGGCCGTTCCAGCACAGCTCAGATTGGCATGCTCTGTGATCCTGCAGTTGACGCTATTTCCACCTCCAAGTCAGCCATACTATGAAAAAAAAAAACTGTACTGGATTTAGTTACCCTTCTTGCCCAGGTACCAGGCGAGTCGAGCTGGGACATATGGGTGGAGCTAAAAATGGTGCAGACAATCGACTGTTCGAAAAGTCTTCACAGAGTTGGCCTTACTGGAATTAACTCTACTAGCAGAAAAACACTTTACAAAACCCATTTCATGGTAGATTTAAGAGGCAGCGTCACAGCTGAATGCATCAAGATTTGTTTGTATTGTACTGATTAATATTTTATTATCTCTATTTCGTTCGGCATTATCATGCATTTTCCTTTTCTGTGATACAAGTAAAATCAGCTATCTTCTTTTTAGGCTGAGTCATAAATGCCGTCCTATGCAATTTTTTTTTTTTTTTTTTGCGTGCTTCTCCAGAGTGTACAACATAATGGAGCTGTTCACCCTACCTAGTACCCTTCATGCATAGTGTAGTACACCATTTGATATTCAGCCACAGAAAGAGCATATATGCTTGTTTTTGTTGTATTTTAAGGTTGTTAGCACTCAGCATTTAGTTAGCATAAGTAGATCATGTTAACTAGCCCAGAGTTACTCAATAGCTATTCTCTCTGAAAACCATCCAGTACATTCTGAAGAAAATGTTCAAATTGTCAGGAGTGGTAGGGCACTGATGACATCACATGGCAGTGATTGATTAAATGGAGTGTTGTTCTAGGTATATTTCATACTTGAATAAGTTACATTCAGCTAAGTTATGTATAACATCAGGGCAAGAAATGAACTCTCAGTGCAGGGCTATTGGCAAAATGAATTTTGCTTTAGTAGGCAAGAAGGCAAAGAGGAAGGGCCAGTGGAGAATCAGCAGAAGGAGCAAATGCAGCAGCAAAGAGAGGAGATAGAGGAGGAGGAGAGAAAGAAGAGCAGGTAAATGCAAGGGCAGAAGCTAACGAGGATTAAATGGGCAACATGAAATGCACAGGCAGGGGTTTTAAGCTCCAATACTATATCTTCTCCCCTGCCTCCAGCATTCAGATTCAGTTCCTTGTGAAATGACTCCTTCTGGATCAGATGGCTCAGTGTTGGGGCAGGGAGAAGATCTGAGTTCTAAACCCCTTAATGAATTGAGCATTAGACAAAATTATGATATATACCTGCCAGTTCATTTAGTACTAGATAGGTGTACCTAATAAATTGACATATATGGTGCACTATATACGGTACTGATTTAAAGTATTTGATTCCTTTGATTTGTGCCACACTGAATGGTTTCAGTTGGTAACAAATGGGACAGCATAGCATTTTTCAAATAACTATCAAATTTATTTAATAAACAAAGTTTCCCAACACCTGTATCACACATGTGAAAGCATAAGTTCGCTGCAGCCAAAGGTCAGGGCCAGTTATGCTCTCATGGACTTTCTGCCATGGATGGTTGTTTCACCTTCTTAATTCCACCTCATAATTCCCTTACAGTAGGGTTAAAAACATAGAGATGTACACTACTCATGAGCCCAGAAAGCACAATTTCCCCCTATTGGTGCCATTTGCAGTAAGCGCCAAGCAGGACTGGGCTGTATGACAATGTAGTATCAATACTGTGATAAATGATGTCACAATACATGTTTCTTCTTCTTCTCCTAATGATTTTTTAAAATTTTTTAATTATTTTTCATTTTCTGTTTTTTTTTAAATAGTATTTTTTTAATAAATAAAATGTTTATTAAGTATAAAAAATAAAAAGAAATGTATAGTAACATAAAATATTTAAATAAAATAGTAACATTATTTTGTGAGCAAACCTATATGGACACTGCTACTCAAGCGCCAGCCACAGGGTATGGCATGGCGTTGCAAAATGGAGTGATAGCCTTCCTTGTTCAAGATCCCTTTTATCATGTATAAATCTCCCACTTTAGCACCACCAAAGCACCCCCAGACCATCATCTTTCCTCCACCATGCTTGACAGGTGGTGTAATCACTCCTCCAGCATCTTTTCATTTTTTTTCTGCATTTCACAAATGTTCTTCTTTGTGTTCCAAACACCTCAAATTTAGATTTGTCTGTCCATATTTTTTCTAGTCTTCCTCTGTCCAATGTCTCTGTTCTTTGGCCCATCTTAATCTCTTACCTTTATTGGCCAGTCTCAGATATGGCTTTTTCTTTGCAACTCTGCCTAGAAGGCCAGCCTCCAGGAGTCGCCTCTTGACTGTTGACGTTGAGACTGGTGTTTTGCGGGTACCATTCAATGAAGCTGCCGGTTGAGGACCTGTGAGATGTCCGTTTCTCAGCCTAGAGACTCTGATGTACTTGTCCTCTTGCTCAGTTCTGCACCGGGGCCTCCCACTTCTCTTTCTATCCCGGTTAGAGCCAGTTTGTGCTGCTGTTTGAAGAGATTAATACACACTTTTGTATGAAATCTTCAGTTTCTTGGCAGTGTGTTGCATGGAGTAGCCTTCCTTTCTTAGAACAAGAATAGACTGACGAGTTTCAGAAGACAGTTGTTTTCTTCTGGTCATTTTGAGTCTATAATAAAACCCACAAATGCTGATGCTCCAGATACTCAGCTAGCCTAAAGAAGGCCACTTTTATTTGGCCTTTTAACACGATAAACCTGGATTAACTATCACAATGTGAGGTTGGAACACAGGAGTGATGGTTGCTGAAAATAACCCTTTTAACGCTTATGTAGATGTTCCATTAAAAATCAGCAGTTTCCAGGTATAATGGTCGTTTACAACATTAACAATGTCTAGACTGTATTGTTGATCAATTTAATGGTATTTTAATTGGAAAAATGTTTTTTTTTTTTTTTTGCTTTTCAAAACCAAGGGAAATTCTAAATGACCGGATTTCTTTTGGCTGGTAGTATGACGGGTAATACCGATGTAGGTGGGCTTTCCTGAGTATGAATGTAGTGAATCAGTGAAAAAAAATAAGGATAAAATAAGACTGTTGGCAGAGGCTTTAAAAATATGGTTACTCAGGTTCACCTTGTGTAATATTACTTTTTGTAATATTACACAAGAAATGAAATCATTTATTGTCATTCATTAATGATCAATACATAAGCATTACATGTAATCATAATATATTATTGACACCTACGTTAATTGTATGATACATATTATTTGCTCACATACTCTTATTCCCTGCATTTCACTATACAGATGCACACCAGCCAGCCTCCCCTCCATCACTACTCCAACAAAACATAATCACTAAGTGGAATAAAGTTGGCTGTCAAGTAAATTAAGACACATTTTTGTCTTTTCTGTTACAGATTGCCGGCCAAATTGCAAGGTTAGTATAAACTGGTCATGAACATCAATGGATCATTGCTTCGGTTGAAGATTAATTTGCTGCATGGACAAAAAAATTAAAATAAAACAGCTGATGGGAAGGTTTCTTTTTTTTTTTTTTTTTTTTACAGTTTGTATCCACGGGTCGAGACACTGCGTGTGTCAAGGTCCTGCGGGACATTGAACCAGGGGAAGAGATCTCATGTTACTATGGAGATGGCTTCTTTGGAGAAAACAATGAATTCTGTGAATGCTATACTTGTGAAAGGTATCCTGAAGTAACATCCCGAAGTCATTTTATAACAAAGAATTTAATTTTGTTTCACTAGCAGAAACCTTAGGTTTATATGCAAAGGAATTGTCTATGCCCTTGACACATCTTCAATATGATTTCAGGCGTGGCACTGGTGCTTTTAAGTCAAAAGCAGGACTGCCTGTCGAGGTCCCAGTCATCAATAGCAAGTATGGCCTGAGGGAGACTGACAAGAGGCTCAACAGACTGAAGAAGCTGGAAGAGGGCAGTAAGAAATCAGACAGCCAGTCTGTTGCCTCTACTGAAGCAGAGTCTCAGGAACCAACCAGTGGACAGACATGTAAGAGCATGATGAGACTGGCCTTTAATCACGTTAGTTTGTGTGGGTATTTTTTTTGGTTTGGAGAAAGTGAAGCTTATGATAACACTTTGGAAGTGGATTAATTTTTCATGTTCATGTTCTCATTAGCATTACGGAAGAGGATGTCGCAACCCTGTCTCAAAGTGCACTGCAAAGGCAGAGCTGTGACGAGGCAAACTCGGCCAAGCACTCATACCTCTACCTCACCCCCTAAACGAAGTCAAACAACCAACTCAAGTTTACCAAAGAGACTTAAATCAAAGCCTGCACAGCCTTTGTCTAAAGGAAGGAGACGGCGTCAAGCAGGAGGACTGAAAGCGCCCACCAGAGCAAGTGTAGGGAGCTTGAGCCTCAAGCAGTCTTGCAAAAGAGAGGCGGACAGTCGAGGAGTCCCTCAGTTCTCTGGCTGCAGGGGTGGCATTAAGCCTGCTGCAGATCACGAAAACAATCAGAACTCGCCAAAGGGTGCTTCAGCCTGCAAGGGCAGCATGTCTTGCCCATACAGAACTCGCAGGTCCAGCAGGACCTCTCTCGGTGCTCTTGAGCGTGATGGAGGCAAGCATGGCCCAAAGCCAAGTAGCACAAGCAAGGTTGCGGTTAGCACGGCCCTCAAAATGGAGCCTGACGACTTTGTTCCCACAATGCCTGGCCATCAGATTAACATCCCCAGCCTCGAGGCCAGCTGTCCCAAGAAAGGGACATGCCCAAGACGGAGGAGGACGATAAAACAGGAGGAAACGGGCACCTACATGGACGATCTTCTTCAGGAGGGTGTGCCTGACCTGCGACATGCAGCACATGCTGCTGACGTGGCGGATTGTGCCAAGGTGCCACTTGCCCTGCCAGAGCGGCGTTACGAAGGCTTGGCAGAGAGTTCCAAGGTGTCACGTCGCATGAAGGGGGGCAAGAAGAAGCGGCGTATCACACGCTACGATGCACAGCTGATTTTGGAGAACAACACAGGCATCCCCAAGCTGACACTGCGGAGGCGGCATGACAGCAGCAGCAGCAGCAAGAAGAAAGAGCATCGAGATGCCAAGGCTGTACAACGCTCGTCGAAGATCAGCATCAAGTTCAGCAAAGAGCGGGAAAGTGAGCGCGCTGGCCTGTATGTGGCCAAGCTGAACAACGGCTTTGGTCATGGACCTCACGGGAGCTCCACCAAGCTTAAGATCCAGCTAAAGCGCGAGGAGGACGTGACCTTCACAGGTTTAGTCAAGAGGGAGGAGGGTGAAGTTCTGGAGAGAGAGGTAGGAGTTCAGATGGGTCGGAACATCAAGGAGGACTCGCTGACTTCGGAAGATGAGGAGGACTACTTTGACAATGAGGATGACTTCATCCCTCTTCCACCAGCAAAACGTCTGCGGCTCATCGTGGGCAAAGATTCCATAGATATTGACATCTCCTCAAGAAGGAGAGAGGACCAGTCACTCAGACTTAATGCCTAAGCTATGTAAATAACCCTCAGTCCTACCAGTTATGTGTTCATTTTGAATGACTTAATTTAAATGTGGAGTAAGAATGGCAAATGTACAGTGAAATCAACACAAGATATCTTTCTCTACATTTTAATGGTGGCACTTCTTTATTGTTTATCCTTCATGACTATAAATATTGTAGAAACTGTACAGATGTGTATGAATTCTATTTGTCAATTTAACGTGCAGATGTTAATCAGTGTTTTGTCCAGCTTTGCAGTTTTATTCCATTAGAGGGATAGTTCAATCAACACTAAAAAGCTAACAGGGTGATGAGAACCCATAGCTGGGGTGGTCTGATTTTCATTTCTAACTTGCCCTGCAGACCTTCAGTCATTATTGGGCATTTTAGCATGTTTTGGTGGAACTATTCCTTTCACATCTCAGTCTGGTGAGAGGTAAAAGGGCTGGAAACAGTTCATCTATTTTTAGAAACACGGTGCATGCGTTCACCTCCGAAGCTAGCCATCAACTTTTGAGTTAAAACAGCAGCAGTGTGCAGGATCTTGTTTGACTCAGTGTGTCTAAAGGGAATATTAAAGAAGGCAAAATGGTAAACTGGTTTAAAAAAAAAAAAAAGGAAGGAAAAAAAGAGAAAAATCTCCCTACTCGACTCGTGTTTGAATGATTGCATCACGTTACTTTGTCTACCCAAAGGCCATGGTGCTCACTGTTGTGGCCTGTGATCCATCTTACATGCTGTGTGACTTGAAAACCCATATGAAATGTTTTAAAACAAAAGCCAACAGAAATTGGGCCATGCTTTAAAAAAAAACAACAAAAAAAAAAACTACAACATTAGTGATCTATTCACAAATTATATCATTATTATTTAAAATGATTTGACTTTATGGTTCTCTGTTTTGCCAAGAAGGTAATTATTTAAAGCATTTATTCCTTTATTTCGTTTCTCAGTGTATGAGTAGGCAGCTGATATTTAACTTGTTTGTTTATTTTTTTATTGTCTGCTATCCCTAATACTGTCTATAAGCTAAGACAGCTTGTCAGACTCTAGTTTTCATAAGATCACAACAATTCCCCAAGTTGTTCCTCTTTAAAATATGGACATAACAATGTGTGATGTATACATGCACTTTGGGGAGGGAGGGGGCTTGCTCACTGTATATACTGGAACCTGTTTTTATTTAACTCTTTTGAGTACTTGAAAATATTAAAGTCATTTTTGAGATGCCTGGCTGCTGCTTCATGTGTCCTAGTTGTCAACATTAGTAACAATCTGCCTGACAGGTAGATAAAGCATTTTGGTACTTTAACTCAAGTGCAACAGTACCACTGATTCTTGAAAGGGGTCTTATTTAGGTTAAAGCTTAATAAAGATGCCTGCACTGTAATTATATACCCTTTTGATCTGTTTTGAAATGAGATAATGAGTAATAGATATGATAACTGAAATAGAAACACTAAAAAAAAAAAATCTGCCTGGCTAAATGAATAACACTGACCCCATAACATACACTCACTGGCCACTTTAAAAGGAGCACCTGTACCCCTGCTTATTCATGCAGTTATCCAATGAGAAAATCATTTTGGTTGCAGTGGAATGCATAAGCTCATGCCAATACAGGTCGAGATTTTCAGTTAATATTCACATCAGATACCAGAATGGGGGAAAATGTGATTGCAGTGACATTGACCGTGGCGTGGTTGTTGGTGCCAGACAGGCTGGTTGTGTATTTCAGAAACTGCTGCTTGCGCAATAGTCCTGGGATTGTGCAATAGTCTCTAGAGTTTACACAGAACAAAGTGGAACAACAAAAAACATCCGGTGAGCAGCAGTTCTGAGGGCCGAAATGTGGTATTGTTGAGAGAGGTCAGAGGAGAACGACCAGACTGGTTTGAGTGACAGGAAGTCTAAACTCAAACACCACTGTTTACAACCACAGTGAGCAGAAAAACATCTTCGAAAGGACAAAATGTCAAACCTTGAGGCAGATGGGCTACAGCAGAAGAAAACCACATAGGTTCCCACTCCTGTCAGCCAAGAACAAAAATCTGAGGAGATCATGGGCACAGACTCACTGAAAGTGGACAGTTGAAGACTGGAAAAAGACCAGGTGATTTTTTTTTTCTCATCAACTGTCCAGTTTCAGTGAATCTTCTGTGGTCTTCTGATGTTGTCTTCTGCTGTTGTAGGTGTGATGTCCCAGGGCGCCCTCATGTCGGTGTTACCTTCTGGTTACATTGCCCTTAACCATTAGGTAGCAACTAGCATACCTAGCAATTTCTCTCTCTCTCTCTCTCTCTCTCTCTCTCTCTCTCTCTGTTGAGCTACACACACTACTCCTGAGATAGCAGTGATCCGTTGGTTGCTGCCGTTGGTTATAGTATATGCTCAGTTATTAGTTTTATTGCTACTTTTTCACACTAATTTAATGAGGACTCTAACACTTTTCTAAAATGCCTGACAACACCGCGTCGAAATGGAACGGGTCGAGTAAGCATCTGTTAAACTGTTAGCACCCACAATTCCTTGCGGACTGAGCATGCACATATATCTCCTTTCAGTGGAGTTTCAGAGTAAGGTGTATACGTGCAAAAATTTCCGATTAAAACAGGCATATTCCAGGGGTGGGAATCAGAATTTAGGGAATAAGAATATTGTCTTAATCTGAATCGGGCAATCGGATTGCAGCGTTTACATGACTCAATGCTAATCAGAATACTGCCAAATTCCGATTAAGATAGGAATATTGATGAGCATGTAAATGTAGCCACTGTGCAGAAAGTTTTATTTTTAAAGATTCCATGTCCTATGGCACATGTGTCAAACACAAGGCCAAACAGCCTCGTTTCATTGGCCCGCGTGAAGTTGGATAAACAGCATTTTCACACTGTCCAGACCTCACAGCACATCCGTAGCGTAGCAACCGCCACTGCGCGGCGCGCGCTCACACACGTGCCGCTGCCTTTCCCCGCTTTTCACACATCCGGAGCGGAGCTACCGTAAACCGCAACACGTTTTTTTTAGGTTAAGTTTGTTCCAAAAGTTTCAGATAAAATAGTAAAATCCGCCAGCAAAATATGAATGATCCAAAAAAAAAAAAAAAAAAAAAAAAAAAAATTTGCAAATGCAAGTGATAAGAGTCAAATCAGAAGATTACTTCTGATTCACACACTCATTTTGCTTTCATCTTTCTATTCACGGATTTTTCTGATGCAGTTTTTTTTTTCTTTTTCTTGTGGACTCAGTCCTCTGCTTCTGACTTTTACACGTTTTTTACATTTTGGTCAGCTGTTTGCTCCACGGAGCTCTGAAAGTTAGCCACGCCCACCCCATTAAAGGTGGAGGTGCTTCTGATACGGCGGGATGAAGGGAGCTCGGCAGCAGGGATACTGTATTGTACTTACATTAAAAGGCTGATAAAATAATATGAGTAGCCAGTGAATTGTTTGTAGACACATGTTTCTTTATCCTACAAGTAACTTCATTCCATCCAGTTGAGTAGCAGTTTAAACAGATAACGTTAGCTCGGTGTGAGGCTCTCGCTCGCTTCTTATTCGAAGTTTCCGGTCCACCTTAAGAAGGTCTAGTTCTCGCGAGCTTGTAGATGGCGCCATGAAGAGCACTATCACATACAATTTCCTAAAACATTAACTCCTCAGTCCCAAAACGACCCAAAAATCTGACAATTTCATAAGAAAAGAAATATAATTTATATAATGTATTGTAGAAATACTCAGCATGAAGAAATTTAACTGTAGGACCTTTTAATCATGGGTCTGTGAACACGGCATTTGAAGATGCAAGTAAATTACACTATGCCTAATTCCTACACCATTATCTCATTATTATAATAATACATTACACTTATTTTCATATGAAATGGTCTGAAATGCCAAGTTCACAGGGCCATTATTATAAAAATGCTACAGTAAATTTCTTAATATTGAGTATTTTGAAAGTATATTGCATTTAGTTTCATGCAGAATTGTCAGATTTTTGAGACATTTCCATAATGAGGAGATAATGGTCTAGAAATTAGTCAGAAAGTGGAAAGAAAATTCAGAATAAGAAGCTGGTGAATAAGAAGCCAGCTTCAGCCTCGTCACCTAGTTACCTTTTTAAACTGCTCCTCAACTGGATGGAATGAAGTCACCTGTGTAATAAAGAAATGTGTGTGAATGCATCTCAAAACAATTCAGTGGCAACTCATATTATTATTATTATTATTATTATTATTATTATTATTATTATTATTATTATTATTTTGCCTTTTAATGCAATTACACTAGTTTCCCTGCTGCTGAGCACGCTACTCTATTCCCTTTAAGTGGGTGGGCGTGACTAACTTTCAGAGTCCCTCCCACTCCAAAATCAGTTGACCAATAGAGATTTAAGGTAAACGCCTTCTTCTAAGACCCACCCCTGTTTAAAAAAAAAAAAAATAAATGTGCCAAAAGTCAGAAGCGATAAAAGATCTGATAATCAAGCATGCAATCAGTTCCAGGATGTAAAAACCCGCTGATGACTGTGATGTCTGTGACTGTGACTGCTGATGACAGTGATGACTGTATTATATAACTATGTATTACTGAACTATGACAACGTGTATAATGCGCTGAAAAACAGGTTCATAATCTATTTCACTGAGGTGACGTGTTTATTGTGTTACGTCTTCAGGTGAGCACATGCATTCCTTTTAGGTAACGTACAGTCTATGGTGTTTCTCTCCACTTTTTTTTTTTTTTTTTTTTAACACCAGCATGGTTTGCATTTGCTGTAGGGTCATAGTAACCATGATGAGCATGGAGTGGAGGACTTTAAGTTACCTAAATGGAATTATGTGATCACCTAATGACTTAACACAGTAAAACAATATGACCTCAGTGAAAAAACCTGTTTCTCAGCACATGGTTATACAACAGAGCCATCCATGAGGTTTTTCCATGCTATATCTATGAACTGATTGCATGCTTGATTACCAAATCCTATATATTCCCATATCCACCCATGCACTGCCATGTTCTGGTAAGAAATTCCAAAGCACATTTGTATCAAGCACTGTGAATTATATATTATATTTATATAATGACAAAGAATGTCATGAACGGTAGTCTTTTCTAAGAACCAGTGCTTTTACTTTTAAAACAGACCAACTCTGCTGTTACACAAAGTAGCAAGCATATGTATGGTTTATATCTTGTATATTGTATAATACGAGGCTAAAGTTGGCTTCTTAGTCTCATTTTCAGTTCCACCTTAAAAGATCCAGGACTTGCGATATGACGCCTGTAGATGGCGCCATGAAGCGCAATAAAGTTACTTATACAATTCAGTGAACTCTGCATAATAGAATCTGCTTATTTCGTATGCTTTTTCAAAAGTATGACAATTGCATATAAAAATAAGTTTAATATATGGTATAAATACTCAATATGAGAAAAATTTACTGTAGGAATTTTGATTAATGGCTCTGTGAACTTGGCATTTGAGACTATTGAATACAGGCAAATTGCACTTTCTGCATAGTTCCCATGCCATTACCTCCTCATTTTCAAAACATCTCAAAAATCTGACAATTGCATATGAAAACAGGTCAATATAAAGAAATTTTGCTGTAGGAATTTTTAATAATAATAGATCATTTTTGTCATTTTTTAGACTATCAAACACAAGCAAATTGCACTTTCTGCCTTATTCCTGTGCCATTATCCCCTCGTTTTCAAAACATCTAAAAATATGACAATTACTTATGGAAAAGGATGTAATGTCCTATCAAAAGGCTCAGTATGAAGAAATTTTACTGTAATTTTTAATAATGGCCCTGTGGCCTTGGCTGTAGCAAGCCCCACTGGCACGGTTAACGCATGCTCAGTGCCGCTGGTTCCGTATGGGTTCCTCATGCCACGCAATCATGTCTACCTAACACGACCAGAAACATACATGCATTAGTACATGACGCCAGCACTCATTTAAACTCTATGTAAAATACAAAGGGCTTATTATAGCCA
Organism: Pangasius sanitwongsei; assembly: GCA_037576675.1. Classification (NCBI taxonomy): domain Eukaryota; kingdom Metazoa; phylum Chordata; class Actinopteri; order Siluriformes; family Pangasiidae; genus Pangasius; species Pangasius sanitwongsei. The sequence continues at coordinate 13,560,659 of CM075008.1, forward strand.
GCTCACTTAACAGGTTTTTCTTCTGGGCAGCTTATGTATTCCATGGATCACACTGCCAAATCTTCAGCCAACACCTTTTCTGGAGCCTCTGTGGTGTTTGTCATAGCTTTCATAAAGCCTTGTTATGCCAAGAAGCTTAAGGGTCTTGTACAGAGTCTAGCCTGTGAAGTCACTGTAGCCAACTCTCCTGCCTTGACAAAAGCAATGGTCTGCCCCACTGCATGTTGTTGCTTGCTACAAGTGATCACTGTGCAGATGACATCTGCTATTGACCTTCTCCAACAGCCCTGATTTGTCCATAGCTGTCAGCCATGCCTGTAGCTCACTGTTGGTTGCCCAGAGTACTGCAGTGTCCTCCAGCATGCAGTCAAAACATGCTCATAACTGGCTTTTCACTGACTGACAGGATCTGGATGCCTGCTATGGAGAAACAGAACTTGTCAGTTACTTCCCCCTTCCTCAGAAAAAGACCCAGGTGATGAGTCGCTCAAGACCTTGTAGGATATATCTGCATCCTGGCACTGATGTTGTCGTCCATTTCTGCAGCCGATGACGTGCTGATGTTCCAAAGGTGGCTCTCAGAATGAAGCAGCTGTAGAAATCCAGAATGAACACCTTGATCCTACCTGAATATGACAGTGAACCGGTGCACCTTCCACCAGCTTGTGTGAGATTGAGCCATAAGCACTGGTGAGCTCCAGCAACAGAACAGCCAGGTCTCCTTTGCCTTCCCAAAACCCTTGGATCAGCTAGGTGACAACTCCTTTGTGTTCAGTGCACCCAGACACCTTTGGGACTCCCTCGTTCTGCACGGGGGCATTGATATAGGAGTTCCTCAGGAGAAACTCTGTCAGGTGTCAGGCAACAATACGGAAGAATACTTTGCCCTCAACACTGAGGAGAGAGATTGTACTGAACTGCTTGATATTGCTAGAGTTCTCCTCTTTCAGGATCCAGACACCTTCCACGAATCTCCATTTCTGGGCCACCTTTCCCCTCCTTCATTCCACTTTGATAATTCCCCACAAACAGTGCATGAGACTGGGTCACCCATTATAGACCATGAATGGCACTCTGGTGAGGCCTGGTACCAAGCTTGTTCTGGCAGCTCTAACAACGTCCTGGACCTCCTTCACGGTGGGCTCCTTTATACTGAACTGGTAGGTGGTATCTAGTGGAGATATCAATGCCCTGCAATGTCCCAGCTTTTGCTCCCTAGCTCTGTCACTATAGGTTTTAGCACAATTCCTCGCATACCAAGGTGACAGGGCCATCAGATTTTTTCAGAGGTTTTGAGCATGAGAAGTTAATGATATAGGAATTAGCTAGTGTCCAATCTGGAGATCTGTCTGCATCTGATAGTCTCCTAACGTCAACTTCACAGGTCTATTATTACAAAATTCCTGCAGTAAAATGTCTTCATATTGAGTATTTTGATAGTACATTACACCTATATTCATATGCAATTATCCGATTTTTTAGACATTTTGAAAAGGAGGAGATAATGGCATAGGAATTAGGAAGTGCTATTTTCCTGGATTCTGTAGTCACATGGCCATTATTCAAAATTCCTTCAGTAAATTCTTTTCATAGTGAGTATTTGTACAATACATTAAACATACTTTATGTGCACGTGCCATGTTTTTGAAACAGCATACAAAATAAGCATATTTTTTCTTTTTTATGCACACAACTGTAATTGCATAAGTAACTTTACTGCGCTTCATGGCGCCATCTACATTTGCCAGATCGTAAATCCTGGATCTTTTAAGGTGGAACGGAAAATGCGAATAAGAAGCCAACTTGAGTCTATCATAATAATCTATTTATTAATTTATTTTGTAGCCATTTAATTATGGTGGCATTAATTATGTGGTATGCCTTACACTTTGTTATCAAACCTAAATATTGGGATATTTATTGCGTATTGTGAAAATTCACATTTCACAGTTCACACGCACATTCCCAGTTTCCTATTCATAATTCACAATTATTTGTGATATTTTTTTTTTCCATATCGCCCATCCAGTGAATGAAAGAATTTTATATACAGCTGGCAGTGTGATGTGTCAGAACTGTTGTATGGTTTGGAATACAGAGTTTTAGGTTTGGGTTTTGAGGTGCTATGTCAGTATAAGAAGAAGTGAAACCTTGAAACATTGTGAAATTTTTCGTCCGTTGCTTTGTGGAAAGCTCTGCAGCACGAGTGTGGGGGTTGACGTGCTCTAATCGTCCAATCAGAGAGGCGCATGAGCAGACTCCGATGACGCAAGCTCCGACCAGTTTCCTTTAATAAATCTCATGCGCCACTAAAGCGCCATACGCACAGCCATTCTTCCGCACGTAGGCAGCAAGGGAGCAGACTCTCATCCACAGCAGACGACTTCGTTCAATTAGGCAGTTGCAGAATCTTCTTGTTTCCCTTAACCATCACACGAATTCATCTCTTGTGCCAAATAAATTCGGTCTTATCTACATTCCAGAAAGATGAAGACTAAGTTCATCAACGGGGTGTCCTCCTCCCCCTCCATGTCTCTGGGTTTACTGGTGACCGAGAACGCGCTTCAGGTCCAGCCTGATACCGAGCCAGCCTGCAAAGCCCTGCGCGCAGAGGAACCCGACCATGAGACCAAGCACAAGGCGTATCTGTGGTGTAAAGAATTTCTGCACGGAGCCTGGAAGTCCATTGAGGAGGAGGATTTTCATATAACTGTGATCAGGTAGGCTGCTGGGTGCACATAGTTTTCACTAACACACCCACTAACACAAGTCCTGGGTCAGCAGCAACCATGATCAGCTTCAACTGCATCATTTTGCAATGTGCAGTATTGCTTTTTTTAATTCTATATATGCTGTATATATGTGTGTGTGTGTGTGTATATATATATATATATATATATATATATATATATATATATATATATATATATATATATATATATATATATATATATGTGTGTGTGTGTGTGTGTGTGTGTATATATATATATATATATATATATATATATATATATATATATATATATATATATATACTTTTCACCCTTGTCTATGGCAGAGGGGGCCTCAGCAACAAGCTGTTCCTCTGCGCATTACCCGAGGAGCAGCAGACGGGGGACGAGCCGAGGAACGTGTTGCTTCGCCTATATGGAGCCATACTGCAGGTGTGTTTCCCACTCCATGATACAATTCTGCGTGGCATGATTAATCATTGTGCACCACAAACCCACATCTACTTTTACATTGGGAAGGTCACCTAAATACTTAAGGCGTGTCCACACACCCCAGGGAGCTAGCTAGAACTACCAAACCGAAATCTGTAAAGGTCTGTACACTGACAAAATGATTGGATACATGGAGGATAGCACAAAATGAATAAACTTTGGTAAACAATTCATTATGTTCATTCTCTCTTCACTCCACATTACTCCTTTCAATGTCAGTTAATAATTAATAGGAAAGCTGATATGTGTCTGCTGGTATGTAGGTTACATCCCATTGACTGCATCTCAGCCTGCAGCAGTTTCCCAGCCCTGTATGACACACTCCAACATACCCAAAGAAACCTATCAGTTCATTAAAAAGTTATTCTTGAGGTCTAAAATGGGTGTTTGTCGAGTGGAGAGAACAATATAACATGTAGTGCAGGGCTGTTTATGTGATATATTATCTTACCACTGTTTTACATGAATTTATATTTGAATTTGAATTTTTACAGAAATTATCCCACCCAAGAATTCAGACTTTATACTAGATGTTAAATTATTTATGTATTTCTCAAATGAGAAAGGGAGTGTGTACATGTTTTATACTGTATGTATGTGTAAGAGAGAAAGTATGTATGAGAGCTTGTCGTCTGCATGCTGGTGTTTGAATGAGGAATGCCGTATTTTGTTGGGTGATGTACCTCCATGCCTGTACCTGCGTGTCTTCTTTGCCGTAGGCTTGCCCAAGGAGCGTGCCTTGAGCACTCTTGTTTCCAGGTGATCCACCATACCAGTCACGGTACAGTATTAGATCCCAGAAGCTAAAGCACTGTCAGCCAAGTTCTCGCCATTATGTCAAATGCTTAAACCTTCTGACATTTGACCCTTTTATGTGTTGCTCTGTCAGAAATATTCTCTATGTCTGTCTGCTTCCAATAAACAAATTCTCAGAATGTGTTAAATGACATTTACAAAACCAAGAAGGAGTGCAAATTTAGTGGTTAGACAGCTTTTCCACTAATAAATATATAGAGACACCTTAAGACCACTGATATTACCAAAGCAAAATACATAGACTGTTCTATATATATAGAAATGATTACCGTAAACCTGGCAGGTGTTAGCTAGTCCGAAATACAGTCCTCTAAGATTTTTCTGTCAGAATGGTGAAATTGGATTAAAGTGTGGCCGTTACATCATAGGGATTAATACAAAATGATCTAACTTATTTCTCTAATCATATTTAAGTTGAATTTTGAAAGAATATATCTCCACAAAGTTGTCTGAGGCAAAAGAAACACTATTTTTATTGATGTTTGTGCACCTTAGAAAGATCCATTTATTCCTTCTAAAAGAGTAGCTCGTGGATATTTAGTTCTTAAAAGCATTTAAACAGTTTAGAAATCATTCAGCTGGAACATTATTTTGATAATTGCAGTTATAAACCTGCTTAATAAATTCAGAGAACTGTTTTAGCCATGAGACAAACAAAACCTTGGGTCACCATCTGGGAGACTCATGTATCTCAAACCAGTCATAAATCCCTAACTATTGAGTATCTGAAGTTTCTGAACTCTATGCTTGCATGACTATAAAAACAATAACAGTGTTATTGGTTTTACTAAAATTTATACTTTCCTATGGTAGTATATGATTGGGTAGAATGTGTTGAATTTTAGTTGTTATTGCTTTTTTATTGGAGAGAATATTTTTCAATGTCTGTTGCAACCTCCTTGTCAAGATCAAATGGCTGTCGGAAAAAAGGAAAAAAACAACAACACTTTGTGCTCATGGTTAGCTTTTTGCTTTTTCTCTTATTGCTAGATGTCCTGTAATAAAGGAGACTCTGGACAGTCAAACATGGAAAATCACTTTCAAGTAAGTGACATATAGCATTTGGAAGTTGGGTTTTTGTGTGATATTTGCATGTTATGTCATCAGGTTATATCCCTCCTCGTGAGACCAGTATGCATCACGCCTGTGATTCGCCCAAAGTAAATATTCTGTGTTGTCATTGTGCCATTCAGAGCCAAACATCAGCAATACATGACCACAGTTGTTTCACTTTGCATTTTGAGAAATTGCAAAATTTTGATGAAATTCCCTTTGCTATTTTGATGATCTGTCTACATTCTCAGCACAAGACTTGATTTGTTGTGTTTACATTTGCCTTTGATTTTAAAGGTCATGTTTTTCCATAAACATACTCTGGACTGTGGTGATTCAGTCAATTATAACTGTGGAGTGACACTGAATTGAAGCAACTGAATCAGAAACGTCACTATAAAATAAGAGTTTCTTTTCAATCTATAACATAGCTCATTTTATTCAAGTAACTTTGTCCTTACTTTAAGCTGAGATGACCAGGCATTGGGGACCTAACTATGCAAACCTGTCCTTACACACTTGACACTCCCAGGGCCAGCCTTTGCACAATACATTAGAAGCTTATTGTCGCTTTATCCCTTGCTGTCTGACGTCAGGTGGTTTACCTGTCTGCCTTCCGTTTATGGCAGTTCAATTTGCACCTGCTATATTTGCATGCTTTTGAAACAGTCTCTCATATTTCTTGTGCCCCACTCAAACGGCATAAGCATAACCCTTAGTTACAGTCATAACACCATGGATCGTTACTGCTTACTGCATGTTGTGGTCCACTTTCAGCTCAATAAGTGGTTTTATCTGCATGGGTAATCCAGTTATGGCTTGTGTTCTGTGGGGCATGGAGCAATGGAAAATCCCCGAAGCTGCTGCCCTGCCCTGAAGACACATGACCACTCCTGCTTAGTCATAGAAATTGACGGAGGGAGGGAAACAGAGAGAGAGAGAGAGAGAGAGAGAGAGAGATCAAACAATTGCAGAGGCAGTTGTTGCTCAGGGAAGCAAAACATTGGCCATTCATATCAATAATATATAGTTGTTGTATCCAGTTTTGTTTTGTTTCCTCTCATATTTAATCCAGTCATTTACAATTTGAGAATGTATATGGAAATAATATTGCTATAGAAATGCTCAGCTAAGAAAACTAATAATGGGGCTTTAGCTGTGATCATGAATTCAATCTGGTAAAATTAATGTTCACCACATTTGAATCTAACTCTGTATTGAAGGGATACTTCACTGCAAATGAAAACAGAGCTAATCTACCTGAGATAGCAAGATAGCATACTGTGTATGGTAGTCTAGATTAAAAAAGAGTTTCAGGATCTTCCAGATTATATATTATGTGTGTATTCATGTTTGTCATTATGTGTGTGTTCATCATTTATAGCGAGAAACTAGAGAAAGCTCACCTGTGCTATGATTATGTATTATTACATAATACTTAATAAATGTTTTTTATTATTGTAGATTATTCAACTATAAGTCTTAGTTCTGCATGAATGATAATTAGATGATAGACTATAATAATGGTGGACACAAAAATGCAAATGTTCAAATTGCCATTTTCACTGTACAGAGCAGAATCCACACTCGGTCACAAAAAGGGCAAACCTCACAAATGAAGTAAAAAAACTAAAGTTTATGGCAATTGTTCGTACAGGATTTTGGGTGGTGTGTGGAATTTATAGGACATGATGACTCTATAAAAAAATTCTGATTAGTGTTGGAGGATTAAGTTGTATCAGGTGTTATGATTATTAGTGCAGCAAATTTGGACCATTTGTAATTGTGTGTCAGGGGTTGGGCAATCACACTTCCTGACCTTAGTACCATAAGGTTCCATGTGGACGAAGATAAAACTCCATATAGAACCTAATAATACTAAGGCCATGAGGTGTGACTCACACTTGGCTCACAACAAGATAAATATAGTCTTGTAGATAAGTCATGCTATGTATGCTATGTAGTGATTATTATATCATTACCCTGAACTGGATAGACTGGAGTGTGAATCTGCAAACATTAGAGGAAACAGACACACTGTTGATGGTGACTCCATGGTTAATCATTCATTTATTTCTCCTTATATTACTGTTCAAGCGAAAGTTTCACCATAATGACCAGAAATGATCACCATAATGACAGTGTGGGTCGATGACTCAGAGCATCTGTGATCATGTTGGGACACCAGTACTTCTGAAGGAGTTGATGCGTCCTCTGTGTGCCCGGGTTGCCATTTGCAGGGGTGTGTGGGCCCAGTTGATCAGTTTGTCAAGGTTGTGGGCACATATGTTTTCAACCATGAATGGCTTAGTGTGGTCCAGATGCTTTAGGATGGGGGTGGGAGTGAAAGACTTCTTTAGCTGCTTGAATGCCTCTTGCCAGCTGTGTTCCGCTTGAGCCGTTTCGGGCTGCGATGGATCCTTGAATGAACCTCCTGTAAAAGCTGACAAAGCCTGAAAACCTCTGTAGTTCCTTGACTGTGCTGGGCACCGGCCACTCTGTGATGGTGGACACCTTACTTTGGACCATAGCAGAGATGGACATTCGAGTTTGTGACTCAAGTCCGAGTTATACTTAAGTTGCATAAAAATAGATTTCGGACTTGACTTGCAACTCGTCCCTTATGACTCCCGACTTGACTTAGACTCGTCAGTAATAGTCTTTCCATGATTACTGGGGCACGGTGTGTGTGAAAGTTACAGAAAAATAATTTTTATTTGTGCGTGTGTACTTGCTTTATTTTGTTTATTTATTTTGGACTACAGCCTCAACTGCAAACCCCCCCCCCCCCCCCCCCCGCACCACAACATGCACCTGCTAGCCAGTGTAAACAGACCAGTGCCTCATGGCTTTGGCATTGGTGCAATACATGGTAACAGAAGGATTGCAGTGTGTAAAGAATGTGGGAAGAAAATTAAAAACACTGGCTCAACTACATTGAACTTAAGACACCTGAAATCACACCCAGACAGGTTTGTTTAGCCTGCATTAGTGTCAGAGCTATATTACTGTTATCGCTGTTTACATCATCCAATATTAGCAGTTCCCAATGGCATATTTATGGCATAATTATCAAAGGTAGTCGACCTACCTGCTATGTTAGGTAACACTAGAACCAAACATCTGCATCTACCATTCATTTTAGTACGGCTAACAGTTGTGCACTTAGAATCCACAAAACACAAAACATCAAACCTTGGGGTGGATGGGCTACAACAGAGAAGACCACATTGGGTTCCACTTCTGTCCCTCTTCTGTCAGCCATTTTGTGAACATGGAATTCACACTTTAATGTGATGTTGGAGAAGGTGTTGAGAGTTTGCTTGACACGATTAATGTGGGATTCTTTGAATGTTGAATGGATCAGGATATTGTCGATGTAAGCAATGACAAATTTACCCAGCATGTCCCGTAGGAAGTCATTGATCAGGCACTGGAATACTGAGTGCGTGCAAGAAAGCTCATATGGCATGATGCAGTACTCGAAGTGGCCAGAGGTGGTGCTAAAGGCTGTCTGAAACTTGTCTAAAGTGCCTATTAAAATTCTTTTTTTTGTAATGTTAAAATTGTCAAAATTGTCTCCCTTCAAGGCAACGTAAAAATAGTATCCTGGACATTATGCACAAAATATAAGACTGGTATAAGAATGGTATAAGAAAAATATAAGAATGGTTACCACAGTTATGGTTAAATGTTAAGGTTTTTTTTTTGTTTTGTTTTTTACTTCAGATCTTCAGAAGTACTGCATCAACCGATTAAAAACCGTGCTAGACAATAAAGGCTGTGACTTGTTGCATAAACACAGTGTTGGTTGAATGGAATTTTTCGTCCAACAGTATGTGACTATCACAGTGCAGAAATCTGTCTTTGGGGAAGAAAGCTGCCTTTATCACATGGGAGTCATACAGTGCATTTTTTCTAGCCACACATCATCAAGTACTTCAGTGTATTTGTCATTCAAATCGCGATGTCATCCTTAGTTAAGCAGGCATAATTAGACTGGAGCGATTTGGCAAGCTGAGCTTCTCTCCTCACAATTATCTCCATTGTTTCTTAGAGCTATTATTTTTCACTGAACTCGTGTTGCTTCAGTACACGAAATTCACCTGTGATCATCAGTTCCAACTGAAAACGCCACCATTTTATTGAAATCATTGAGGAAAGATTTAATTTCACTTCAGACATTATACTTAAATTAAGAGCACATGAATAATGCATCTAGAAATTTGAATTTTTTTTTGCATTCTAACATGCAGTCAGTGGATTTATTGAGCACAAATCTAAACATCTTATTTATTGAATAATTGTCTGCATATTCATCTCAGTCCCTGTTTATACCTTAAATATATACCTTATATATATATATATATATATATATATATATATATATATATATATATATATATATATATATATAATAATATATATATTTTATCTGTGATGTTGTAGATGTAGAAAAGTAAATGATATTTTTTATTATTGTGT
>CM075008.1:13570336-13588734 GCA_037576675.1 Pangasius sanitwongsei
ATATATATATATATATATATATATATATATATATATATATCTTATAATAAATATACTTTATCTTTGATGTTGAAGATGTACAAAAGTACATGCTTTTGTTAAATAATGTGTGTATGTTTGCATTTTTTCAGGGAGCTGAAGCTATGGTCCTGGAAAGTGTGATGTTTGCCATCCTGGCAGAGAGGCAGCTTGGGCCTAAGCTCTATGGCATCTTTCCCCAAGGGAGACTAGAACAGTATGTCCCGGTGAGTCTTACAGTATGGATTTTCATTGCTGGTGTCTGTGTATGCTTGCATGTGTGTGTGGGTGTGTGCAAGCCTGCATGACTGGCTCATGACACATAATGATGAGGTGTGTTGCTCATATTTGTAAGGGAATCAAAGTGGACAATGCCACCATTTTTAGTTTGCCTATGTGAGCATATGTCGGCCTATTAATATGCACTGATGCTTGATTCATTTTAAAGGGAATGTAGATTAAATGACAGCAAAATACACTACATGTTGTCCAGATACCATTTCCGGCCATTTCTCATTCCTGCTTATCTGTCTCCACAGAGCCGCAAACTTGCCACAGAGGAGCTGGGAATTCCCAGTTTATCTGCTGAGATTGCAGAGAAAATCGCTAAGTTCCACAAGATGAGGATGCCTTTTAACAAAGAGCCCAAATGGCTGTTTGGCACAATGGAAAAGTGAGTGACGCTGCAACTGTGTTTTCAGTACTTTCAGCAGTTTATCATATTGTGATGTCCCATTTTACAGTGTCTCCTCTGGGAGCTAGCAGTAGGTAAATAATAGATTAACCATTACCCTTGTGTGTTACGTCTCTCAAGTCAGTGAGGTAAGCCATTTTATGAATAAAAGCTGTAATGCTAAAAGCCAAACATTGCAACGCTGTCAATAAAGGTTATCTGCATAATCTGACTGAGGAAAAAGTGCTTCCCTCGGGGCTGTAAAAGAGAGTAAAAGGCTGCGTGTTTCAGTCAGGGTTATAAAACAGAAGCCTGTTGGGGTGAGATTTGGATTGTCTGATGGATGCTAGATCTGCCTAAATGGCAATTTTAAAGTACATTTGAAAAAAAGATTTGTATAATGAGTGCCAACTTTTCTAGTCAGAGGTTCCCAATGCAAACTTTTGCCCCCTAGCCAATCCAAAAAAATTATTTTTTATCATATTAACGCCAAGCCCACCTGTAACAATTTATGGAGATTTATAGAACATGGATTATTTGGCTCAAATGTCTTTGTAGGTGTCTGCTGGCTGAAACAGAGCACAAAGTGTGAACAGGTGGGAATCCTCAAGTATTTGAAAACCTCTGTAACTGGTTGAATGTTTATGGCCTGACTTTTTGGCTCAGAGATCTCCTGTCTCAAGGTCATTAATTGGCTCTTCCTACATTGCAGATACATGACTCAAGTGCAAAGGCTGACCTTCACCAGAGAGATCCACCTCCATAAGTTTAACCTTCTTATGAGCTACAACCTGCCTCAGGAGATGGAGAACCTCAGGTAAAGAAAGGAATGAAATTTAATTTAAGGGTGACCACCACTGGTTGAGAATACAAGTACTACAATTACCGTTGGATTAGCACTGAATCAGTACTGCTGTCTTATACATGTTAGAATTAGATATATAGTAGATAATTAACTGTGTTTGTAGGTGTCTCCTGGAATCCACCCCATCTCCTGTTGTTTTCTGCCACAATGATTTACAAGAAGGTAAAAATACTATATATATATATATATATATACACACACATTTTCTGTAGCTCTTGAGTGTGTTTTTGTTACTTTTTATTTTAAAGTATTTCATTACTGCTTGCAGGAAACATCCTTCTTCTAAGTGGCCGGGAGAACACGGAAAAGCAGAAACTTATGCTGATTGACTTTGAGTACAGCAGCTACAACTACAGGTGTGTATGCCTTATTGTAGATTTGCATAATCGGTCATCTGTGTGCTTGTGAAAGGTTAGTTCAAGTCATATGCTTCAGTTCAAGCAATGAACTTTGCTCTGAAAGTGCATAACCATATTGTTTCTTTTCCACTGCTACATTTTTCTGGACTTTGCATAGCCTGGATTCCCTGAGTAGTGTCCTTTTCCAAAACTCTCCCTTCATAAACCCAGCTCTATATGGAAGCAATATGTTGAGCATTTGGATCTGAGACTACAAAAAATCCTCTGTCTGTCTTTGCCTCTGTGTTATCCCAGGGCAGTCTCATATGTTTAAAATGCCTGGAGAGAAACCCTCTCTTCAAAGAGACTTATAGACATTGAAACCTGTGGCAGCCATCCAACAGGCCAGTCAAAACATTTTTGTCAAGGCTTCACATTCCCACGTGTGTTCCAGCACAAGATAGATTGGGTTTTACCCAGAATCCATGGACACCCAAGTTAAGAAATGCAGTGCTCTGTAGCTAGTGAAGTCTCCACTGCAGCAAATGGGGAAATGGGGATATTTGGACAGAGTTAAAGCCTGAGAAAAGCCAACCATTGGCAGGCATGATTTATTTTCCCATCCAAGCTGGCCTCCTCGGTCATGAAATCACACAAGGAAAGTTTTATAGGTTCAGCACAGCATTAGAGGCAGGGGTGAACATATCCTCAAGACAAGTCAGATGAGTCTTTTGTTTGGTTTCCACAGCAGCTGTGAGGCTCGCGTGAAAAACCTGCTGAGCTTTGGGTGCTCTGCCAGCAGATTAGCACTTTGTCTGGCCCCATGTACACTTCAGAGGCTGGTTGTGATAGCTGAAAAATTATAATAGATTAGAAACCCTGTAGGAATGTAAACTGGAGACTTTGTATTGTTTGTCATTTAAAAACAACTCTTTGTCTTACAGAGGATTTGACATAGGAAACTTCTTCTGTGAATGGATGTACGACTACACCTGTGACACACCTCCGTTTTTCAGAAGCAATACCAAGAATTATCCAACCAAAGCTCAGCAGGTAGGAGATGTGGAAGGGTAAACTTACTTCAGATGTAGACAGTGGCAGCTTGACCATAGGGGCAGATGGGGAAGAGCTCCACCATATGTATCAGCTGTTCAGCAAATGTTAAGAATGTCATTACAGTGAATACGCTTTTCTATATCTTTCCATTTAGATGCATTTCTTTGAAAGCTATCTGTCTGAATATGACCCTGGACTGGCAAACCTGAGCAAGGAAGCCCAGCTAAAAATCAAAGAGGGCATGTTGGTGGAGGTTAACAGGTAAGCATATTTCTCAATCTATTTGGATTAGTTTGACAAATGTTATCTTGCACATTTGATTGTGGATACCAAGTCACAGAGTGAATAAAATGTTAATTATAAAGCCTCTGTTACTTGTTTAGTACACTTTAAAGAAGCATGCTTGGTTTTTATTTTTTTCATAAAAAACTAATTTATAACAAACGGGGTCTAGCTGAACACATCTCTTTGTTCTTCTAAGTTTATTGACTCAATATGTAGATGTACCCTCTTTGGGCCTCCTTACTGTACAGAGGCAGCTGGAGATTGAGCAACCATTTGGAGCTTGTCCAAGAGTGACGCTCATTTCCAGGCAGAGGCTTCAAAACGAGGCCTTAGCTTCTCGTCAGTCGTGGCTTCCACAATGTGTGAAATAAATCTTTTCTTTTCTCTTAGGTTCGCCCTCGCGTCACACTTCTTCTGGGGCCTGTGGTCCATAATTCAGGCGAGACTTTCCACTATCGAGTTTGGCTACCTGGTGAGTTTCTGTGTGTAGTTATGTTTGTGCCAAATACACATGCATTGGATTTTAGACAGTAGAATTGTAAATGATAATATAGTGCATATGGACTGCACTAGAAAGGGAGCAAAATATCTTATTAATAGAACACACTTGTGTGTACACAGGGTTACTGCAATACTCCCTGACAACCCTGAACAAAGTCCAAAGATTTGTCAGTTCAGGGTGGCATGACAGAAAATTGAATACAGCTTGCCCCAAATATTTACTGAGGCAGGGTAACAATCAGCAATATATTCAGCAATATATGGTGACATGACAGCAGAACTACAGATTGTGTATATATTTGCAGAGTAATCAGAATAATCACTGGACACATTGTCTGTCTCTCACCACCTCCTTTGTTCCCTCTCTCTGTTTATTTCTCCCTCATCCTGACAGGACTATGCCATAGCCAGATTTGACACATACTTTGAACTCAAAAAGGAGCTAGGAGTTTAAATGCTGTGTTATTACACAAGGGACAGAGAAGCTAAGAAGAGTGAAGTGGAGACTGCAGACCTGGCTTTTGAATTCACTAGAAGCAGATGCTTTGCAACTGTGATGATTATATGGTGCTGCATAGTCCAAAAATCAACAACACTCACATTTTCTTGGCTTAATGTGTTCAGTAGTGTACCATGCCAGTTCTCAGAGTTTATCTCAGTATTTCAGCTCCAAAAGCTCAACACATTTTCGTGATGCTGAAAGCTTCTGGGCAGCTTAAAAAAACAAACAAAAAAAAAAAAAAAGCGTACATGTAAAATTACCATTACAGAGTCATAGGTGGGCTTTTGAAAAAAAAAAATCTAGAATAAACTGCTCCACTAACATGTAGAAACTAGTCTTGATTTGGTGGAAGCGCTTGACTCCAAAGAGCCACTTGTGTGTGCTTTTATTATGGCAGGTAATCTCTGCTGCATTATCATTACAACCTGTGCTAGGAAATGTGAAAAAGTGAGGTTCACAAGCGTGGACCTTGAGCTATACTGCGATACAACAGTCCAAACTCATTTGGCACTGTGAATTTTCAGTGCTGTGAGACACGTATACACTCACCCGATTCTTTTAGTGAAGCCTTATGATCCTTTTTGTGGTTTGTTTACTTCTCGTTCTCTACTTGAACAACTGCTAGACTGACTGTTTTTTTTTTTTTTTTTTTGGTAATAAGTCAAGAAGGCAATAGTGTGGAAATCAGATGCCTTATGGGACCTGGCCACCTGTGTACACTTGAGAAAATGAGATGATGCATATGATCTGATTTTAAACTTTGAACTGGAGTCAGAAAAGTTAGTTCTCTTTGCTTACTGGCTCTGGTTCACATTGTGGATACAGGGGTCACCATCATCTTGTGTTACATACTGACAATCCTTCCCTTTTTTTTTTCATAGTTAGCACATGTACTAATTTTTTCCCATGTGAGATAATTTTTTTTTTTTTTATTTGCCATGTAATAACATTAGTCATTTCTCTGAATTTATTATATTTCATTATAATTTGCCTGGTATATAGGCTAAACTGTGAGAATCTTCTTAAATCTTTTACAATCTTAGCTACTATTTTTGAGTATCACATTCATTACATTTAGCTGCAGATGTATATTATAGTGGTGGTATATTAATCTGTTAACGTTATTGTGTCACTCTATATGAGTCATGTAAACAGTATTTCTAAGTGGAACTTTTCTTTTTTTTCCTTTAATGGAAGTTGTATTTTTCTTAATAAGAAAGTTGTTTTGTGAAGGGATTTAAATATTGCTAATTACTTTTTCTTCTACATCTTCAGTGTGATATGTAAGTGACTTTGTTTAGTTTTACACCCTTTTGAAGCTGTAAGTAATTCAAACGCATTCTGGCAATTTAATCACAAATTCCAGTATAACAACAAGGGGCCAATGGAAAAACGAAAGACTCGTATATGAGTGAATGTAATGACGTATAATTCATATACTGCAATTTCAGACATTATTTTGTCCCTGACTTCATCATGTATGTACAATACTACAGGACAATTCAAAACCAATCTACAGTTTGCTCTACAGTTTGCTCTTTTTGTATTATAATACAAGGAGAAAGAAGGTTTTGATTTGACATGAATTAACCTTGTTCTGTAGTAAATGCTTTGCTCATGAACAATAAATAAAAGTATGCAAAACTATACAAATAAAATGTCTCAGCTTTTCATGTCTTTACCACAATGCTGGCGTGTGTGTATATATATGTATATCTGTAGGCTATAAAAAACATTTAATAGTTCGATTTATTCAGTCTTTATTCATTTCTTGTATTCCTCAGAGTAATTTTATTTACTTATTTATTCATTAACTGCTGTAAATACTTACGTGTTATTAATATTTTACCCGTATTTTTATTCCTGAGGTTATTTAGTTATATACTTATTCTTTAATTTTGTGTGTCTTGTTTTTCTATATCTGTGTTTTATATTGCTCTATCTATTCATTTATGTATAGTGGGAAAGTAAAAAAAAAAAGATTTAAGATTGCTTTATAGCTTTATAAGATAGCTACATTGAGTGTTGAGTGATATTTAAACAGGTTAATAAAACTTTGACTCAGATAGGTTTGTAGGCTACATTTTTTCAACATCTTATTAAGCAGCTCCTTTACAAATCAATGAGAGGTCTTCTTTTTTAATTATCAATGTCAATTAATATATAACAGCTAAGGCTAATTATATTTTGTATTGGTCATGTCCAACCTGGGGACTGCAATCACATAATTACATTTTGCATGGTGTTAACTTAGTTACTTGTGTGCTTCACTGTTTATGTAACTATGCAACTACATTTACTTGTTTTGAAATGTCACACAATTTGTTTTTGCTAAAAAAAAAAAAAACTTTTACACAATATTAATGTTAGCTACACTATTTGGCCAAAAGTTTCCTTCCCCAAACAATTGTATAGGATGTCTTTGTATGCTTGTAAGAATTACAATTTCCCTTTACTGGAACTAAGGGGTCCAAACCTCTTCCTGCATGACAGTGCTCCTGTGCACAAAGCAAGGTCCATGATGACATGGTTTGCCAAGGTGGTTGTGGAAAAACTCGAGTGGCCTGCCCAGAGCCCTGACCTCAACCCCACTGAACACCACTGGGATGAACTGGAACACAGACTGCGCTCAAGAGCTCCTCACATGACGTCAGTGCCTCATCTGACTAATGCTCTTGTGGCTGAATGAGCACAATTCACCACATACACGCTTCAAAATCTAGTGGAAAGCCTTCCCTGAAGAGTGGAGGTTATTATAACAGCAAATGGGAGATTAAATCCAGGGTGGGATGTTCAAAGATCATATATGGGTGTGATTTTCAGGTGTCCACAAACTTTTGGCTGTACACTAAAGCTTGCTAACAGAAACATAGTAACAATTTGTTATCTGTTCAAATCACTATCACAATTTGTTATCACTAACTTTACATAATGTAAACGTACTAAGACGTCACATGTCCAAGGAGCAGGGATGAGTCTCAAGTCAGTGATAATGAAGTTCAGGTGAAGTCACTAGCATTTTAAAGTTAATCACGTCGTAAATCATGAGTCATTGTAATCATTAGCATTTTCCTTACACAGCTGCAATGTTGGAATGTAAATGTAGACATAAAATGATCTGAACTGCTTACTTCTGGCTTTGAAAACATATTTTATACATACACACCACAAACATATAGACAATACACAAGACAACAGTTATGGTTATGATTTATCTTTGTGATGATCTGCCCAAAGGAAGGTTGAATAATATTAGCATTAGCAATGCAGCTCCCATTCAGCTTGTTGCATATAAAATCATTTTCTTTACACCAGAGATTTACAGTTCTGTTCTATTCACACCAAATAGAAGACTGTGTATGAGTAGACACTTCCTTCTTCTAAATTCTGATAAAAATAAGGTACTGAGTCTGCCTGTAATAAGGTTGTTGTTAGTGAAAGAGATGCATGGATGACTTCTTTTTTAAGTTACATCACCACAAATTATTTTTATTAATAGAGTTCTGTCATTTTTACAAGTTCAGTTGACCTTAATATCTAACCCACTATTTTCCCATACAATAAATGCGTTTTATAGGAGTTATTTGTTGATAAATAAACGGCGTGGCTGATGAGGTGATTGCCATCTTCGGCCATGACAGTCGAGCCTCAAGAACGTGCATGTTTCCAACATGCACTTGAAGCTCGGGATGTAGCAAGTTCTTGTTCTGTTATAAACTGTAAACTAACAGACCCTGATCAGGGAGTTCTATGCAGTTTTTTAATGGTATGTTGATCATTTTGAGGTCTAAGCTAGGTCGTTGTATTTATATAATATCATATAATCTCATAATAATAAAGTGATGGCAGAAACCAAGGCAGCTAACACTACCTAAATTGAACAATAATCTACGATTTATTGTATGACTTTAGCAAACACTTGAAATATCTTGTTAAGAGTGGTGGGTTTGGCTGGGAAGGACTGAATGATGTAATCCCATGCCCCAAAGACAATTCCAAGACCTTTTTTAAAAAATATCTTGTTAAGCTTAGCCAGTTACTCCTTTTCAAAAGAACTGCACGGACAGAAGGAGTGGAGCATAAAAGAGCACTTCTCTTTTATGTGTAATTTACTGCAGATGTCTGAGCTAGATGAAAATCATGGAGAGCAGTGATTTACTAGTGTATTTGGCATCTTACATTATTTAGTTGCACTTACAGCACAGTCAGTCTTGACTCAAAGCTCTTACACAATTTGTGACAGCCTGAAAAATGTGTACTTTTGCTTGTACACTTTGATCTATTTGCTCTACCCCACTATTTGCTCTTTCCAGATCTGGAGATGCATCCTTGGTGTACCTCTTTTCATTATTTCACTGTGTGTCAGTATCATAAATCAGACCTACAGCATATTATTTCGGCAACCAAGTTTGAGTGCTTTTAATCTGAAAGCAGTCACATGGTCAAAGTTTGGAAAACTATAGTTTTTCCTGAACTGAAATGCTGTATGTTTCTCTTTTGCATGTATCTAAATGTTAGAAGTAAAGTTCTAACATTTTAAAATCAATTTACTCCCAGAAGTGAAAAGGAAGAAAGTTTAAAGTTGAAAGATTTCATTCCAATTTCACTAAAAGATGCCCGCCTACCTATCTTTGTGTCCATTTCACTACGACATGTAACTATTGAAAAACGTGAATAAATCATGAGAAAAGTACAGTACAAGCAAGATTATACATGTTTAGGCAGAATGAATGCATTTACTGCTGCGTTTGTTAAACTGTCTCCCTTCCTAGATGATTCATCCCAGTGATATTTGTTGGCAGAAAGCCAAGACAATGTTTCTACATTGGTCTGGTAAAATATAGGCTATATATGTTTTCTTTTGACAAAAGTTTTTGTCATTTTAGTTGTTTTTTTAGGCTAGAATTCAGCTTTAGTGACATTCAACAGGTTTCGAGTTACATGTTTATGACTTCATTATTTGTATTTGTAGAAAAACACTAATTTTGATTTTATGAACCAGGGCCAGATTATGGCATAGTCCTTCAAGCTATTCATTATTCATTATTGACTTCTCTATCTGAACTTTTAGAAAAACAATAAACACTTATTTAGATTTTATTTAGTTATATAAAATGCTACATTCTCTAGAAGTGAACCAGGGCCAGATTGTAAGATAAAATTCTTCAGAAGTACAGAACTGTGTAAAAGTCATAGACACCCTAATTTTTTGTAATATTTTGTTATAGATGTTATTTTCTTACTTACTTTTGATGTTATTAAATTAAGATGTTGTTAAATTAGGGTGTCTATGACTTCTGCATTATTTGGTCATTACACAACATTTTATTTTTCCAAACATTACTTTTCCAACAAAAAAAAAGTTACAGAAAAAAATGTACATGGCAGTAAAGAAAGCAGCATATTGCGTAACAGACCACTTTAAAAAAAAAAAAAAACCCAACAACAACATAATGAACGCTGCTGGGTTTTGCAAGCAAAAAAAGAAGCAAGTGTGACAGTCAAAGTCTCCAGAAGAACTGTAGCATATTCTCCAGGATGCTCAGTAAAACTTACCAGCTAATTTTTTCCCCCAAAAGCAAAGGATCGTCACACCAAATATTGACTTTGTTAAATTTATAACTGTTTAATGCTCTTTATAGTATTTTTAAATGCAGAAACATTTAGTTTCATTATTTTTGAAGGCATCTTTGATTTACAGCATTTCTTTGCATGTACCTAAGACTTTACTTTACTTTTTTAACTAAACTTAGCACAAAATAAATGGAAATCAACGGAAAGCTCCTCTTAAGTGGTTCAATAGAATTGGAAACCTGCTTTTGCCTTTTGTAAGTTTGGAGAGTCCAGGCCCATTGATATTGAGTAGTATGCTGTCTGATGGGATGAATTAGCTTGCTGCAAAGATTAAAGTCACAGCACATCACTGTAAGCTACAGTTTTAAAAAAAAAAAGGCATTATACATTACACTATATTAGCAATTATTTATTTTTTTTCTACATTTCTGAAGAAGATAAACTTGCTGGGATGGAGAGGGCTGATCACAGTATCATATCTTATTTTGCTTGTTGGTTTGTTTATATGCAATTGTCATTCTGTGCTGCACATTAATTTGCTTCTTTTTTGATCCAGTCCACTGATACCGAGTTTGCCTTCATAAAATTCATCTTGATTAGGCACACTGTGTATTACAGTCTAAGCGTTAACAAATAGAAAAGGGTACAGTCAAGATTCCTGCCCCACCCTTAACAAAGATCAGTATGTATACCAACTGGATCAAATGGAATGCTGCCCTATTATGTGGCTGCTTGCCAAACTGCAAGTTATTTACTTACTTACCTACTTAGAAGGTTCATTCCAATGTTGTTTATGGTCATAACTCATGATTGGCGGCTGCTTTCCAGATGTTTTTGTGGGGCTAGTGTGGTCATTTTGTAAGACAAAATCATCATAAAAATAAAATTTAAAAAAATGCTTTTTGTATGTAACACCTCCTCTAATATCACAGTAAACCACCCATCCATCCATCCATCTTTTGTACCTCTTATCCTACACAGGGTTGCGGTGAGCCTGGAGCCTATCCCAGGGGCACAAGGTGGGGGACACCCTGGACTGGGTGGCAACCTATTGCAGCGCACAGAGTAAACCTAAAATCTTTAATGTGATAGGTAAACCTACACATAACTCATAATATAATCCATGAATTTATCTGACTGATATTACATTTAAAGAACATGAACTGAGCTCCTAGAGATCTATACTTTCCTACAGAATTCAATTCCAGGTAGAATCCAACACACCTTAAACCGCCCATGGATGGTGTGGTACGGATCACATTCCAGTGTGAAACTGCATGTCACTACAGAATTCATGATGATTAGAAACAAGATTAAACATTTACTCCAGCAAGAGGCCTCTTTTCTAATAACTGCATGCTCTTCAGTGATATCTTACTTCATTTACTGCTGTTTCATACTTTTTTTTTTCTTGCCACTGATGCATAGAGTGTGGATTGATTAAAAGCAAAGCTTTTGCCCATAGGTACGTGGAGGATCTTACAAGGGCACAATGCTGCAGTTTCATGAACTATTAATTTATGAAAGTGCAAATGAGAGGAGGCAGCCAGACAGCTGCTGCTGACCGGCAAAGGTTTTTCATTTGTAGGCCTATTGGTGGAAGGAGCAGGCAGTAAATTTGCCAATTTCTGAAGCATGCCAATGGAGAAGATCTGGAAGCATCTAAGCACTGGTTGTGACACAGCTATAAATGAAGCAGATATATTCAAACACAACTACATACACAACATAGACAACATAGTAGTGGTCAGGAAGTAGAGAGGGATCTGTACATCACCTGGTCAGAACCGAGGTTTGCCAGTGTATGGTTGGTTAGCACTTCATATTACTCCACATTCCAAGAAACTCAGATCAGCATGTCCTGTCCCTGTTTGTTAAGGCATATGCCACAGGCTCTTGTGAGTGCATTAAGGCGACTAATATTCCATAGAGTATACACCACAGGACACAACCGAGGACTTAAGATGGTATGTTTAGACATTTAGGCTTTTTATTCTTTCACTCCACTGCTATCACACCAAACCATCCTCTGTTGTGCCTTGGGGTTATATAAACCTTCATGTGCACCAGTTTTGCAAAAGTAGTCACACTTGTTTTTCAGGAAATAGGTTTTGCAAGGCAAGTCATCCTGCATAGCACATGTGGAATTTTATTTGTTATGAAATTTTAGTTTATTTATTTAGACTAAATGATTAATAGATTGATCTGACAAAGCTGACTTACTGGTATTATACAATCATAAACTGAGTACAGTATCTGTAGTGTGGAAGTGAGGGCAAGGTTATAACATGAATAAAAGGCACACAGCTGCACACTAACTTGGAATACAACTAAGTTTGTTCAACAACAACAACAACACAGAGCATGACATAACAGAAAATAATATCGTGAGGCAGTAACTTGTAAATCCCAAGGTCAAATTACATTACAGCATATGGGAAAAAGGTGGTCTCTCTGTATCTCTTTTATTCTGACATAAGAAGAGTTGTGTAATTTGCCTATAAGGGATCAGAGGGTGTGAGAAAAAGGACAAGTGCAGCAGCAACTGAGATGGAGGATAACCCTAGAACAAGTACAGTGCCTGCTGAAAGTATTGGAATGGCAAGGACAAATGATAGATCAGAATTTCAGTTTTCATTTCCTGATATTTACAGCTAGATGTGTTAACTCATGATATTATGAGTAGCAGCAGCATGAATTCAGAAGTCTACAGAAACTGACTGCCAATTTACAGAGAAATGCATCCAATCTAATTGGGAGGAACGTCATTATGCAGCCAGACAGTGACCCAAAAATGACCACGCTGCCAACACAACAAAGGATTTCATCAGAGGAAAAAAGGGGAAAGTTTTAGACTGATGAAGTCAATCACCAGACCTTAACCCAATTGAGCAGCATTTCACCTCCTGAAGAGGAGAGTGAAGAGAAAAACCCCCAAAACAATCAACAAAGAAGCTGCAGTACAAACCTGGAAAACCATCACAAAGAGGAATGCAGCAGTTATGCCAAGCAAGGGATATGCAACCAAATATTAAGTGTTATTTACTTTAAGACTATCTGTTCCAATACTTTTGCTCACTTAAAAAATGTTCTAAGTTTTTGCATGTTCTAAGTTAAGTGTCATGTTCTAAGTTTTTTTTTAAACACATCTCGATATAAATATCAGGAAATTAATGCTAAATTTCTTATCTATCATTTCATATACATCTTTTGATCTCAAACCCAAGCTTCTTCAGTGTATAGAAAAAACCCAATAGAATTGGCCTTGCTGTTCCAATACTTTTGAAGGGGAATGTAACATGCTGTAATTTTCTACTGAAGATTCTAAGCCAAGCCCTCAAGCAAGAGAATTGGCCTTGCTGTTCCAATACTTTCGAAGGGAAATGTAACTCCGCTGTAATTTTCCACTGAAGATTCTACACAAGCCCTCAGGAGGATTAGTTTGTGTCAAGATAGCAGCCATGTGATAGCTGTTTTTATGCCAGTGTAGGAATCTCTGTGAAAATAAACTTGGTTTACATATTAACAGACAGAAAGGAAACATTAAAAAAATACTACACTGCATAAAAAAAGGAATGGTTAAAAAAGAGGTACAATACTTTTGAAAATACATATGAAGAGAAATGTTAAATCTGTCTTATTTAAATTACAGGACAAGTCATACAGACATGCATGGATTCAGTCAGGTTTAGCTATAAACCTTAAAATCCCCAACTGCTATTTATTATACAAAATAATCATTCACCAAGTAAATGACACAAAGGACAGCAGAAACTAGGAGGATGTTTATCATTTCCAAGACTGTGGAATTGTGCTTTTCTTGCTGGAGACCCACCTGATGTCTTACATTTAACAAACACTGAATGGTTTCACATCCCACATCTTGGAGAGGAATCCGTGGGAAAGGCCTTGAACAGCAGAGTAGCCCACAGTTGGTCAGACTTTATCATTTCTGATATGAGTCAAATCCCTGATATCAGCACTTATTCATCTGCCTTGTCAACATCTGATACATGAATTAAAATATAAACAGTTTTGAGCTATCAAACTATTATAACCCTTATAAAAAAAATACTAAAAGTTACTTAAAATGGCACTGCAGCTTCTAGGGTTGGAATGGGCTAACACATAATGAACAATTGGATAAAAAGAGGGGAAGTGGAAGTGACAGTAGAGATATCTGTGATGTGTTGCATTCACTTTGAGCACACTCATGTCTCAGGCCTGTCTGATCAATATAATGATAGCCCTACAGAATATTATTATGCACATGCAGTAGGAGAATTGACATTAATTAAATGCACTTCTAAACTGACAATACTCTACCGACATTTATAATGCAAAATTTAAACTCTTGTGCTTTTGTGTACATTGTTCCAGCCTAAAAAGAATGAACTAAAAGATATTATTATAAAAGGCTGGTAGTCTATCCATTCTGATTTTCCCAATCTGATCAGTGCATTGGCAGTGTTTCAGTGCATTGCCAATTGCCTTCATATGTTGGTGGACATGGTGAGCCATCTTGTGGAGACAAATATACAGTCGGCCCCAGAATTACTGGCAGTCTTGGACAGACACACACACACACACACACAACACACACAAAAAGCCAATTCTTTTGTTTAGGTTTGAGATCAAAAGACGAATATGAGATGATCAGCTTTCAGCTTTTATTTCCTGATATTTCCAGCTAGATGTGTTAAACAACTTACAACATGGCACCTTTGGTGGCAGACCACCCAAGGTGAGCAAAAGTATTGGAACAGATAGTCTTAAACAGATAGTCTTAATATTTGGTTGCATATCCCTTGCTTGCAATAACTGCACCAAGCCTGCGACCCACTGACATCGCCAAACTGTTACATTCCTCTTTTGGGTTGCTTTTCCAGGCATGTACTGCAGCTTCTTTCAGTTGTTGTTTGTTTTGGGGGGTTTCTGCCTTCAGTCTCCTCTTCAGGAGGTGAAATGCATGCTCAGTTGGGTTAAGGTCTGGTGATTGACTTGGCCAGTCTAAAACTTTCCACTTTTTTCCCCTGATGAAGTACTTTGTTGTGTTGGCAGTGTGATTTGGGTCATTGTCTTGCTGCATTATGAAGTTCCTCCCAATTAGTTAGGATGCATTTCTCTGTACATTGGCAGACAATGTTTCTGTAGCCTTCTGAATTCATTCTGCTACTACCATCACGAGTTACATTATCAATAAAGATTAGTGAGCCCGTTCTTTAAGCACCATGCAAGCCCAAGCCATGACACTACCTCCACCATGCTTGACCGATGAGTTTGCATGTTTCAGATCATGAGCAGATCCTTTCTTTCTCCACACTGTGGCCTTTGGTAGAGGTTAGTATTAGTTCCAGACCTTTTGTGGCTCATCTCTGTATTTTTTCCAGTCTGGCCTTCTTACTGCTGATGAGTGGCTTGCATCTTCTGGTATGGCCTCTATATTTCAGCTCTTGTCTTCTTCAAACAGTGGATTGTGACACCTTCACCCCTGCCCTGTGAAGGTTGATACAGGTCAAGAGCTTCAGTTAATGTTCATATCAAACATCCGAATGAAGAAAATGTGTGATCTCTGTGACTTTAACCATGGCATGGTTGTTTATGCCAGATGGGCTGGGTTGAGTATTTCAGAAACTGCTGATCTCCTGGGATTTTCACACACAACATTCTCTGGAGTTTACACAAAATGGTGCAAAAAAACCCCAAAACCATTAAGAAAAATAAAAAACAACAAGACTGGAAAAAGACCAGGTGATTCTGCGCCCATGATAGCCTCAGATTCCTGTTCTTGGCTGAGAGGAATGGAACCTGATGTGGTCTTTTGCTGATGTAGCTCATCTATCGCAAGGTTCAATGTTTTGTGCATGCTGAGATGCGTTTCTGCTCACCAGAGTGATTGAGTTACTATATCTTACTATATCTTGAACCAATCTGGCCATTTTCCTCTGACCTCTCTTATCAACAAGGAATTTCCACCCACAGAAATGTTGCTCTCTCAATGTTTTTTTTTTTTTTTTCACATCATTCTTTTGTTTTTGCTGTAGCATTTGGGCGCTTACAATATTACATCAAGGGTTGCACACATTAAAAGTTTTATATCAATGTTATTTTATCTTTGAAAGCTGCCCCTGATAATGTACATACTGAAGTGTATTAGGGGAGGTGATCAGTTATCAGAGTACATACAAATTTATCTTCTTAGCAAATTCCAAATATACTTACTTATAATGTACTTAACATTATATATTAACATTAGAACAGTCAATATTAAAAATACAGCATTCTGACTTTCACCCTCAAAAGAACTACACTTTCACAGCAAGCACTAATTGAAGCCCATTTTAGTGGCATACATACACTTAGAGCAATAAACCCATAGAGCATGGTGCATACAAGGGGTAGTTGAACACAAGAAAGTCCACACAGACAGTAACCAGAGCTTAGGAAACAGGAACCTTAAATGCTACCCGCTGCTCCACTGTGCCACCCTAATGTGCAAAAATATCAAATCAAATATCAAACAAAAGAATTGCGGAAAGTTTTACAATTAAACAGTGTTTTAGTATAATACCTAGAAGAAATGGGAAATTTGTTAAATTGTTCTTGACATACATTACTATACTAATTGTTTTAAACACAATGTGCAAAAAATATACCATAAATACATTTAAACACAAGTATCTAACAAGTATATTTATGAAATTAAATGAAATTTTACGCAAAAGCACATTTTACAGTAAAGCATTTCTAAAAAGAATAATACAATACACTTTTATTTACAATATGATCAACGTTTACTTTCTAGCCTTCAAAAAGAACATATTTTAGCATATATTAATTAAGTATATAAATTTGTTAGCATATTTACAGCATACTGCTATAGGGTATACTGCTTTTTCTAAGCAGAGGTTGTATCATTGGGTGGTGGACGACGTCATCTTGGCCTACAAGACAGTCCATGCCCTAAATTTCTGGAAATGTCACAGGATGTGTTTTAAGGAAGTTAACCTTTAATTCACTGGTGCGGCTTCTTAATGTTGTTCACAAATTATTTTGTATAATAAAATATAATACAAAATATAATACAATATTTCGTATAATACAATACTGTTCATTGTGTCAAGTCCATATTTATGTCCATGTTGTGGTTACATTTATAAGTAGAGCAAATGCCATTTGGCGACTGGCTGTCGAAGTGCACGCATCATTAGCTTCCAGTGCTCGTCCTCCATGCGTTGACTCTTCCCAAAGCTTAGCTGACCAATTAGGCGCTTGGACCTCTTTCGGGGACAGAGCTCATAGACAGACAAAGTGAGGATGCATTCCCTAATCTGAGCTTCTGGTAGTGCGAAGATCAGGACCTCATTGAACACGGTCACGTCCCAACGAGTCCTCTTAGAGGTTCTCTGATGTCTAATCCTACACTGGTTACACACAATTTTGGTTCTGGCATATAAAACTGAAAACAGACAGAAGAATTTCTTCAGTACAATACAATATGTGACTTATTTCAACAATCTGAATTGGCTTTTTTTTAATGCACATCAGCATGTTTTAACAAAAATAAAGTTTGTTTTACCTCTTTCCATCTTACTAGATTGGAAAACTGTCCTTATCTTCAGGACTCCCACCTCCAGTCTATGAGACGTGGGCATATATTTGAGAGACAGAAGGACCTCACCAACAATGTCCTGTAAAATGAAAAGTTACTAGTATTTTACCAGACTACAGAAACTTCTCAAGCAAGTCTCTATTAGTCCTCTGTCTGCTGCCTAAATTCATTTTTGCCACGTTTACACTTTCAGATCAACTTGTGTTAACTACAAGTGCTGAGTTGCTAACAAACCAAGATATGTTAGGAGCAGTTACCAAAATTACACATGCCTTTACAGCTTAAAAAGGTTTATAATAATATAGAAACATTCAAAATTGTGCTGCAACATTGTAGAAGTGGTGCAGTTACCATTTCTGGTTTAAAATGTATTTATTTGTAAGTGCTATTTCGGTGTCATTACAGCAAACATGGGAATTGGCTAAGAATAAACCTTTTGCTTAGAGTATTAACCAAGAACTTATAAAGTCTTGCGTTGACTTCATTTTTTTTGTTGGTTTTCCTCCTAATATATTGACTCACTTTCTTTGGTCTTTGTAGGTCTGCCAGTATTTCCAGTGGATGTGAGATTTTTAGACCATTCAGAGATGCACGGACCTCCCCCAGAATACCATGTCGAGAGTATTTATCAAAATCTCTCACCTAAAACGACAACATAAATAATTATTAATACAGAAACAACCTACAACATACAATCATGCATAATGAAGACATTAAGGGTCAGATGTATGAACAGGAGACACAATGCAAAATGCAACATGATGTGACCCCACAATGCCCTCACAGAGCGTCTGAAATTACATCTTCTCATGGGGGATACAGGTGTTGCATAAGCTTTTTCTTTCAATAAATTAAAGGACCACTCCACCACTTTAGTTGTCTTCCGTGATCTTCCACGCCTTTCGATGTTGTTGAGCTCACCAGTGCTTTCTTTCTTTTTAAGAATGTACCCAACTGTTGATTTGGCCACACCT
>CM075008.1:13588834-13610663 GCA_037576675.1 Pangasius sanitwongsei
AAATGGCTGTAATTCCTAAATGGTAAATGCCATATTTTTGTGGAACCTCTTAAAATAAAGCTGAAAATCTACACTTCAATCACATCTTGATTGTTGTTTTTTTTTTTTTCAAATCCATTGTGGTAGTGTATAAAGTCAAAAACTCTGTCATTGTCCAAATACTTCCGGACCTAACTGTATATATATTTAGCCATGACTAAATAACATTCAGTAAATTCATTTGCAGGTGTAGTCATTGAATAAAGGCTCTTGTTAAGTGCATCACAGTCTGCTGCCACTCTCAGGTGAAAGGAAAATATGTTAGTCAGTGGGCCACCTATCATACATTCTAAGAGAGAAGACATGGGCCAGTTAGCATCTGTCCATCACCCACATTTGGCCCTGGGCCCGGACTCCCCTCATGTAGATCCACTGATGTGAACCATTCTTGTAGCAGCATTGCATGAATAACAATTAGCAGCCTTAACATCTGAAAGGTAAGGTATTTAGGAACCAATTCAGCCCTCTCAAATCTAGAATCAGATGGAAACTGAGGTCTGAAATTGATGAGGCACTAAGGCCTGAAAAACTTGTGGGCTGATGGCAGAACTGAAGTTTGTACCCGTGTCATCAGGACCCACTGGTCTGATTTAGTCAATGCCAAATGAGCAATGCTTTGGGATGTTAAACATCCCACCGGCAGCCCCTGTCCTTCATGGGCAGGTTCCACTGGACTGGTTCAACTGGTGGTGGGGTGTTTTTAGGAGCCTTATCCATGGGGTGAATGGGAGCACTCAGGCAACTGCCAGGGGTGTGAAAGTGTGACTCTGGCCACTAAGGGCTCACCCGAGGCACTTGGAACTTATGTGGATGGCAAGCTGACGAACCAGGCTGTGGCAATTTGAGAGTGCCATGTGGCCAGTCCATTTGGCCCTATTGGTTTCTAGTTCCCAAAACCAGTGCCCCCTCAAGGGCTGCAGGTCCAAAGGGCAACCCTGGCACAAAAGTTTCACAGGGTTGATTTACACATGTCCAGCAGTATGGATTGTGCCAACAATACTTTGTCGAGTCTGGTCTTACCAGGCTTGCAACTTCTGCCTTAACTAAAGTTGCATTAATAGTGGTACCGTCTTCCCACGCAGAGACATGGGCAAAGTGAGGCTAAAACTGCGACAGGCAGAGACAGCTGAGAGTAGATGAATGTTTGACACCCATAAGCTGAAGTAACAAACGGAACAAAAGGAACTGCTTCAATGCCTTTGAAAGCAGGAAAAGGAAGATGTAGAGGAAGAATGGTGTAAGATCAAGGAAGTATTCAGTGGAATATCAAAGAAGGTATTTGCTTACAGAAAGAAGAAAACGAAGGAATGGCTGTCAGTACAAACCTGCAAGAGAAAGAAAGGAAAAAAAATCAAAGAGAGACTCCTAAATGCCAAATCACCTTGGGTGAAAGAACAAGCACAAAGTATACACAGAGAAAAGGATAAAGAGGTGAAGAGAAGTGCAAGGAAGGACAAAAGAGTATACCTAGAAGAACTAGCACAAGAGGCGGAGCAGGCAGCAGCAACTCTGGAATATCATCTGCAAGAGAAGACAGAGCGGCTCAGAACTTTCTCAAAGCAGGTAGGCCTCAACATCAGCCTGATGAAAACACAGCTAGAAGGAGAAGTTCTACAAACTCTGGAAACCTTCATCTATCTGGGCAGTGTGATCATCCATGACAGTGGGACAGAAAAGGACATCCAGGCCAGACTTGGCAACATTTCTGCAGCCTTCAGCAGACTTCAGTCCAACTAGATTACTATTAGAACCAAAGTAAAGCTGTACAACCACAATGTCAAATCTGTTCTTCTCTATGGCTCTGAGTACCAGATGGGTACAAATATCTTCTATGAGATAGATAGAAGTATTTCATTATCGATGGCCCATGAAAATATACAACATCTTCTGGCCCAACAAAATAAGCAACATCATACTATATCAGAGGACAGATAATCACAGCATTGTCTAGGAGATCCAGTAATGCCGCCTGAGGTAGTAGGGTCATAGTAGGATCCTAAAGAAGCCAGCAGAGAGGATTCCAAAGAAGGCACTATGTAGAACACCACCAGGGAAGCACATGCCAAGCTGCCCTAAAACAACATGGCAGAGGACTGTGCTTAAAGAACTAGATGGAATGGTACTCTCACGGAGCACAGCACAGGTAGAAGCCCAAGACAGAGATTGATGGCGATGTCTGACTGCGGCCTTATGTCCAAACAGGGATGAAGAGAATAAGTAAGTATATACTTACTATATAAAATATACTTTGTGGAATCCATAGATCAAATCAGTGGAGAGCCTCCTTGCTTCCTGGCCTAGGTGTTCCACTGCCAGGAATGTGGTTTTGATCAGCTCTGAAAAAAGGCTAACAAATTGCCTGTACATGCCATATCCAAGACATCACAAAGATGTCATCAGTGTTTCATCAGTGTACATCTGAATTTAGCACATCATCCTGTGAAACTACCAGTGATGTGGTGCAAGTGTCAATGGCAGGCATGCAGGCTAGTCCAGTTTTTTCATAATCCATGAACAGACCTTTTTTATTTTAAGATATATTGCAAAGTTTGGGAGAGGGAAAGGGGGAATTATGGAGTGGATAAAGTCTGTACATTAGAAATGTGCGTGCACCACATTGACCTTGTGTTCCATGCAAAGGCTGAGAAAAAGAAGAAAAATGTGTCTCCCTTTCCCAATGCCTGATTTTTTGGCTAGTTTCAGGTCTGTGATAGCCCCTTGGCTTAATTTTGTTTGAAATTATAGTTATTAATGTCATCCTGCCCTAGCAAAATCTATGGTCATGAGCTGCTGCTTTATTATGGGTTAAAAAGACAAAAATACAACTTGCCTCTTATTAAGAAACTGCTCAATGATGAGTCCTCCGCCCCTTCATGTGTCTTTTTCATGTAATGTATGTAGCTTCTGATGGCACATTAGCCCAACAAAAATTCTCCCAAATAATACTAATAATAATAATAGTAACCTGAATTTTCTAACGTTAATCTTAAAATAATGTCCTTTGGATTAGTTGCTTTTTATAAGAATTGTGACATGAAGTAGGATTGAGGAGGGACTAATCTGGCATCTTGATGACTGGTTTCTATGAATCGTGATACAATAAAATGAAAACCTATGATTTGTTTGTAACAAAATCAAGAGCATTGTTAAGTTTTAATGGCCAAGGAAACTTTGTCCAATCCAGAGGCTTAAAAAGACATGTCATCAACCAAGGAACTCTTTACAAATGTTTCACAGAGAGAGAAATTAATTATATAAATCACGTGTCATTGCAAAAGACAAGACTCCCACACATTACTGTGCCTGGTTTCTTACACAGCAGGCTTCCTCACCTCCAGCCGCACTGTGATCCTGGGCACTTCTTCCTCACTCACTGTGCAGAAGAACTGATCCCCAAATGTAGGGCTGTAGCTGTCCTTGACTGGGCGTGTCTGCCACTCCTGAAGCACACAAGTCAGATGTTGCTCTTCATCCTCCACTGCTACCCACATCACTCGTACATGGACGAAGGGGTTCACACACTGGCTGAACGTTCGTGCCACCAGGCCTCTTGCCTCCAATACAGTCACCACCAACCGAGACTGCAGCTGATCATAGAAGAGTGAGAAGCGCAGCGTGCCCTGAATCTGTTCCTCATCCACATCCCCAAGACTGTCTGTACTGCTGGCCAGATCAGAGCTGCTGGACAGGCAGCAACTTGACGGTTCCAGTTCATCATTGTGGAAGTACAGCTAAAAGAGGAGCATGTATTTAGATGGTTATGGGTTTAATTATAATCCACAATCCACACAATATTTTTTAATATGCTCTCATAATAGTGATAGTAATTTACAAATAATTCAACTTTTTTGAAAAGCTGCCTTAAGTGAATCAGATGATAACATTTGCAAGAATCACTTAATCCAAAGTTTCTTTTAATTTAAATTTAACCTGAGTTATGCCTGTTTTCTTGGACATTTTGGGCATGTAATTTTGGCTTTGTGAGCTACACAGTTAACTTCTAAGATATCCATAATCTGACATACATTCCTTATATGATACACATGCCATTTTTGGTTTCCCTATCATCTCAACTGTGGGTAGTTAATAAAACAAAAACCTGTTTTATTAACTATTTTAGAATAGTTACAAAAATATTAACACTATGAAATAATACATATAGAATTTTGCAGTGACTAATAAAAGTGTTTTCCCACATTACATGTTTGGGGAAACTATTTTATTTTATTTTATATACACTCACGGAGCACTTTATTAGAAGCACCTGTACATCAACTCATTCATGCAATTATCTAATCAGCCAGTCGTGTGGCAGCAGTGCAATGCAAAATCATGCAGATACAGGCCAGCAGCTTCTGGTAATGTTCACCTCAACCATCAGTATGGGGAAAAATGTAATCTCAGTCATTTTGACTGTGGCATGATTGTTGGTGGCAGACGGGCTGATTTGAGTATTTCTATTTAACTGCTGATCTCCTAGGATTTTCAAGCAAGAGTCTCTAGAGTTTACTCAGAATGGTGCAATAAAGAAAAACATCCAGTGAGCAGCAGTTCTGCGGATGGAAACACCTTGATGAGAGGGGTTAACAGAGACTGGCCAGACTGGTTCAAGCTGACAGGAAGGCTACAGTAACTCAGATAACCACTCCATACAATTGTGTTTGGCAGAAAAGCATTTCAGTATGGATAACAGGTCGAACCTTGAGGGGGCTACAACAGCAGAGTACCACATTGGGTTCCACTTTTGTCAGCCAAGAAAGAAAGCTGAGGCTGCAGTGGGCAAAGGCTCACCAAAACTGGACATTTGAAGACTGCAAATACGTAGCCTGGTCTGATGAATCGATTTTTGATGATGCACACAGATGGTAGGGTACAATGAATCCATGAACCCAACCTGCCTTGTGTCAACAGTCCAGGCTGGTGGAGGTGGTGTAATGGTGTGGGGAATGTTTTCTTAGCACACTTTGGGCCTATTAATACTTATCATTTGAATGCCACAGCCTATTTGAGTATTGTTGCTGAGCATGTGCATCCCTTCATGGCCACAATTTACCCATCTTCAAATGGCTATTTCCAGCATCATAATACACCATGTCATAAAGCAAGAGTCTTCTCAAACTGGTTTCATGAACATGACAATGAGTTCAGTGTTCTTCAGTGGCCATCTCAGTCACAGGATCTGAATCTAATAGAACACTTTTGGGATGTGGTAGAACAGGAAATTCACAGCATGAATGTACATCTGAAAAATCTGCAGCAATTGCATGATGCAGTCACGTCAACATGAACCAGAATCTCAAAGGAATGGTTCAAAAATCTTGTGGAATCCATGCCATGAAGAATTGAGGCTGTTTTGAGACCAAAGGGAGGCCCTGCCCAGTATTAGTTTATTGTTCCTAATAAAGTGTTCAGTGAGTATACAGTCTGTGTGTATATGTATTTTTTCCCCCAACCATAAGACTTTTGTTCTGTCTAGGGATAGGAAATATCCATGAACTACATGGATACCATGAACTACAAACTGTCATGCTGTGAGTCCATGGAGGCAGATGCAAATGCAGAACTTCTTTATTAAAAAGAACAGAACACAGGGAAACAGACAAGAGGAACAGAAAACACCAGAAAACCAGACCAACCAGAAACCAAGCAGAACTAGAAAAGCAAACCTAGAAAATACTAAACCAACAAAACAAACAGTGCATGATCCAAACTATAACAAGAATAAGAACAGCAGAACCACAAACATAACCTGACTTGTCATAATGCTCCAGCAACCAAAGAGGAAAAACCAAAGAACTTAAATAGAGCACTTAATCAAGCAGAAATAACAAACACATGAGTATGGTTACAACAGGAAATCAGGGAGACAACAGAAGAAGTCGTCCTGTAAAGAACGTCAGGGTGCCCTCTACCGGCCCAAGTTGGAAAAAGCCCCTAGATACCATGACACGAACATGGACTCCGTGGACTACAACACCCACACATCATGATCCATGTCACGTTCACGTTCACATTCACCAGATTACTGATTGCACACACCTGGACTCTATCACCACTCACTCATGTACCAAGCCTTTATTCTGATTGCTGTTCATGTTTTTTGGTTCTGGATTGTTTACCTTGATTGGCTTTTTGTCTTGATTTCTGATATCTTGTTTGTTCATCACCTGACCTCACGTCTGTCCCTCAACCTTGATTACGTCTAGTGTTTTGGATGTGTTTTTTTGTATTTGCCAATCCTTTTAATAAAAGCATTTACTGCAACTGTCGCTGTCTCTGCTGCCTGACACCTTTATTAAAATATTTTTAAGACAAAATATATAGTGTGTCAAAATCTAGTGTGTCCAAATTTTGACTAGTATTGTGTATGATCTTATTTTCACTGGAAATTCTAAAGACATAATTATTGCCTGGTAGACACTGAACTCAATTATCATTTGTAATACATTTTGCCAAGAAAAAGCTACTTACAAAACTACTGCATATTGTTTCATTTAATCTAGATTACAAAAATTAATTACATTGTAATAAATGATCTACTATGGAATGGGCTGTGTGTTAGTGTGTGTGATGATAGAAGTCACTTATATTACACGACGGCTGTATGACTCACCTGGTAGTTGGGTATCTGTGAGCTTTGAAATGTTTCATTTTTTGCAGACTGGCTGTCTAATAGTGAGCCATTAACTGCAATCAAATATTCAAATTTATTAACCAAAGCTACTTATTATACACACTCTATTATACATGCAGTTTATTGCTAATAAGATCTCAGATCTCTAGTTACTTGTCTGGACTGTCTTTCCAAAATAATTGTGCATCTCTTGTATTTACAACATCAACAACATAACAGAAACATTTATACTCTGATCTTATAAATGTATAATTATGAGGTTTGCAATGGAACATACCAGTATGCTTGGAAGCAGTCAGTTTTGTCCAGTATCGATGAATTTGCCATATCAGTATACAGATGGCAATGAGAAAAAGAAACACAGAAATCCCTAAAGCCCAGTACTTAACTTTCTCTGAGAATGGTATCCGAATGTCCCACAAGGAGTTCTCTAAAGTAGCTGGCAGCAACATTTTCCCCTGCCATGTACAGCACTATTGAGAAGAGTTATATGGTGTTACTTCTGTCTGTTGCATTAACTGATCTGTGCTGTTTGTTATTCAAATTACAGACAAAAAATCTGCAGTACAAAACATGTACACGGAACTTGTGTAATATGGACACTTCTTGCTTGACTTTATACTCTGGTATAAAGTCACTCACCTACAACAGAATTTTGAGAGAAAAGACTAACGTGCAGTTTAATAATGTCAACCTTTTTTAACCTTATAAACATGACAAACTTGAAAATTGGAAATGTATACAGCATTATTTGAGAATCACTCCAATCAGTAACTATTAAATTTAACTATTACGTTCTTAAGTTCAACTATTATGTTGAAAAAAACTGTACCTTTAAAAAAAGATTCTCAGCTCTGGTTGTCGATAGGCTTCAGCTATTGTTCAGCTATGGCGATAGATTCGGCTTCAGTTTGTATTCATCTTCAAGTAGACTAACTGCAGACATCAGCTGACAGATGATCAGCAAACACAAGGGAAAACCAGTCAGAGCACTTTCTTATTTATCAGGTGTGAAAACTCCTCTTTTCCTTTCTAATTACTGAACTCAGGTAGAGTATGTACCCACAGTCATGCTGCACTAATGTAACCACCTTAACAAAATGTCTTGATTACACTTCTGTTCAGATATTTGCAAACGATTCTGCAAATCATGTTTATCATTTCGCTAAATTTAAAAAAAAAAAACAGCTCTCTTAAAATTAAAGAATGCCTCAGTAAACCATCTAGGACTGCTCAGATCCTTTAATTTGACCTTAAACATACAGTGTAACACTGGGATATTTTTCTTTCCTTAGAAAGAATAAAAATAAATTTGTGCTTGTGATATAAACTGCATGTGCAATTATGCAATCTTTCAAGTCCAATAAATAAAAATTCAACTTTTCTTATAAGCAGCACTGATACCAGGTCACTAGACAAAAAAACACAGCTAACAGTAACGAACAAGAAAAGGAAACAGGGCTCACTGTGGCAGATGGATGAAAGTAAGGTGTCTTGTTGGTTTTAGGTTTGTTTGCTAGTTAACATGTGGCCCAATGACAGCAATGTTTACTTCACAGGTCACATGAAAAAGAATAGCTCTGTCTGCTGCTTTTAATAAGAAAAGCTCTCTACATAATAACTACACACAAATATAGATTATTTATTAAGATATTTCATGTATTTAAATGATACATACATTTACGAATTTCCAGTTAAACTTCAGACATATCTACTTAAGGAGACTTATCTTAAATACAGTGAAATGACCTATCTCTACTGTGTTTTACTCATAATTAATATACTGCACATTAAACATCAGCAAATCTTTCAATATTTTTCCACTATTATATTACCTACTATCTTACATTATTGTGGTATTATTTTTAAGGCTCTGGTATTGCTCTACCTATTGCAAGGATTAAAATATCATGGTTTTAATTTGAAATGTTTTCCCTAGAGAACATTTAGAAACAAAGTGGAACTTAAATTTTTAACAAAGCATACATCAGCATCATCTAACAAATAACACACAAACCCTTTAGCAGTTTTATAATTTATAATATTGTACACTGCTCATCCTCAGCAACATCACCAAGGCAGAGCTTCACCAGTGTAGTGCAGAAAAGTTCCATGATCCTTCTCACTCAAGCTGCCAATCACGGCCAAGACAGAGCTGATGCTCTTTTCTGTACTCAATGGTGCCTGCAGAGAGAAGAACTAAATTGAAAACAAAACTACGGTTTGTTACATTTTTTTTTTTTTTAAAGTTTACAATCTGAATATAATAGACACTGCTGACTAATCTAATGAATATTACCACGCTGTTGCTGTTAATAAACTGGTTAAAGTTTATTTCTGCGTCAGTTTAAACACAGTTACTCTGTGTCTAATTGACTATGAATACATTAGTCAGAATGAACACATCAAATGTTCTAAATGGATACAATTATAGATACGACAATTTTTTTTTAGGAAGTTGTCAGAAAGGTTCATAGGGCATCTAGCTGAGGTGTGCAGTGGGACTAGGATCCTGCAGGATGGAACAAAAAAAGGGTTGCTTGTGCAGGAGGTTTTTACTTTCAAGTGGGCGCAACGAACAGCCATATATGAAGCTCAAATAAAAAACACATTCATTATCATTAATTCAAATTTACAGCATTCATTCACTCAACTTAATAACTTAACTCCCTGATCTGGGTCACAGAGGTTTAAATTAGTCTCCTAGTTTAAATTTTGGGAAATAGAGCCAACTAAATTCGTTAGTGAAAATACTGCAAACAGAAAAAAAAACTGTGCATGCAGCATTAATTATGAGCTCCACTGATGAGTAGAGGAACAATCAGAGTCCTTAAGCACAGACCATGCTGACAGTGCAGGCATTTCTTCCTCTGAGTGTTTTCCAGTGTTTCCAGGGTAATAGTGGCATGGTCCATATATAATAATAATTTTAAAAAAAAAACAACCTTTCCTTTTAGGCCAAGCCCACTTTGGGTTTAAATCCAAAGACAGATAAAGATATTTGAAGCACTACTGAAGATAGTGATCTGTATCTGTTTAGTGCTTCAAATATATGAAGTAGGAAGTAATTTTAGACACTAGGAGTGCAAACCAGTGCCACTCCTAATGTCTAAAATAACTTCCTATTTCAAATTATTTTGCTGCGAAGCACACTATAGTGCACTACATACAACTGTTTTCACCGTACATACAGCTCTCAACACACAGAGCAGCAGTGGGAAGTACTTACCTCCTGCCCTCCCATATCTGTGCGGACCCAGCCAGGATGAATAGCCATACAGAGGATCCCATCAGCCACCAGGTCCACTGCCATACATCTAGTGATCATGTTCAGTGCGCTCTGTCACAGTGTCCAAATCAGATAGCAGCTTCTTAATCTTTTCTAGCACAAAATGATGCTTATGCACTATGTTTTTTTTTTGTTTTTTTTTTTTTGGATGAAGTGCATTTTATTTTCCTTGCAATTTAGGCTCTGTTAGAATGGCAAATCCATTCTCAATGGAGTCCTGAGGCGTACAGCTGTATAACCAACTTAGTCTACAGATAACATTAACAGACTACCAAGCTATTGTGTTTGCAATTTTTACTGAGCATGTTAAATGCAGACTGCAGAAGGGATCATACCTTTGATGTTCTGTATGGGTACCATTTGAAGTCCTTGGCACTTTCTCCCCAATTGAGCTCCACTGAGCCCAAGAGTGAGGTCATGTTGATGACTGCAGCTCGGTGGATGCCCATTCCCACTCCTTTTGCAGCAGCCCGCTTTAACATAGGAAGCATAGCCTGCAGATGGCCCAAAAAAAAACATCAAGACAGTCTGAAAAACCATCTGTGACCAGCTAAGCATGTGTTTAGTAGGGCTGTCAGGAATAGTCGATTATAATGGACTACTAGATTATAAAAAAAGAAATCCAAATCAAATATTCGGCAAATGATGCTCCAGAAGGTGATGATAATACGCAGAAAAACTGGCTTGACAACAAACCGTGAGGAAGAGCATTCAGCTTCATGGAGGAACGCAACAGGCTAGGCTATATCTAAACTAGAAAATGTGCAGTGAATTACTAAAGAGAAATGTACATTTACTCCATTACAGCATGTTTAATGTTTGCGTGTGTATATAAATACTTCTGCATGTAGGCGTGTAGAGGATGGAAGATAACAGAGGGTGACTAAAACAAAACAGAAAGAGAACTGTTTTTGATTATTTTTAAAGCTGTGCCTGTGTGAATATATAATTATGTTCAATTAACCAGAAGTTAAGAAGGTTCGTGTTTGTGTAATTTTGGTTTACTTATAGAGAAATCACCTTGGTGATCATGAGGGGTCCTACAGAATTTGTATGAAAGTTCGCCAACATTTTCTCAGCGGTCACTGTCTCAAAGTCGGCTATGACGTTGATGCCAGCATTGTTGATAAGGCAGTTGAGGCCATCCTGCTGAACAATCTGTTCTACCTCCACAGCGGCCTTCTTTATACTCTCTTCACTGACAACATCTAGACAGGTGGGAGGGGTTAAATTAAAAACCTTCATAACATTGTGGTCAACATAACAATGAGAGTCATAAATCAAAAACTCTGAGAACTCACCAAGTGGGATGATGTGTATGTTTGGGTGGTTCTTGGACAGGCTCTGCAATTCCTGTTGAAACAAATCACATAACCAAAGCTGCTCTTAGTGACTGATAAAATCTGTGTGAGCTATGAGACCTTTACCAGGTGCTGAGGGGGGCTGGATCTGGTGCTGCTAGGTGAGTGAGATGGTTTCCCCTAAATAATTTTATGTATTTATTTTTTTAAAAAAAATCAAACAGTACGTGACCCTGAAAAAGCAAATGTAATAGTGATGTGTACGAACTACTGATCCTTCCACCATCTCTGTAGATATTGTGATAAATTATCTGTTTAATTATACATTGTGTATTTTCATGTGATGCACTAAAGGTGTTGGGCTCTTTAAGAGCAGGCTCTCTCTCACTGG
This sequence comes from Pangasius sanitwongsei, assembly GCA_037576675.1. Lineage (NCBI taxonomy): Eukaryota > Metazoa > Chordata > Actinopteri > Siluriformes > Pangasiidae > Pangasius > Pangasius sanitwongsei. The sequence goes on from CM075008.1 coordinate 13,600,489, forward strand.
GTCTAGGTAGCGAAAACACGCATGCGCTGTATGTTATATGGCGAAGTTTCCTATGTTCGTCACATGTTATTACTTTAAAATAAATATCACGTTTTGCATGTGAATGTTGTGGTGTTGATTCCTGGGACATACAACAATCTCCTTTCGCATGCACACACTCACAGTCATGCAGGCAAGAGTAAATAAACACGTACATCGAACTATTTATGTCGCATACTCTCAAATCATTTATTTCACATACAATTCTTGATATCCATGTTTGCAAATTCTCACTGTAGAAACGGCAAATGCCCCCTTTTTACATTGGTATCAGTATCGGGATAGTAGTATTGGTATTGGATCGAAAAGAGAATCAGTGGTATTGCCCACTCCTATAGTGCAGTGTAACTGCTGTTTACCTTCGCTTCGCCCGGACTGCGTGCAGTAGCGATGATCCTTCCTGCAGAACTTCCTCCAGTTACTAAACTTTCAACTATTTGTAACCCGAGGCCTCGGTTAGCACCGGTTACAAGGACAGTTTTGCAGTTTCGAAACGCGCTACTCATGATTCGATTTAAATACCTACTCTATCCTTTCTTTTGGAGTGGATTGCGGTTATTGTTACAGCGTGCTGGAACCTGGAACAGGCACGTTGAAGAATTTCGCTCAGATGATTACAGTAAGCCGATCTAAAGCTTTGTCCTTGCAAACACTGGAGCGACCAGATCAGTGGTGTTCAGTTGCAGAACAGCAGAGCTATATGTGGCACACCCAGACGACACGTGTGATGGCCCAGATCTGGCCTGCAGTAAACCCAGCTGACGGCTGAAGTAGGCTTCTGATACAGACTTCCCGTTCTACCTTAAATCTGATGCTGCACATGCGACACGTGACCTGTAGATGGCGCTCATTAGTCATTAATCTGTATATCAGGGTGCCAAACTCATTTTTACTTAGGGCCACTTCAGCATTATGGCTGCCCTCAAAGGGCCGGATGTAACTAAGACTGTATAAATGTTACTACTCCTTAACATATTGTTAAATAACGGTCTTTTTATTTGATTATTACTTACGTCACAAATAATGTATATGCATTTGCATAGATGTAAAAAATAAATGTTATTGCTTGGTATTATTTTAACATAAATCATTTTATCAGGCAAAAGAAATCCACATTACTCCATCAATCAAAATAAATAAAGATAAATATAATCAAACAAGTCAGTACATTAACTTTGTTAAAAACTTTGTCACATTTGAGAGGGGCACTGCCTCACAGCACGGAAGACATATCGGTTTTTCTCTCTGAAGCACTTTCCCATCTTTCATTAAATCGCCTTCCTTCTGCATCAATTTTTGGACATTTTGTTGTTATTATTTGTAGATGTTTCTCAATACTGCTTAGCCAAACGCTAATGTGGAAACACTGCATTCTAGTGGCGGAATGTCGTCACTTCGCGGGTCGCAAAATCGACATGCATTGTGGGAGATGTAGTTTATGGTCAATTTACGATATAAAGCAGCATAGACTTTTATCGATTGCTCTCGCACATTGACACAGTTTGACACATGTGCTGTATATGAACCAATGCTCACAGCACAATCTGTAAGAATGGGACTTTCTAAAACTAAAACTGGATAAAGTATCCCAAGCCTGGTCCAGAGTCTAAACTGATTCATACTGGTGAGAAAAAAAATAAATAAAAATAAATAACAACAGACATTCCAAGATCCATGCCATATTTAACAGAAAGCACCTAGTGTTAGTGCTGTGTAATAAGTTATGAACCGAATTTTAAGGAACATTGCACTATATCACCTAGAAAAACCACAAGGAAACTCGAGGTTTGATAAGCTCATCTTTATTTGTTTACTGTTTATTGGTATAGGAGTTATTATACATATAACATTTCACACTGGAGAAAAATTGGAGATTTTGATAACTGATGACTTTTTGAATTAAGACGACCCAGTGAACAAATTTTAACTAGTTTCAACCAACCCGATTATCTATAAACCATCATGTATCCTGCATTCAAACATTCAAATCCATATAACCTACAGTCCATTTACACCCACCAATGATTAAATCAGATGTGCAAAAGAAATAATACAAATTTTATTCTGGTGTGGCAAATTGTTGATTATTTAGCCAGATCAGTTTATGACTTAACAGGTTAGAACAAGTGCTTTAATATTACGGCAAATTACACGCAATGGATCACATCCAGTACACATCCTGCCGCTAGTCTGTTATTCAATGCCCCTGAACTCCCAGACTCCTCTAAAAAGTGCTTTTGCTTCTTGTATAATTAAATGCCCATGAACTTTATTGGGACAAAGACCATGGACCCAATCAGCAGACAAGTTCTGTAACAGTTTGCAAATTAAATAACACAAATTAGCATTATCGTAGATGTACCTCAAATTATTGCATTTGCCTGAATAAATTTTTTTCTTAAGTGCTTTGGACTCAATATTCTATTTACAAATGTTCAGATTACTGACTTAAATAGAGGGAAAAAATAACTACAGTAAAATTAGAGCCACTAAGTGGCCACTTAAGTGTGTTCTTTGGGAACTCTGTAATATCAGTATAGTTTGATCTCTATCACAACTCAAAGGGAAATTCAAGTGCAGTGCTTTCAATCTTTATTTTCTACATTTCACAGGTAAACAATAAGAATGCCAATCAAGATGAGCGGACAATAAACAGGGTAGTCCTACGTAGCACCCTCCCGAGATAAAGCCCAAGTTAAATGAAGGGAGACATTTTTTGTGCAAGTCGAAGGTCACTACAGTATACCACATCTACAATGCATTAGATTCACTTGGTAACAGCATGGATGGCATGTGCAAGGTAGGCCACGTTTCCGGAGGTCACACCTGCCACGGAGATACGTCCATCCTTTGTCATGTAGATAGAGTACTCGTTGATTAGACGCTCCACCTGAGGAAGGAGAATGAGCACAGGAAAGGAACATGGAGATGTTGGAAGGAACTACTGAGGAATGATGGCTAGTCGGATTGTTAGTTGACTAACCTGCTCAGGCTTGAGGCCAGTGAAGCAGAACATGCCGATCTGGTCGGTGACGTGCTGCCAGTTGTGAGTGGAGCCCTCCTTTTTAAGGTTCGAGACAAGCAGCTCCCTCATCTTAATTATGCGGTCTGCCATGCTTTTCACCTCAACCAACCTACAGAATAACAAAACCAAGTTTTGGTTATTCTCTTTTCCTAAACTATGGCCAAAAGGTTGTGGACACCTGACCATCAGGGCCATATGTACTTGGTGAACATCCCATTTGAGATTTGGTTCTCACTTTGCTGTTATAATAACCTCCACTCTTCTCAGAAGGCTTTCCACAAGAGCATTAATGAGGTCAGGCACTGGGTACAGTCAGGATTCCAGGTTATCCCAAAGGTGTTCAGTGGGGTTGAGGTCAGGACTCTCTCAGGCTCAGGCCACTCGAGTTCTTCCACATCAACCTTGGCAAACTATGTCTTTATAGACCTCGCTTTGTGCACAGGGGCATGGTCATGCTGGAACATGTTGGGGCCCTTTAGCGCCAGTGAAGGGAAAGCTTAACGCTACAGCATACAAAGACATTCTATACAATTGTGTTCTTCCCACTTTATAGCAAAAGTTTGTTGAAGGCCCACATATGGGTGTGATGATCAGGTGTCCACAAACTTTTGGCATTATAGTGTATTTACCTAGTAGAATTTCACATTGTATGATACACCCCATTTTATAAATCTTTTTTTTTTACTGAATGTGCAGAATGTGGCTTTGGGCACACTTTTTTTTTCAGGTTAATATACTTTATTTGTTCATGTTTATAATAATAATAATAATAATAATAATAATAATCATCTGACCGTCCAGTACAGACAATTTGTACAATATATCTACCCCCTCGTGGAGAGAAAGCGCAGACATGAAGCTCACTGAATGAATGATTATTTGTTTACGATTAATTATGAGGTGTGTGTGTAGTGTAAATTGAAAGACCTAAATTACACAATAAATAAAGATTAGGATTAATTTTTGTTGATTGGCACTTCTCATGATGTTTGAAGGAGTTTATGCCACGCTTAATGCATAGCCTACTATTTCCGGGTTTTGTGCATCACACTGAGGAAAACAAAGTAAACGGATGGAAAACTGTGGACGTGAAATAAAAAACAGCTATTTTGCTGCATTTCGTACACTTTTCCAACTTTATGTATTACTGGAAATTATTCCTAATTAACACTTACCACTCGTTGTAGAGTTCAGGTGTGTTAAGGATGGCTGCAGCAATGCGAGCTCCATTCATGGGGGGGTTGGAGTACATAGGACGGATGAGGATCTTCAGCTGGGACTCCACTCGTTTGGCCTCCTCAGCATCCTTACACACAACTGTAAAACCTCCTACGCGCTCACCTGGCCACCAGACATACCCACAGGTCAGTCACACCATAATGTAATGTTCTTACAGCTGGTTATTAAGAAGAACAGTAAAGATCACACCACTGGAAGTGACTGTAGTTGTAAGTAGTGATGAATTAAATGCAGTAAAATAGTAGTAAAAGTAAAATAGTAAAAAAAACAAACAAGCAAAGAACAGTACAATTAACAAAATCATGAAACATTCGTACACTAGGCACAAACACCAATAATAAAAGACTAACTATACATAAAACAAAGAAAAGGCCAATTATAACTGTGCTGTAATTTTAACCGTACATACTAAGTCTGAGCAGCACTCACCATACAGGCCCATGTTCTTAGCAAAGGATTGTGAGAGAACAATATCGTGGCCTTGTTCGATGAAGTGGCGCACAGCCCAAGCATCCCGGTCAATGTCCCCACTGGCAAAGCCCTGGTAGGCCATGTCGAAGAACACGAACAGATTTCTTTTCTGTCGAACAGAAATAGTCAAGCATATTACTTCCCAAATAGTTACAAATAAGGAGCTTAACATTTTCCCAACACTTTACTTCCAAATTTATAAGTGCAAAATCCAGCACCTTGATCACATCAGCCATCTCTTTCCACTGCTCTGGCCTTGGGTCTACTCCAGTGGGGTTGTGAGCACATGCATGCAGGACAATCACACTCTTCTCTGGGATTTTCTGAGGGAGATACGTACGCAGAAGCCTCAACTGTCAGTTTATCACATATTTTAATCAGATTAAGTTTAAATCGCTGCAAAGTAGTGTGCAGTATAATCAAAAACTTAGATCACTTACATCACATAGCTTAAATCAGCGTTGGTATACATATTAAGTAATGTACCTTCAATTTTGCAACATTTTTGGTATTCATATTGAACAAATAACCAAAAACAAAATAAACTTGATATTGTCCTTCAAATCCAAATCCCTGTCTGGATGTAGGCTTTATAGTTAACAGGACATTCAGCAAAGACTTTTCCTGTCAATATAAATACATTTTGATGGCAATTTTGCCTCTAAAATACTCAATTTCACGAATTTTATTACTGAGCGACCAAAGATAGCACATTGCAGGTGATTGTGATAGACTATATTCAACATACATTGTATTTCAAATAAATCAAATAAAGCTAGACTAAATTTGAAACGTTTTAAAATAAATACAAACAAAATGTCTGGTGTGATGAATGTCAGTTAACACAAATGCAACAAAAGTTCTTGTTCTCCTTACTGAGATGTCATTAATGGCTCCCTTGAAGTCAAAGCCACAAGTCTTTGGGTCGTAGTAGGTGTAAGCCTTCAGCTGCAGGCCTGCATCCCTGAAGATGGGTGTGTGGTTGCCCCACGAAGGCTTCGGCAGGTACACGTCACGCACTGCAGTGTGGAACCGTGACTGCGACAAAACAGGAGGAAAAATAGTAAGGGTAACAAAACATCCATAGCCATGCCTTCAAATTACAGGATCTCAAATTACTAACCAGGAAATTGGCTCCAACACGCAGAGATCCGGTTCCTGAAATGGTCTGGACAGTAACACTCTGAGGTAAAAAAAAAAAAAAATAAAATAAAAAATAAAAATAAATAAAAAATTTCAAAAAGTCAGTTTGAGTGAATTTTTTCATTTAAACAACAAAAGGTGGCAAAACATAAAATCATACAAACCTATGAACATAAAAAATACAAAAATATTCTTCTTACTCTGCCACTCTTCAGGACTTCATTGTCAGGTCCTAGAGCCAACTGGGCAGAGGCCTTGGTGAAATCTGCCAGGCCTCCGATGGGGAGGTACTCTTTGTCCAACTTCTTACCAGCAATCTGAGCCTCAGCCTGAAAACACCCACAACCCACAAAGTAACATTGGCACATTTGGAATTTGAGATAACACCAAAGATAAATAACAGCAGTCTTAACAATGGCTGAATATTAATATTCATGAACACCTAAATATCAAGAAAGAAAAAAATATATAATAAACTTTTCCCAACAGTAAACTTCTCATTTCTACCTCATCCTCTAACAATACATTCACAGCTCCTGATTTTTGCTGATCGCTCCCTAGTTAGTGTTGGATAGATGAGTTTTTAGACAGTATGCGAATCTAATCTAAGCTGCTGTCCCTAGTTCAAGAGGAAGAGATATTTTAAGCTGTATTTGCTTTACTTTGTTGTCTGTTTTGTTTTTCTTGTAATTTTACTTTTTGTAATTTTCGTAGTTTTATTTTTTGCACAGCACTTTGGTCAACCTTGGTTGTTTTTAAATGTGCTTTATGAACAAACATTGATTGACTGATTGAGAAGCTGCACCTTGCGGACGCAGTTAAGAACGTAGGGTTTTCCCTGGTCGTCTCGATAAGCTCCCACTCCAAGGTTCATCTTCTTGGGGTTGGTATCACGCTTGAAAGCCTCAGTCACCCCGAGGATGGGGTCAGGTGGGCCCATCTGTACCTCAGTCCACCATGAGCTGCATCACAGGATGTAAACTTCATTTCATTTCACCCAATGCTACCTTTTGTAAAGCAGGTTAGGTATACCTTTGTAACATGGCATGAGTGATAAAAGATATAAGAACACACGTTAGGGCTGCTTATTATATTTAGAAAATACACATACAATGCTTATAATTTGAAAGAGTTCATTTTGTAAACGGGTCTCCCAAAATAAAACTAACACTGTATATTGCAAAGGTTAAATGTCTGTTGCCGGACTTTCAAAGCCTAGCAGACATGACATATGTACCCGGGTTCAATGACTGTAATCTCTGCGGAATCTGGAGTTCTGCCAAGATCTAGGGTTCAACATACAGTCTAGTCTGTCTTTCAGGCCCTCTGGGGCTGCACTCATCTGGAGTGCACACCAAGAACAGACTTTCAAAAAGGTTTCATTGCTACCGTTACCTGAATATTACCTAGCACATCACCAATTTGCAGAATAACCAAGTTACTTAAAAGCTGCTACGACCGTGCTGCATGTTAAGAGTTTGTGAATATTTCTCTTCCACCGCAATCGCTTCCATCTGTGTGACTCTTGGTTACAACAACTATTACGCATCTATTATCCTGAGCATCGCATCATGTACACTGAGGCTCAGTGCACATTCAGGCTAAAATATATATATATATATATATATAAAAATAAAAAAGAAACCCATTTGAATAACTATCCTGTTCATTCATGTAAACTGTCCTATACAACTACAGCTTGTAGCAGGAACTGTATAGGGAGTAGTTAGTACTCCTCCACCCACATCAGGAAGGGTGATAATCCAATGAGATGCAGGACTCAATCTACACCCTCCTGGTAATAACCATTCCATCTATAAACATGCCAAAGGCCAAAGACTGTACACAGATAATACAGAACTCTGTTTCATAAGTCACGCAAAATAACTTAACAGTGGCCTAGTTATTATTTATAAATCGAAGCAAATGTTTGTGCTTTTTTTTTTTTTTCTTGGCTCACATCATTATAATAAGAAGCTGTATCTGACATCACATCACCACATCCCTTTGCAAGGCAACTTGCCTTGATACCATGACTCATAGGATTACTACGACTCGCAAGACAATAAAAAAAAAAAAAAATCCAGAAATGTTGAATTAGTGCACCATATTCGATCACATTTATTGATAAACTTCTACAACAAGATGAGGAGAAATTCTGATGCATATTTTCACAAAAGACCCTCTATTTAAAGCTCAGCTCTGTGGAACTTGCAATATACAAACTTCTACAAAAGATGCACAATATTCATTATAGACCCATTATCAGAGCTAGACATCCTGTCTGTTTCAGTTTAAAGAGACTAAATCAGAAAGGGAAAAGAGCTATAAAAGGAATCCATGCATGAACAGAGGATGATGGTGATCATTCTGCCATTTATTAATCACACATTTTGATTTTTTTTAAAAATGCACTTAAGTGTTTTTGTAGAAAATAATAATGCATAAACGCCCATCTTCCAACATAACACAATAAAAACACATTGCAATCTAAATCCTGTGGGTCTTAGCATGCTGGTAGGAAACTGAAAATTAATTAATCACTGCAGTTTCTATCAACTGAGCAAATTAAAAAACTACCAGGCCTCGAGATGACTCCTAATAACTAGCTAAGCGGCGTGATTGTTTTGTTTTCCTATGAAAAAAGCTCGGAATGGCTACACAAGTTAACTCGGTTGCAACATTAGTTTGGATTATTAAGTTAGCTAGTTAGTCGTGGCTGGTTTATGGCATTTCTCAGGTTGCCACGAGCAGCACGAACGCTAACAGGGCGCGCGCGCGGTTTGATTAACGTCAAGGTGACACCGAAGAAGCGCAGTCGGTTAGCAACTTTTCAGTGATGTAGCTATTCTTAGCCAGTTAGCTACCTGTTGTGACCTTCATAACTGCTAACTTTGGTCAAGATACACTGATATCACTGCGTGTGCGTGTATGATTCGGCTTCTTAATTACACATGGTAGAATTCAACAGCTAACTAATACACCAACTAGCTTTCAGGCCACCGGAGAGATGCATTATGGGAGATGACCCGTTAGAAGCTAACACAGCTAGCCAAACTCCCACAGTTTTCCGTGTTTTAAATAGAGCTCATTGGGAAAAAAAAAAGAATTTACCTTGCGCGGAGAGGGAAGACTCCCAGAGCTGGGCTATACGCCCCAACAGCTGAAAGAACCTTGCTTGATTTCAACAGGGCCATTGCTGCAACCGTGCGAGATTAAAGCTAGAGGACGACACGCTCACGCTGCAGCAGCGACACTGACAGAGAGAGAGAGACTCACAGCCGCAGCACCGCTTTCTAATGAAGCGCGCAGGCAGCGAACAGCGCCGCCAACAGCACCGACAACCAGGTACACCAACAGCAAAGGGGCATCCCAAGCCGCACACTTATGCACTATTCCACGCCATTTTGTAGTATAAATAGTGTGAGTAGTGTGTTCACACTGACAATTCCAACAAGAAGAAGTGCACTTCATTTACCCGGATTTTGCACTTATTCACCCGAAAAAATGAAGTGTAGAACGTTGGACACTCAACGGGCGCAGCTGTGTTACGTAGCAGAAGAGGGGCGGGGCTACCAGGTGCTGACGCTGGCTCAGATTTGCTCAAAATTAAATAAAAGGTCATGTTGGGCATAAAAGGTAACATTGACATAAACAGTAAAATGAAGAAATTAATTTTCGTTGACTCGATTCTGCTAAAGCTAGCGGCGTCGCATTACGTGCGTTTGACGTCATTTGCCATCACCTGGAAACGGCTTATACTTCCGGTTAGTAACAAACCGTTAGTGTTCCATTTGAGACGATACTACCCTTCTAAAATTCATACACTAGATGATAGAGTGCATAGTGTAAGTGCATAGTGTACAGTCATTTGGGACACAACCAAAGTGTTTTAAAGGTGCACGTCTTAGTAGTACAAACAACCTGGAAAATATTTAGAACCTGATAAAAAGGAATTGTTTAAGTAATGGCATCAGCAAAAGTGTAAAAATTTTTTTTTTTGAAAAACTGTGGGTCGGGGTGTGTGTGTGTGTGTGTGTACATGTCCTGTCAGTCTTTTATAGACACGCCTCATCGCCCCTTCACTCCGCCCCCATCTCAGTCTGTTCGGAAAGGAAAACATGGTGGTGTCCAGTAAGCACTCATTACAGCTAGGTCCTTACTGTTACTAGGGCCTTTCGCACCGCTTTAGTTCCAGAACTAAATTTACAGTACTAAAGTACTGGGCGAACTATTTCCCAGTACCATTTAAAGGGCT
>CM075008.1:13610763-13621998 GCA_037576675.1 Pangasius sanitwongsei
TCCGGTACTAAAATCACACCCAGTTCCGGAGGTGCGAAAACGCCAAAAAGTGGGTAGTTCCACAATTAGTTCAGGTATTATGAAAAGGTTCCCGCGGTGCGAAAGGCCCTACTGTGAACTAAGAAACACGCCATGCTTCCATAAATGAATGAATGTCATGTAGTGAAACTAGCATAAACATTGGTAGCTATTCTCCAAGATGGAGAAACTTATTTCTGGTGAAGGGGAGATAGTTGGACATGAAATGAGCGAAGTTGTTCCTGGGCATACAACTGCAGTGGATATAAACAAAAGTCTACACACCCCTGCTGTAACCTTTTTGTGCTGTAAAAATGAAACCAAGAAAAACATGTCAGATCTTTTTCCACCTTTTAATGTCAACCAGCATAATTAGAAAGAAAAATGAAAAACAGAATAACCGGGCTGTATAAGTGTGCACACCCTTTTATAATGGGGCTTGTGACTGTGCTCAGAATTAATCAATTACATTCACACTCATGTTCAAAAGTAATTATCATACATCTGTCATCAATGAAGTGATTCTGATTAACCCCAAATAAAGATCAGCTGTTTCTTAGGATTTTCTTGACATCTTGGTTTCATCCAGCTGCTGAAGCCAAGGACCACAAAGAGCTTACAAAGCATGTACAGGGTCTCACTGTCAAAAGGTATAGATCAGGAGAGGGGTATAAAAGAATTTCCAAATCATTAGATGTACCATGGAACACTGTAAAGGCCATCATTAACAAGTGAAGAAAATGTGGCACCACAGTGACATCACCAAGAATAGGACGTCCCTCCAAAATTTACAAAAGGACAAGAAAAAACTTATCAAGGGTTCTGCCAAGAGAACTACGGCAACATTAAAGAAGCTGCAGAAATATCTGGTCAGTCTCTGTATTATCTCTTGTATTCTTCACATGTCTGGGATATGGGGTAGACAGAAGATCTTTGCCATTGAAGAAGAAAAAAACAACAACAACTGAACCCACCCAAATTTTGCCTAACCATGTGGAAAAAATTTGATATGGTCCATAGATGAGTTTAGACCCTTTTTAGGGGGGACTCAAGTAACCCTACATTTCTTCTCAGCAATCTTAGAATATTACTATCAGAGTCTGGCCTATAGTTTTATACAAATTATTGTTTACTCTTGAGATGTATTTGGAATGATATTACTGTGAATTAAAAAAAATGTTATTACAAATTTGATTAAACCCTTGGAAGAAATGTCACAACAACATTTCTGGCTACGCACATCTCTGCTAATCTCTCTGTCTGGTTTCTTCTCTGTGTCATGTTTTTGGTGGAATTGTGAAATAAATTTTCAGTACATATTCAGTCTGAAACTGGTGACCCTTCTAACTGTCAGCTGATTTATTTCTTTCACACCTCCTTGTTTTTTTGGTCTCCCAAATCTCATTCCTTTATACTTCACAATAGCACATGAGCATTTTTTTCCCACACAATGCAACAGAATGATTGGAAATCCATGCACAGGGTGGCAAGGCACCTTGAATACTTCTTGAAACAGATTAATCCATGCCATGGAGCTGTGTACTGCACAACTCTTGCTATTTACAGTAATATATTTTGACCAGAGAGATCGTAAAAAGAATAATGTCTTTACTTTAAAGACAAATTAAGAGAAAAGGCAGAGGGACTCATCTGTGAAGAGAAGTAGCAGGCATGATATAGAGGGTAAAGCCTAGAAGTCTTACTGTATTACACAAACTACACATAAAGTTTGGCCAGCTATTCTACGTTATTGTGATTTACATGATATACGCTAATGCAATACTGCTACACTATTAAGACAAACATTACTGTAGACTGCGTGACAGTGTGAATGCTGCTTTTTTCTTCTGAACACCTGAATCTGAACAGCACATCCCTGTAAATAAATTGTGCTTAACGCTTATGAAATTGTGAAATTATGTAATAGCACAATTTAGACACTTGGAGGCAATGTTGCTCCATAAAAACTAGTAAGACATGGCAGCAAAGCTCTTTGGTGGGCATAGTGTGCCTCTTGAGCTCCCACCTTAACCTGGAAGTCCAGGGTTGTTACTGGAAGTTGGAGCCTTAAATTTAGAGCATCTAGACAGGCTCAAGTCACTACTTTGTGAAAGACAAACTGACACTTCATGCCATTCCCATGTTCATTTCCATCACTAAATCTTCTTTTCAGATCCTCTCAGAATTTTGCGTGCACTCCGATATAGTTAAATTGATTTCACCTTAAGTTTTCAGGCAGGTAAGGACCTGCTGCCTGTTGAGAATTTTGGAGGATGCTATATCAGAACCACCTAACAATCTATTCCTCTAAAGTATTGTGAGTTTTAGGGCTACTGTTTGCCTTTCTTGGTATGATGCAGGTCATCTAAGTCCTATACACGGAATGGCTTGATGTGTCAATCTACTTTGCATTAAATGTGCAAGGATTTGTTCATTGTGGAGGTCATGGAAGGTGTTTGAATTCAGGTGCAAGTACTTATTTCTAATGTGCTTCATCCAAGTTTATGTTTTCTGTAGCTGTTAATAATACATGCTTAATATAACAGTGTTTATATGTACATTTGCAGTTGTACTTTAGTTGCTTTTAAGTTAGAGGACCTTTTCATGTAATGGCATGTCATTTTATGCAATTCACTCTATAAATTCCACATATTGGTCTTGGGATTAGTAGAAGCGACTGTCTTCTTGTCTTTTCATATACTTTGCACAATGAGCTTGGCATTTGCATCATAACCCTTTAATGCAGAAATCTGTGGATGGCAGTTGCTGCTGTTTGAAAGTAACATGATACAGGCTTGCCAGGTGGCAGAGTATTTGGCATCACATTACTGGTCACTGAACAATCGCATTATTTCAAAGATTGAAGCTGGATCACCACCATTTTTGTGTTAAAAAAAGCATAGCTGATTAAAAAAAAAAATCCATTAACACACAGCAATGAGTGATGCAGAAAATCTGTAGACTGCATCCATATTAGCAATTAGGAAAATGCTTTAAAACAAAGGAAGTGATGCCACAAGGGAAATAGACTGACATAATTAATGCTGAAATATATCAGCCATAACATTAAAACCACTGACAAGTGAGGTGAATAATATTGACTATCTCATTACAGTGGCACCTGTCAAGGGGTGGGATATATTAGGCAGCAAGTGAACAATCAGTTCTCAAAGTTAATGTGTTGGAAGCAGGAAAAATGGGCAAGCATAATGATCTGAGCGACTTTGACAAGGGCCAAATTGTGACGGCTAGATGACTGGGTCAGAGCATCTCCAAAACGGCAGGTCTTGTGTGGTGTTCCCGGTATGCAGTGGTTACCTACCAAAAGTGGTCCAAGGAAGGATATCCGGTGAACCGGCGACAGGGTCATGGGCACCCCAGTCTCATTGATGCGCGTGGGGAGCAAAGGCTAGCCCTTCTGGTCCGATCCCACAGAAGAGCTACTGTAGCACAAACTGCTGAAAACATTAAAGCTGGCTATGATAGAAAGGTGTCAGAACACACAGTGTGGTGCAGCTTGAAGCATATGGGGCTGCGAAGCCGCAGACCGGTCAGAGTGCCCATGCTGACCCCTGTCCACCGCCGAAAGCACCTACAATGGGCTTGTGAGCATAAGAACTGGACCATGGAGCAGTGGAAGAAGGTGGCCTGGGCTGATGAATCATGTTTTCTTTTACATCATATGGATGGCCGGGTGCGTGTGCATCGCTTACCTGGGGAAGAGATGGCACCAGGATGCTATGGGAAGAAGGCAAGTTGGCCGAGGAAGTGTAATTCTCTGGGCAATGTCCATGCAAGTGCATTATTCCCCCACGCAATGAGGAGAATGGTTAGTGGGGAACTTCATTGTTCATGGTTATAAATTTTTTGTGACTACCATATCTACAGATCTACAGTTATATACTACTACCTTTATGCCAACAATTTGTTTGGAGTGCATAGAGAAGAAAACTTCTTCTTTCATCTAACCACAAATATAAGTGCCTGGAGTTTGCTAGACACTACTGGGACTTTGACTGGAACCAAGTTCTGTGGTCAGATGACACAAAAATAGAGGCTTTGGCAAATACAGAAATACTCAGGCCTAATCCCAATTTTCTTTTAAGTATTGTGGAGGATCTGTAATGGGCTGTTTTTCCTCTAGTGGCCCTGGGAAGATACATAGTATCAAGGACACCGTGAAGTACCAGGTGATTTTAAATTAAAATCTTGCTGCCTCTGCCAAGAAACTACAACTGGATTGTGATAGGATATTCCAGCGGGACAATGACCCAAAGCATACAGTACATCCAAATTCACATAAAAAAAAGTTCAGTGACCACAGAATCAAGCTTTTGACATGTCTATCCCAGTCCCTGACCTACACACCATTGATAACCCTTGAGGTTAACTGAAGAGGAAAGTCCAAAGGACAGGGCAAAGGATCTGGTGAGATTCTGTATTGAGGGCTGATCTCAAATCCATTCCTTTGTATTCTCCAGTTTCATCAAGCACTAAATGAAAGCATGCTAATAATTGTGACACATTTTGATTTTTTCCCCCAAACAATAAACTTGCACTGTAAAAATGGGTTGCCAATAAAGTACTATAAAATTTACAGTAACCAACTATAAAATATATTTACAGTAAAGTACTGTAATACTATACATAGTATAAAATACTATGCCTATACTATAATGCTATATTATAAATGCATTATCCAATACATTTGCTCAATGCAGGATACAACTGAGCTGAAGGGTCTTACTCAGGGACCCAGTGAAGGCAGTTTGGTGGTGCTGGGATTTGAACACACGACCTTCTTATCTGTGCCTCAAAACCTTAAACACTGAGCCACCACAACTAGCTCAATTAGCTTGCATTAATTCAATGCAATCTTTTAGTGAAGTTAATTCAGTGGTAGAAGTAGTTGAATCAGTGCAAGCTAGTTGTGGTGGCTCAGTGCTTAAGGCTTTGAGTCGCTGATCAGAAGGTTGTTTCAGGAAGTGTTTCAAATCCCAGCACCTCCAAGCTCTCATAGTCGGGCAAGACTCTTAACCTTCAGGTCCATTGTATGCAGCATCAGCCAACTAAGCAAGTGTACTGGGTTATGTGTTATTTTATAAAACATTAAGATAGTACAGTACTTTATTGTAAATATATTTTTCAGTAGTTTACTGTAAATTTTACAGTACTTTACCGGCAACCCAATGTACAGTGTACTTCAGATAAAGTTAGAATTCAATTGTATTTTCAATGTGAAATTAAACAGCCTTTTTAACCCATTTTTACCAAGGATACCAGGAATGTATATGAATGGATGGATGGGTAGATTTTTTTTTTTAACCGGCAAATGCAAATTGCGCATGGATTTCTTTGGCATTCTACCATTATTAACCTCAATTCCAATTAATTAAATAGTCCCTCAAATGAACAGAGAAACAAAGAATTAGTAAATAAAAACGCCATGTTCTTCATATTACCTAGTCGTTTATTAATTCTCTCAGTAACATCCTCTAACAGTATCAGCCAAAGAAAGAAAACAGCATAACCAAAAACAGTTGAGAAATTCAATAATAGTGATATATTCAAACCAAAGAGAAAATTGGAACCTGACAGAATACCAGGGGATGCAGAGGGACCCGATTAAATAAATAAAATATAGATAAATAAATTAATAAATAACAGTTAAATTAATAAATAATAGCATCATATGCTTATTCATACTATTAATATCTCTCTATCAGTAAGATTCAATAAGATCCATTTGAAATGTATTGTTTAAAAATTGAGCAGAGGGCAACACCATTGCTGGACAGTCTGTCCTCAAGCAGAAGGGATTTAGGTGGTGGGACAGAAAATGAAAAATGCAGAATATATTTTGTGCTTCATAGTGCACATTCATTCAAAACACACATAAAGAAAAGGGGTAGTGCCTGGCACATGCGCATGGTTACAGTAGTCAGGCAGCAGAAAGAGAAACGCGATTCAGGGCTCCCAGCACAGTACAATCACAGTACAATGGGCTCCCGGCACAGTACGATTTCCAGTTCTGTGCGGTACAGTTTACCCGCGTCTGACAAGGCCATGATGCTTTTTTTATAGCCGGCTAGGTCCTGGGTGTCAGCGTCCTAAAATTAAGAAAAGAATCACATGGAGCATTGTTAATTATAATTCATTACCACAAATTACAATCATTTAAAGCTCTTGGTTGTCTTTTCTCACTTGATAGAGGTCCTTCAGGAGGTAGTCCAACTCCATCTCATCAATGTAGCCATTTCCATCCTTTAAAACACAGAAAGAGGTTATACTGGGTTACCCCTGTCTATACTGTAGTTATATCAGGGAGTGTACTGGCTTTACACAGAGGATTGCCTTCCTATTTATCGATTCATAAGATTCTCTGCTTCACCGATTCACTGGCTATTCAGTGAATTCACCGATTCATCCTAGAGTTTGGATGAGGTCATAACTCTAAAACGACACATCTTTGGGTGAGTCTTTGGCTGAGCAAGTTGCTTTGCATGTGGCCAGACATTTTGCATTTTTTTCAAAGCTCAGCGCATCCTGTTCAGGCACTGTGGTTTGTCAGTATTTAGTTGACCTGGTATGCCTTCCACTCATGCTATTATTTATTTACCCATGACTTCACTGTAGCAACTGCATATGCTTCAGATGTGACTGCATCAGACTGGAGGAGGGCTATGATAGCAGGGAAATACACTGCAGTAATTTTAGGTTGAAAGGCTACATTTCATTTATGATTAAGCACTTTATCTGTCCCAGTCGTCATAGCAAACACGCATTAAGAAGGTCATGCAGGATACCCTGCCAATCTTTAACTTTGCTCAACAGTAGTTTTTAATTTTAATTTTAATTTAAGTTGTCCATGTTTTCTACTGCTGACTGGGGGGACTCATGCAGCCGTCCAGATGAACAAAACACAATGCTTAATAACCACAATAATGCTAAATAAAATACACATGTACACATTTAGAGAGTGCTAATGTAATTTGGTTTAGGAGGAGATAGCTGTACATAAAACAGCACAGACATACACTTATACACCAAATATTTAATACCAGTTATATCTATTATAATAACTCATACACCAATACTACATAAATCTCCACCAAATGAATGCATTGATGAATTAATAAAAATAATAAAATTAAAACAATATAAAGTAAATATAAAACAATATAAAGCAGTTCTTGCTTGAGAATTTTTACCCCACCCTCTTGTGGTGTTTTTGGAACTGTGTCACCCAAAAAGCCATTGTTAGTCAAATGTTCACACAGCAGGTGCGCATTCGTGGTCATTTACATGCTCAGGTGAATGGACACAGCACTCATCTGCATGCAAAAGGCATTCACAAAAGTGAGGGAAAGCAGATTGGAGGACTCACTCTGCTTCATTTGCTGAGCTAAACCAAACTGTCACCTGCAGGAGACTTTCTGCAACATTATTGTGCTATTAAGCATTGTGTTTCTTTGTTTTGAGCGTATGCTCTTCCAGTGAGCAATAGCATGAAATGGTCTAAAATGAAAAAATACTGTTGAGAGTAGTTAGAGATTGACAGGCTCTCCTCTTGCATGTACTGTCTTAGAGAATGCTTGCTACGAGGACTGGGGCAGATACTTAATTATAAATGAAGTGTAGTCCTTCAATCTAAAAGTACTGTAGTGTATTTCCCTGCAGTCGCATTTGAATCACAGGCACTTGTGTCTCATGTTATTTTAGTGTAGAAATGCACACTACCTTGTCATAATATGTGAAGATGCTGTTGAACTGGTCAGAGGTCAGCTTGATGCCCTGCAACACAATGCAAACAAATCAATATTTAGGCTACAATTCCATCCTATAGAACTTTAGTACAAATTGTAAACATTGCTTGTACCTAACTTACCTGGAATTTCAGTAAGAAATTTTCCTGAACTGGTAGAAGCCTTAAAATGTGAATGAGCAACAGTCTAATTAGCACATTGTATTCGAAGGAGAAAGAGCTACCTGATTAACTGGGGAAAAATATTTCTCACCTTGCCATTTCAGAGAGCCCCAGCTTCCCGTCCCCATTCAGATCAAACATCTTGAGCTGAAAGTGAAAAAAAGAGATCAAAATAAATGGATCACTTTCATTAAATATCAACTATCAACTTTTCTTGCTTCTTGTTTCGGTCTTCGCTGGTCTGGCTCTCATTTGTTGCGAATGCACACAAATTGAGCATGGAAAGGGTCATTAGTCAGACTAACATACTGCATCTTATTCACTAGGATCATTACACAGTTCCTTTCATAACAGAGGTGTAGTTCTCTAGTTAAGTATTACAGCAAGGTGTTAATGAGAAACTGCATACACAGTCATTTGTCTGGTTGCCAGCAGCTTGCCAAAGCATTAAATAATCTGATACACTTTTTTTTTTGTTTTCCATTTGAGCTCTGGTCCCTTTTTCTTTCAAAAACTCAAAATGCATGCACATTAAGTGAAGTACTGAGTATAGCCACCAAGGTATAATTCTTAGCCTGAGTAACAGATGGTTTGACAGATGTTATTATTTTAATATAGCAGCATGAAGGTGTGCTGATGAGATACTTACAATTGTCTGCGTGTATTCCTGCAATTTCTGGTCATCATATTTTCTGTTAACCTTTTTCAGAAGGTCTGAGAGAAAGTTCTAAAAAAAAAAAAAAAGAAAAGGTACAGGTTGCTTAGAAAACTTCAGTCCTTGTCTCACAATTGCAGTCCTTAAAGTATCCAGTAAACAGTGTAACATTTGCACATTGTTATACCTATGGTCAAAATCAGCTTCCTGCATGTGATTATGACCTGGTTTGTACTTTATGACCCAGTGCAGAGATTTGAATATTTCCTTTGACTGGCAATTGCTACGGCCAGAATGATTTGCGTGCTTTCAATTTGCCTCTCCAGCAAAAGGGCTACAGCATTACACAGATCTTGCTCAGGTTAGTGAGTACAACCCAGGCTAGAACAATAACTCAGTTAGCTTAACTGATATACTGTATACTACTGTACACTGCATTCTATTTAATGGCAAAATGGTTGGTGAAGAAGGTGTAGCTTTTTATAATAATAATAATAATAATAATAATAATAATAAATATATGTATATATAGATATATAAGTATTTTACCTTCAGTTCATTTGCTTCAATGTAGCCACTGCGGTCTGTGTCATACCTTCGCCAGGCCTACGGATTGACAAATATCCATAAAACAAGGTAATTAATTACAGTTAAATAAAAAGTGAATCATTTGCCTGACCAGGATAAAGTTACAAATGAAAATGAAAGAACGAATTACAACATTTGTTAGAACACTTATTAGAATAAGAAATTGAGAGTTACAGAAATAAGCAATTTCCCAGAAACACAGTCCCCCATAGATACCATGCAAATAATAAAGAACTGTGAATTTTGTTTGTCAAAATGGAAAGTAATTCAAAGATAAATACTCTGACACATTTTGGAGATTTTAACTGTGGAAATGACTGTGATTTTACTACTGATAACATGTTCAAATGCAGTGTGTAGTGATGCCGCCTCATAGCTCCACGGAGTTTTGCATGTTCTTCCCTTGTTCATGTGAGTTTCCTTCAGGTTCTCCAGTTTCCTCCCACCTCTGAAAAACATGCTGGTAGTTGGACTGGCTATGCTAAATTGTCCCTAGGTGTGAATGTGTGTGCATGGTGCCCTGTGATTGACTTGTGATTGCCCTGTGAATTCTCCTGTCGTTCACCCAGTGTTCCCAGGATAGGCTCTGGATCCAAACCCGAACAAGATAAAATGGTTATGAAAATAAAAAACAATCAACAATCTGAATAAAATACTATGTTAGCTCTGTTAGACTTATGAGTCTAAATTCTGTAAATTCTGTCAAGGTGTCAAGTTCCACTAGAAATATTAGATTTGTGTTTTGTCTGAAAGAAAACAGCATATTAAGAATTACACATTTCTTTCTTTCCACAGCCCTCCCTTTACCCCCTTCCAAAATCCAATCAGAAAGATTGAAGGAAGGTGCAATGGAGTAATAATTGTTGGGAGCCATGAAAGTTTCAATGTAGTAATCTTACTGGCTTTTTCCTTTATTATACTCATTCTCTGTTCAGCTCAGCTGTGAGAGCACAAAGACCATGAAATGCAATTTGAATGCTTTAATCTAGCAGCTGTCCTCGCTTCTAGCACTGATTCTTATCAAAGACAGATGCTCTGTCCAGCCTTCTCATATCTGTGGAGAACTTCTGTGGCCTTTCCAGAATGTACCCCTCAGAAAATAGACGTTTGTACCCCTTCATTCTACTGTAACCCTTTAAAGGTTTTTTTTTTTTCAATTTCATTCTTTCATTCATTCATTCATCTTCAGTAACCACTTCCGGGTCAGGGTTGGATCTGGAACCTATCCTGGAAACACAGGATTCCACTCCATCACCCCATGCACACACACGTTCACACCTACAGCCAATTTAGAAAGGCCAGTCCACCTACTGCCAACTTTTTGGGAGTGGGGAGGAAAATGGAAAACCATGGGCAGGAAACAGGGAGAATGTGAGAAACTCTGCACAGGCAGTAACCCAAGCTAAGAATATAGTTTGCCAACTACAGAGCGATTAAAATGCTCAGTTTTCTCCTTTATATCAGACTTATACCAGCTTTGCATAATATAATGGCCAGAAAGATATGCAGCAAACCTTAATCAATCATTCTTTATTATCAAAGTGCAAGTTTAAAAAAAAATATTTCAAAGTTTTCGTCTTTGTCTTGTGACTGATTTTTCTCCATAATGTGAATAGGCTAAACTGTGGAATATTACAGTCAGAGGAATGCATTATCAGCTATATAATTCTATATATAATGCAGTATCTTGGTGCTGTTCTTATGATATTCACAAAAACATGCTTAATATGCTAAGCACAGAAAAATTACACAAATTGTTTTTTTTTTTTTTTATTATTTTATACACAGTGGAAAGTTGAGAAAAGGATACTCATAAAATACTAGATCTACTTTTTTCATTTCAGACCACCAGGGCAGTTTATTTTATTTTATTTTATTTTTTTAACTATTTTCGTTTGCTCATGTCCTTAGCAAAGTTATCACCCTGTGACCAGTTTCTATCTATCTATCTATCTATCTATCTATCTATCTATCTATCTATCTATCTACAGTCAGGTCCATAAATATTGGGACATCGACACAATTCTAACATTTTTGGCTCTATACA
>CM075008.1:13622098-13651306 GCA_037576675.1 Pangasius sanitwongsei
TAAATACCCTCAAATTAAAGCTGACAGTCTGCAGTTAAAGCACATCTTGTTCGTTTCATTTGAAATCCATTGTGGTGCTGTATAGAGCCAAAAATGTTAGAATTGTGTCGATGTCCCAATATTTATGGACCTGACTCTATCTATCTATCTATCTATCTATCTATCTTACAAACCCCCACTATGTCACACTCATCTTTCTAAATCTGTACTACCATATAGTCCATCTTGATGTGTTAATTCTTTTCGGCTAATTTGGTCTTGCCAGTTCCCACTCACTAGCTAACTCTCCCCTCCCCATCACATGAGAACTACCAACCGGCAAAGGTGAGGCAAGCACATGCTTCCTCTGAGAAATCTTTTCAAGCTGCTGCTCATGCTGTGTCAAAGGGCAATGTAACATACTCGAAGGAAAGTGCCATCTGAGCAGTTCTGCATGCATGAGCTCTCAGACATCCACAATTGGCTAGTGTTGCCCTCATTGACAGGGGAGAGAGTAATGGCATCCCAAGAGAGTAATGGCCAATTTTGCTCTCTTGTGATGACTGAAGCCTGTGACATCATTGGAATTCGAACTCTCAATCTCCCAGTGATCTCCCACTTTTCTGTGGTGCCACTGGAGAGCCTGTAACACTAATCCTGATATTTTAATTACTGTTTTCACCACAATTAACTGTGTAAACCACATGGTGTAATGTTTGAGTTTGGCATGTAGCAGCATGGGCGCTGCAGGCACACAATAATTAATCTTATAATTTTAACAATAAACTCATAACTTGTGTGAATTGTTGAAATTTTTTCTTTCCCAAACTTTTGTGTACTTCAGCCTGTTCTGCCTAGCCCTGATGGAGTCGGATGAAGATCATGATCAACGTGCAAATTTGAGACCTGAACATTTGCAACATGCTTGTAGAGCCTTGCCTTAACTGCAGCATAATACCTTTAAAGACATGCATATTATTTTCCTCTGCCACTACCAGCCATAGCTAGTGAAACAGGCAGCAGGTATGGCAGCAGAGCCCGCATGTGAGAAAAATTTAAGTTCCTTCTCAGCATTTCAATAGCAGAACAGATGCAAGCAGAAGACTCCACTAATCAGTCCCATGGTCTTTACAACATTGGGTCAAATGCAGGGCCTATTAGCAACAATGTAACAGGGCATTGAAATGCAAAGCATAGAGGTCTGTCTTGCATACAGAGATAGACCCTGTGGCTGGGTCTCATTCTGTAATCTCGAGGCCCATTTCACCAGAGAGTGCTGTAAATGACCATAATTACAGGTGCAGTAGTTACTGAAATCCTACAGACAACACCAACCAAGCAATGGAACTGCCATTCCTTTGGCTGTGAAGTGAATTAGATTACTGTAATTGTTGACACGGAGAAGGCAAATAGGCTGGCTCAGCAACCCCTGCTGGAAACATGGTATAAACACACTGCGCCACCTGCTGCTATTACCTGGCAAGTCTCTGTTGCACAAGCCTTAGGAGGCACTAGATCATTGTCTAATTTTGTCCAAAACAAACTAGACATTTTGAGGCAGCCGGCTACCTTTACCTTACCACTAAAGTTTTCAAGTTATCAGGTTATTCACGGTCATTGATTCTGTTCATTCAAATGATTCATTCAATTACATCGTTTGCCCAAATGTGCAGCCTGATCATGCAACCAGCACTACAATTACACATACTGAAATGCCGGAAATCCAAAGCTTGGACTGAATGAGCCTGAACAGTACTTGAACTCAGTCTCTAATACCGGGTTTGAGAAACTGCAATAGCAGATGGATGGAGTTAAGCATAATACAGTGCAGGCCATGTTGGTGCTACTGTGCAACCCATAACAATTAAAACCGAAAAGTGGAGAGGCAACGTATCTGAAAATACATAAGTGTCAGATTTAGTGTCAGATTTAATTTAGTGTCAGATCAGAGCATGACCACGCTTCCTGGGCACAATTAACCCAAAAGTGGAGAGGCAACGTATCTGAAAATACATAAGTGCTTAAAGTTCAGTCACTCAACTCAGATGCCAACAAATGCCTTATCTTTCACAGTGGATAATATTTTGGAGGTGTGGAATATCTCCATAACTTGCCACATGAACTAATTGTAAATGCGGCTCTAAAGTGGCTTTTAATTAAGACAGCTTTTTACTTGCTATTACTACAGCTGGATGAGTAGGCAAAGTGCACGCGAAATTAGCCAACACTCAGAGTCTGCAATGGGGACTGGAGTTCAAATATGTCACAGTTTCAAACCCAGCGTTCTTGACAAAGTTATTTATACTGTGGTATATCAATAAACCTAAAACTACTTTCGCAGATAAGAATGTGACCAGGCCAGCCCTGTGTCCAGTGAAGGATTTTTATCCTCCAAAAAGCACAATATTAGCTCATTAATTAATTTTTCACCCACAATAGAGAGTAGAATCACAATGCTGAGTGTTACTTATCCTCAATAAAGAACAGTATCGGCACTCAGTATTTTCATCTTCAATTGCCTAAACAACACCGTGAGTGATTCTCTAATATTTTGAGTGATTTGAGGCTCCATCAGGACCTCCCCTGGTTCTCCAGGAAACTGTACTCCTGCTCCTCCACTCACTGTTTGTGATTGTTTTAAATGTGATAAAACTTATCCAGAGTGGATTGGAAATCTTATCAGGCCCTTGCACAAAGGGAAAGAAAAGATTATGTAATATATATAATTGTATGCTTGTGTTATGCACCTTTACTGGTGCATGGCTGGTGTGTGTGCAGGTTTTTTTGTTCTAACCAGCTCATTATGGCCTTCAGCTGATTATTAGGTCCACTGGTTGGAATGAAGACCTCTAGCCACACTTAATGGTTAGAACTGGACACCCCTGCTATAACTTATATGATGTATGCTTCACCATTATTACAATTCAGTGACTTGTGAGTGGAATACAAAAGAAGATCAAATCAACCATTTATGCAAATATGCAAAACTGCTAACATCTACTGTGGAAAGCTGAAAATTTGTCTGTATGATCCCTTACCGCCATAAACTCAGAGCTAGAGCCCAAAAACTGTCTGAAGCAAAGCAGGAAGTTCTCTTCTGTTGGCAGAATCTGGGCCAGCTGAGACACAGATAACATGAGAATTAATGTTTCTAGAATCTAAGTGACAAGTGTGAAAAATAAAGTGGCAGTCAATTGCTCTCATTTAAAGCATTTAAAACAGCTGGGCTGGATCTAAATATCTGCTATTTTCAAGGCCATTTGTAGTCTGACCTCGTCAAGTGCACTGGCGACATACTCTATTTTTTTGGAGCAATGCAATTTCTTACCTCTGACAGCTCAATCCTGCCATCATTGTTCTTGTCGAATTTCTGCATGAACTCTGCCATCTTGTCTCTGAAAGATGCATTTGAGGGGTCCTGAAACAGACAAGCATGCCAAGAGGGCTTTGGTCCAGAGCTAGCCTTAGATCTCAGCTAACACCAATTACTTCCATTCACATTACTCATGTCAGAGAAATGCCACGTAATGCCAAATCAAGAATGAAGTCTGTTTACTGCTAATGGGGAAATAAGGTAGTCACTGACTTTATGAGTCTGTAGCATATTTCACTTGATTCCAGAGGGTCATGTGATTCCTGGCTTTTCACTATATGACATGCAGGGAAATAAAACCTCTTTCCCTCTTTATAAAATCCCACACTGAGATTCTCTATATAAATACCATCTGCTTAGTCATCTAGGAAATATTTCTATTTCAGTATTTAATTTGCCCACATTGGTGGCAAAACTGTTGACATGTTAGCAGTACTAGCAGGCTGTTGTAGAATATCTCATAAAGAAAAAATTGAGAAGTATTTTTGGTCAAACAACAACAACAACAACAAAAAAAACTGTCTCCTTTGCAATACGATTCTTTCCATCTGTCCTTGACTGCTCCGACACAGCCAACCTTGTAATCATCATCACTTGTCTTTGCAATGTCATCATTGTATATAATGTCCAGCATTTTTCAGGACTGCCTTTGCTTAGTGATGTTAGTGCTTATGTGTTTCTAGTCCCTGTGTTGTTTTCCCCCTTGTTCTAGATGTTTCTTGTTTTTGTTCTAGGTTCACTTTGCTCCTGGATGACCATTATAGATTTGCCTCTATCCCATCTGCCTAAAATACAGAATTAACTAGCTGTGGCTCCTGTTAACTTCATTCAGTGTGCTTTGGGTGACTAAAGTGCAGAACCTATTTTTGTCTCTGCTAGATGCGTTTTATTTTTTTTTGACAGATTTCATATTCAAATTAATTTCCTTTTTCTTTGTTTACTTACCACACCTGCTCCTTTCCGTGCAATCTCCAACTGAGTGATAAAGTTTTCAAGCTCCTTGCCTTCAATGTAGCCATTACCTGTATGCGAGATTCCACATTAAACCAGCATTTAGGATTTAGATTACAGGATTACACAACATGAAATTCGCATGAGCTTGTTGATTTGTCGGGATGATGTCCTGTGTACAAAGCTTGTTAAATTTTAAGAGATTTTGGCTGACAGCAAAATCAGAGCAACTACAGAGCCTAATTAAAAACTCCTGACAGCTGTTTTCCCAATCATGCTTTGAACGTCTCTCTTTCTGATTTTGGAATAATTAAGGGCCTTGCTGTAGGGGGCCTTTTAAGTTCCATTTATTACTCAAGACAGAAAAGATGATCTGCAGCTCGATGCTTAAGAGAGCTATACAGAAATTCTAATTCAGTTTCTGCTAATACATAAAATATTACCGTGTATGGTCTATGCACAATTACGTGTTTGTCTGCTTTACTTCAAACTCTAGAGATTGTCAGTTAATTTGTCAGCAGACACCAGTGACATTTGCAGACATGAAAATGGATCTGTCAAGGGGAAATTCTCCCTCGCTGGTATTTACAATAAGCATAAAACAATAAGACACCATTTTATCATGCATCCACGTTTCAAAATGATGAAAAGTTAATTAGAACTGTGTCAGCCCTGTGACAGCACCTGGATTATGCATTCAGAGCTCAGACCTGGCTCAGTGTCTACAGCTTATTGTAATGAATGAGACCACACACACTTTACTCTGGCATACACAGGAAAAACACTGGCATGCACAGGAAAGGTAGCTGGTGTTATTCTATTGGAAAATGACAAAAGGCCGTTCATTTGTTGCAATACATTTGATTTGTCATTAAAACAATTAATTATCCAGTGGATGCATTGAACACACAATGTTGACTTATCAGTTGGGAACTGGCATGCAAGTTTTAATTCAAGTCCAGTTTTTTTTTTATGCTGTAATCTTGTTGACCATAAAGAATATTTAAATATAGACTTCACATAGACTTAACAAAAATACTTAGTCTTAAATAATCACAGCTATGATCATATCTTTACTTGATAAATGGAACTAGCAAACTATGACAAGGAAATTCCTAGAAATGAACGTTAAAAGGCACTGTTTGTTAGTTTTAATAAATTACAGAAATTCAGTGCACATCTGTGTCCTTTGCTCGGGAATATACTGGCTTATATTCCCAAACCCCTTCGTTTTCTCCTCAGCAAACTCCACTTGACTAGGCTCCGCATTTCTGCACATTGCTCATCTAGTATCAAAGCTCACATAGCATGTTCTTCGTACAGTTAAATCCCCTCAGGAGCATCTTTTCTCAGCTCGGGTGAAACTCTTATTGCACTTACCGTCGGCATCAAAATGTTTCCAGATTTCGAGGAACTGGCTTGCCGTCAGTTCCGCCAGGTGAAGATAGGGAGGCTGTGCAGATTTATTTGCCATGCCTTTTTTTTTTTTTTTTTTTTTCTCCCTGCTGCGCTCAAAGAAAGAAAAATCCCTGGCGAACTTCTACTTCGTCCAACAGCGGCGGTAGTTCTCCGCCTCCCCGCGCGCGCCGCAGCTTTTAAACGAGCGCTAAAGGCTGCAGTGCCTCCGCGCGCGGCCGGGTGGCGCAGTGTCCCTCAGCACCGCCAAGGCTAATGCTCCCATAACACCGAATACACTGAATACACCACAGTCGTGTACCATAGTGTGCTAGGTGTTGATGCACATAAAATATTATGTATATCGCGATTGATAAGGCATATATAGCCTATGTGATGAAACATAAACATGACTCATTGGAAGGAATGTGAGGATGATCTTTGACTCTCTATCTATCTATCTATCTATCTATCTATCTATCTATCTGTCTGTCTGTCTGTCTGTCTGTGCGTGTAATTATCTGAGAGATTCCTCACATTACTTCCACTGAGCCATGCTTATATTTCCTTTTCTTGCAGGCATTTGCCTTGTGTCTCAGCTCTGATTATCTCCACATATGTTCAATTATATATGTGAATCACACAGGGACACATGGCTTTCTGGATAGGAAAGGGAATTCTCCTGGATTACTGTTGACTATTTTTAGTTTTATTATGCCATTTTTAAAAAAAATTGCATATTAAAGTATGGATTGCTATTGCATGTTGCTCTATGAACAAATCCCACAATTTATGAGTAGCGTGAAGGTTATCATGCATTCCTATGGTTTATTCTGCTTAAGTAGGAACTTAGGGGACAATGATTTGATATAGTGCGTGTGCCAGAGAGAGAGAGAGAGAGAGAGAGAGAGAGAGAGAGCGGGAGAGAGAGAGGCCAAAAGTTTGTGGACACCTGACTATCACAGTATAGTGAGCCTGGCATATGTGTGAGCCTGGCCCAAACTGTTGCCACAAAGTTGGAAGCACAGTTTTCTAAATGCTACTGTATGCTGTAACATTAAGATTTCCCTTCACTGGAACTAAGAAGCCCAAACATGTTCCACAATGCCCCTGTGAACAAAGCAAGCTCTATAAAGACATGGTTTGCCAAGATTGGAGTGGAAGAACTTGATTGGTCTGCACAGAGCCCTGACTTCAACCCCACTGAACACCTTTGGGATGAACTGGAACACTGACTGCACCCCAGGCCTCCTTAGCCAACATCAGTGCTTGGCCTCACTAAAGCTCTTGTGGCTGAATGAGCACAAATCCCCACAGCCACGCTCTAAAATCTAGTGGAAAGCCTTTCCAGAAGAGTGGAGGTTATTATAACAGCAAAAAGGGACTAAATTTGGAATGGGATGTTCAACAGGCACATATGGGTGTGATGGTAAGGTGTCTACAAACTTAAGGCCATACAGTGCACATATTTGAGTAGATGAGTGTTTTGACCATATGAGTACCTTATGAGGTGTTTACAGTTATGATAAGAAAAGCATCAGTCCCTATGGAGCCTGCAGCATCGGGGGCTAATTATTTCATTGCACTCATGCATGTCGATTACAGCACATTCTCTCAAACACAGCCTTGGTGGCAGGGAGTATATCATGGGAGACGAAGCCCAAAGCTCTTCTACCACAGGGACTCTGACAGCTCAGTAGTAATTACAGAGTACTTGCTGCTGAAAGAGGGCTAAGAAATGGCACATGTGTAGCTTCAAAAGTTTTTAGGCCAATTACAAGCATTTCCCTGGACTGACTCAAGCAAGGCCAGATTAATTACACATTTCACAAGCCTTGCCTGGGGAAGATCTGCTTCAGGGTCACAATATTAAGTCGAAATGAATCTGGATTCTAAGCCTTTTATCAGGGCAAATATGAGTTTTTTTTTCTAAACTAAATCGGGTAAATATAAGGTAATACACATGTAAAACCTTTTTATCACCTAAAGACCCTTTAACATAAAGAGACAGATGGTAGTTGACTTGCACAAATTATTTAAGTTCGAAATGCAATAAAAGCACAAAGTTACAAAAGACTAAAACAATTGAGAAAGGTTGCAAAAAATTGGATCAATTAGTATATTGGCTTCTTGTACAGAGAACAACGATGTGGGAAGCAAAGCAGAAACCAATATTTGCATAGTTTATTCTTGTAGTATTACGATTTAAAGTTTCAAATGAAACAATTAGATGCCACATTCAGAACAGTAAGCTGTTGTGAAGGGTTGCATGAAATAAGCGCTTTCTCAGAACAACCCACAAAATGCAGCACATTAACTTTGGCAAGATTTATTAGAAGTGCAATTGAAGTGGTTACCCATTTCAGATCAAAGCTATTTGGCCATGATCACCACCATCTTGCATGTGTTATTCATGATATATTGTGTATATGTATTTTTCTCATTAAGGTACCAATAACCCTGGAATTGATTTTATGTGCTGGGCCTATGGGGGTATGTACAGTGGGTTAGGTTTTGTTCCACCGCCGTATATGATATTTTTAGAAGGCAGGCATATACTCACAGTAGTTATAAACATCATAATATTAATGTTTTTGTTTATCTTGTTTTGACCCAGGTAATACTGTTTACTACTTAAAGGAGTCAGGTTTCTTACTGCTTCATATCAGTCATATGCAGTCCTAGAGTAGTGTCTTACATATTTTACATAGTAATAAATTTACATAGTAAAATTGCCTCCAAGAGAAACTCGAGAATCCTTGTGGTCAACTCAAAGTGAAGGGAGCTTAAAATTTCACTTACGGGTTAGATGTAGATATGGGCTTTCCATCTTTTCATGCTCCCCTGGCACACTGGTTACATGCCCAACAGGCCAGAGGTCTCTCATAATTATTAATCAACAAATCATAACCATCTTTATTTTCTTGATATTCTACAACTTTGTTCTACCAACTGTGACTCTGTAATCCTGGAAAGCACCAGAAATGCCAAGGAATGGGCACCTGCCCCTTTTGCAGCTTAACTTTCTTTATGAGTAAAGTCACGAGTACATGCTCAGTAGTCATTTGATTACAAAGAGCTTCATACATTTCAGGCATCTAAACTCTTTCTTCTAATTGCCACATGGCTAATAGTCTAGACCGGTAATCCTGGTGCCTAAAGCTTCTATGCAGCTCTACTATTGAATGGATGCGAAGGAGTAATAGTGACGAAAATTCTCACGACTTCAATAATTTGTAGTACCCTCAACGACAAAGTTCTCTGTTTTGATCTGGTGGGTAGCAATGTGCACAAGAATAGATCTGCTTTAACCGCTCATCCAGTATAGCACTGGGCATCCACACCATAGCAGTAGTTTGGAGATCCTAAGGAGAAAACTTCTTCCATTCTATTTGTTGCTAATCCCTGCACACTACTAAGCTCTCCCCCACTTCACAGTAGTTATCAAGCTGGGCAAAAGGCTTCTTTCAAGTCATGTGACACTCTTGACAGAGAACAGAGGAATGCCATTCCTCCTACACAGAGAGCAGGCCAATTAGCATTTTAATTAATGTACTTTAACAGTTTGGCTTCTTGGAACTGTGTTACTGAATAGACTCTACATTTTGGATTTTACTCCAGGTGTCAGCGTATTGCAGGTATTCATCTTTATTGTAGACGTGTAAGCAGGTAGTGAAAAAAGTGCGCTCATATTAAGTATCTGTCTCTATCTGAATCTTTAAATGTTGCAATTAGTTACCTGAGAGGTTCTAAAATGATTTGATGTGCATGTGCATAGTAGCATCACCAATTTTATTGTGGAATTGTTTGAGAAAAGCAACTTTACAGAAATCTGGAGGTAGATCTAGATCCCTAATGAAAAATCCAGAGTCCACAAGGAAGAACTCCCTGAAATAAGAATGAGGCAAAGACCCGGAGAGATACCAAAAAACCCCTTGACCTATTCCTCCCATCAGATAGTGGGATTCAGGAACTCAGGAGTCTTACTGGAGAGTATACCTGACCAGAACTGCGATTCTGGCATAGGTGACCTTAGAAGACTTTACATACCATTAACCCTATGGATCAATTAATATGCTAAATATGAACATTACTCTTTCTTATTAATTGTAATTGACTTGGAATAACATAATCTTGTAACAATTGTATGTATATAGCATATCCATTCATAGAGGGCCCTCCAGTAGTTTCTTTTTTCCTTTTTATAACACACCAAATTCAGCTCATAGAAGACTTGGCAATTTTCTGATGAGTTGAGTGTGTGGCAGTCCTGTACTACAAAGACATTTATGAGGGTTTGCTTGGAAAGTAGCGACTGGTTAGAACGGGTTGTGTAAAATGTTGCATGAAAGTTTCAGATAATTAGGTTATCGTGTTGGCCACGAATAACCAAATATCCTTTTTTTTTTTTTTTTTTTTTGAAAATGGTCTTGGCTTTGGACTTCTCATATGGATAGTGTCAACAAATTTCCAGTGAGAAAAAGGGGTCTAAATAGAAGAAGACTATCAGACATAGCAGACATTCATTTATCACAAACCCAACCATTTACAATTTTCATTTATTATTTGGTCATTATCAAAAAAAAAAAAAAGATGTAGTACTCCTCATATAAAACACCAGTACCTTTGCAAGAATAATTCTGAACTGCATTTCATACATTGCGTTACATCTGATATTCTTACAATGGCGCTACATGGAAGTAAGCTTCATAACTAGCTGTTACAGCACATCTATCCAAGCTGTTCAGAGGGCGACTCTGCAGAAACGTTTTGGTTGCGGTGTACTGCTAGTGAATGGTTCAGTGTGCTGCAGTCTGTCAGAGGCCAGCTGCCTGCTGAATTATGCAGGTGTGGGAGCATGAGATGGAATCAGCAGGAAATACAGGGAACCCACTTCTCATTTCAGAAGCTAGCGAGCAGACACGTTCTATTGTATTCCAGACGTCTTCTGCTTTTTACCTGTTCTCCCCTAAACTACACTGGCACATCATGCTTTCATCCCATGTGCCTTCCTTTTGGAAAACCACTGATTTTAGTGTATGTAGTTACCTGATCCGTGTCCCTTGGCCGATTTGTACCGTGCATGCGTGACAATGTTACACATGCACCTGATCTGTACCATGCGTGTGTTTCATTTCATGACATTACAGCACAATTCATGACATTTCAAAATAACTGATTAAAAAAATTTAATAAAGATACAACATTTGTTTATAGAAGTTGGATAGCTTAATTGGTAGTTTTGATACGTTGTAATTATATATAAAAAAAAAAAGATTGGAGCCCACCCAGTTTAATACCCAATTGGAAATGGTATTCCATATTAAGTAAGGGCTAGATGAAAATTCTCTTAATCAGTTAATCTTAAATGTATTTTTCATGGAAGCAAAATGGATGAGATTTAGACCACCATACTCAATACTATTCAGAATAACGGATTTTTAAAACATACCTTTTGATACAAGCTCATATTGCAGGGTTTGCATTTTATAACCAAATTTCATAACGTGACCTTTTTTGTGCATGCAGAGGATTGTCTCAAGTCGTATACTGTTAACGCATGTGTGGTACAGATCGGGCAGCATAATCGGTGTGGTGCAAATCCGGCAGGGGACATGAATCTGGGAACCGCAATGTACCTGAAAGCCGCATATTTTCAGATCTGCAGAACATACTTCAGCTTGGTTACTTTTTAAGATTTGGGTGTCAGTAAGTAAAAGCACTAAACGTCAGAAAAACATGAAAAACAGAGGCGGTGAAAGAAATACATTTTAAATATGAAATATAATGTGTGCCTGCTGAGGAGGTTAGACAATGCTTAGAGTTGTTAGACAATACTTTAGTAATGCACTACACTACACATAGGCCAACACACAAATCTGTCTGTCAAGCACACACACACGCGCACACACACACACACACCACTGCAATCAATTTTTAGATCAAGGAAACAGCTCTTTTGCTCTCCTCTTCCGCAGACAACACATTGCTTCCCTCTACACTCCCCACACCCAGGCCATTATTTTTTTTCTTTTTCATCTTGTACTAATCCAATCCTTGCTACTGATAAAGAAACTCCCTGCCTGTGTTTGGAACAGGCAGGACAAGAAGAAGGAGAAAAGGAAGAGACAGCCCAAGGGACAAAGCTGCATTAGGCATCCAAAAACTTCACAGGAAAATCCCTGTATGCAGCATAGCTTGTTATAGTGACTCAAATACTCTGAAGGCCAAAATCAAATCCACAGTCTTTTCTTGAGTAAGTAAAAATAACTTATCTAGATTGCGAAACAGAGACACACAGAGAAAGTATTATCATTGTAATTGAGAGATATGGAATTCAGGAGATAAACGAGTAGAACTTGACACCAATAGCGTCGACAGGGATGCATTTGTCACCAGCAAGTCTAGTGCTCCTTGGTACTAATTTGTATGCCTCAAAACCCCTTAAAATATACTTCAAAGAGGAAGGAAGCTATTGTAGAAAAACTATTGCATACATTTGACCTTGCTGTGACCTTGACTCTGTTTGGGTCAATTCCAAAATCTAATCAGTTCATCTGCTGGTTACAATGATAATTGCATATAAATCCTACAAAATTCAACCAACTGATCTTGAGATAATGAGCCAACGAGAATGTCATGTGGACTCACAGCCAGCCAGATGGGCAGATGGACAGATAGACAGACTGCCAACCGGAAAACATAATGCCATGGAATGCCAAAGCATGGAAAGAAAGAACCAGAAGTGTGGACACATTGCAGGGGTCAATGTCTTACTTACACCTACCATGGTGATGTACCTCATTCTAAAATGATCATGATTTGCCCTTGCCTCCTCAATAAACTCAGAGTTGATCGATTTCACAGTCACAAAAGCAGCCAAGGAAATAGACTGTAACATGTCTGCTGAACATTGACTTTATACACTCTTCAAGTCACCCGTCACCCTAGTGGTACCCAGCCAAGAGGCCTGCAATGGGGCTGCCAGATGGGCTATTGACTCACTGTCCCTCTCTCATCATATTAACTTACTGTCACTTTCAGAACACACTGACCGCCGTTTTTGTCCTGTAGTTGATATCAGATAACTGCCGATTGCACAACCGTTCTTCCTGACTGTCAATTGATTTGATAATAGTAGCTGACTGACTGAAAAACTAGAGTAGCACCATGTTTCAGAGAATTTAAAGGGGAATTTTAACACACGTCTGAAATGATAGCAGATATCTTTCAGAAAGGTTTGATAAAAGTATGATGTAAGACAAAAAGCAAACCCCCAAAAAGCATAAATAACAATGCTGAAGGGCCTCATCAAGTGGGTGTCTGTTGGGGGGCAGAAATCCACACTGTATCCTGATGTGATCCAGGCCATGCAGTAAGTGGTCTATGGGGCTGAGGTTGGCAGAAGACCGTCCTCTGTCTTGTCTGTGTGCTGAAACCTTGTGTGCGGTCAGGACACAATGGACCAGTTTACTCCTGTTTCTGTTACTAGCTTCTGGAAGAGCTTCTACCTCACATGGCTGTGTGTTTCTTCTGCCATTTGGATGCTGGAAAAGACTGGAAACTAAATATGTGTGACCCTTTTCTTGCAGAGACCTAAGGAGCTTTGGTGTTATTGTCCAATTGCAAAACCTCACAATATTTCTGAAACTACTGTGGATTAGGCACCTTGACAACATACATCTTAAATAAATTGCACCAAACTCACTGTGACATAAAATGAAGAGCATAACTCTGTCTACCTCATCTCAACATGCTATTACCAATAATAGCATTACCAATACGAATCCTTCAGAGAGATAGCAAGGATACTGCTTGGTCAGATGTAATAGACTTTCAATGACCGGGATGAGAGAAAACGTCATTCATAGACATACTTAACAGCTTAATAGTCCTCCAAGATGGCTGTACAAATGGCAAACAAACATCCCAGAAGATGTCATTGTGTTATGGGCCAGTTCTGTTTACTGCTTCACTCTCCACAAAGGTATTCAAATACAAGGGAAACTGAGTGGTCAGCTGCAGGGGTGGAAAGTAGCAAACTACATGTACTATTGTTACAGTACTCAAGTACATGGTTCACTTTTATGGTACTACGGAAATATAGATAAATCATAGTACCTTTATTTAAAAAAAATACTTTAAAAAATACTAATATATACTATATATATAAGACAATTACAAGAAAGTATGTGCACATTTTAAATAATTCTATTTTGACTGGGTGTTGAAATTGAATTATTTTAAATTTGCACAAACTTTCTTGTAATTGTCTTTATATATACATATATTATATACAATCTGAGACAGTGGGACAGATGAACACCCCTGGCCCAATTTATCAGGTATCTTCAGTTTTAAATGCTTCAAAGGAAACTGCATGATAATGATCTGCAAAATATGCGAGCCAAAACCCATGGAGATACAGTATCAATACCTGTGGCATTTCACAACTCAACATCCAACCTGCAGAAACATGTACAGATAAGCCATTAACTAGCTGAGTGAGCTATGTTAGCTAGCCAGATCTTTGGATGTTTTATAGTATGAAAGCACTGTATTAAAGTTAAGATGTCACTTTGATGTACAGTAGTGATTACCTGCTGTGTTAAATATATCTTTGTGCAGTCTATAGGTAACACTCAGGGGTCATGTGTAAGGAGCATCTTTGCTAGATAGCTAACTATGTAGCTAGAAACATGTTTGAATCATTAATATGAGATAACATGAGCTAGCTAGCTTGCTACTCAAACTGGCAAGCTACTGAATCCCCAACATCATTTTGCATAGTTAGCTATCCATAAGAACAAAATAGATTATAGAACATTTGAGACTTTCAAGTGATTTTTCACCAGACGACTTATTTACTGTAGCTTGAGTAATTTTCTTGATGACTACTTTTACTTCACGTTTTACTCAAGTGAATTATTACTACAGGGGCAGTACTTTTATTGAAGTCAGTGTGATTTGCACTCTTTCCATCCCTGCTCAGCTGTAAATCTGCCCAAGTTAATCACCACAATAAAAAGTAAACAGCAATGGAGTAGTTCTGTTTTTAAATCTACTTTTAAATCATTGTATTACAAGGTTGATAATACCTAACGAAATCTGTTGTCAATCTATGTAATAAAATATATAACATGCTATTTAAAATGTACATGCAATAAAATATTAGACTAAATGCAAACAAAAGGAATTTTTCCTGGGACTGTCTGGCGCTCTTTACTACCGACCATCTCATCTTAACATCTCATCTGAAATAATTTAGCTTTAGTGAGTGTCAGTGGAAAGGCAACCTTGTGAAAGTCAGTTACATAAATCATGCATATAATAAGTCAGCTTATACCGGTGATGAAACAAAGACACTCCATGCCATATAGACATACTATATGTTTTCACTGTTACTGAAGGTGCAATTTTGAAGGAATTTTCAAAACACATTATAAAAGACTTATAAAATAAAAGACTTTATTTTTAGAAACAGAAATATGATGCTTTGGCATTTCTGTTTAACTCTGGGAAATGTAGAGACATTAATTCCCATTGCCAGTAATGTATTTAAGAGAACAACCTACAGCTACAAAACCAAGTGACATATATGAGAAACTATTTTCTTTGCTTTTTCCTTGCCTGACAATTTTATCTTCAAATGTCCACAGATGCCTTTATGTTATGATTCATTGTGTTCTCATCTGTAAATGCTGTGTATATGTATTTTTGTTTACATAAATAGGACAATTAAGGGGCCGCTGTAATTATTAATTTTTTTAAATTGTTTTTATTACAAAAGGAATCATTCATATTGGTTCTACCTGTGGGATATGGAAGAATTAATTAATGTTGGTGTGTATGTGTGTGAGTGTATTGTTTGTGTTGTTCTTTTGGCTGCTCCCATTAGGGGTTGCCACAGCGGAGCATTGTCCACATATTTGATTTGGCACAGTTTTTACACCCGGTACCCTTCCTGATGCAACCCTCCCCAATTTTATCCAGGCTTGGGGCCGACACTGGGAGTGTACTGTCATGTGGCTGGGGTAGGTTCCCTGGAATTGAACCCGGGCTGCAGCAATGAGAATGCCGTGGCTTAACCACTAGTCCGGGGACCCAAGTGTATTGTTTGTGTATTGTGTTGAATTGTCAGGACCAAAATCTGCGGTATATAAAAGCTATGGGCTTCTTTTTTCAAAAGTGAGAAAGTAAAACCATTTCTTTGTGGTTACTTAGTTTAAGGTTAGGGTTAGGATTAACTGTTGAAAATTCTTATTACATATGTATAGTTAGTTACATAAATACAATACATGTACATGTACATATATATGTGTATATGTACATGTATATGTACATGTATGTATGTCTTGGAAATGTCTTGAAATGTCACAAAAACAAATGTGTGTGTGTGTGTGTGTGTTGCTGGTTGTGTTGGTTACTACACAGTAGGGCTATATGGTTTTACTCTGTCCAAAGCATACACATAATGGCACATAAAGTAACTAATAATAATAATAATAATAATAATAATAATAATAATAATAATAATGATTCTGTGGAATCAATATAAACATATCATGTGTGCATGCGTACAAGAATAAAATACAGACATTTTATCTTTCCATATATTTATTTAAAAGTTATATATACACTAATGTGCTCATGTTTAATAGAATATGCATTTTTAATAGAGGAAAATAGAGAAAATATAGCACCTTTCTATTTGTTTAGCATTTCTGAAACATTTTAACAGTTAAGCAAAATTAGACACAATTTTCCAATCAAATACTACAGCAGATCATTTAGTGTCAAAAAAGAAATTAGCATCATGTCTCAGCGGAAGCTGTCTGGTTGGTAGCAGTTACATAAAAGTCTGGTCTAATCTCTGTAGGCTTGAATCTGCCTTACCATGATTCAGTTCAATTCAACTTTATCTGTATGGTGCTTTTAACAATAGATATGTAGTGCAAGTAGCAAGGAAAACTCCCAGAGACAACACGAGTAAGAAACCAGGACACAGACTCAAATAGGAATCCATCCTCTTCCATGTGACACCGCATAGCGGGATTATAAATCTTTACAGTAATTTGCTAGCATTAGTGTGCTGCTCTCTGTGGATGCATGTGTGCATTAGTTTGTTCTACAACTCTTTCTTTGAGTAAGAGATGCATGTCTGGCATGAAAATAATTCAAATAAAGGCTATTGTGCTGGTCACAGTGTAGTGCAATAATCTGACAAGGAGATTTTTTTTTTTTGCTTGGTAGAATATTGTAAAATGTTATTTATGGACACTTCTGTTTTCAGTACTTTTTGCACAGGCATTTGCATGATGTTACCTACTCACAAATCAGTGTTTGACGACTACCTTAATGAGTTTGTTTGGATAAAATGTATATTTTTCTATGTGTTATGTGAATAATAAAAAAAAAATTAAGAGACTCAAGTTTGTATATTTGTTCTAAGGCTTCAGAATATTGAGGTAAAGAGTTTGAATCGAATACATGGCTATTGGCTATATGTTTAGAATAGATACTAATGGAATCTTTATAAATGTCTACTTAAGGCTGACTTGATTTGTGTGAGAAGGTGAGTATACTGTCAAATAAAGCAGAATAAACCACTTGTTATACACAAACACATGTACATATACACGCAGTTCACACAGTAGAACCGCCACTGTTAAATTAACACCCAGAGTCTCTGGTCTCCAGAGTACCCAGGCTTGTGATACTGCTCTTTAGTGTAGACTGCAGATGGTAATTTAAGCAAGTGCAGGTTTCACAGGGAAGAGTCATTAAAAGTGTGTCAATCATGTACAGTAAAAAATATGAGTTAGCTGTAGATAGATCATTTTTCAAATATAGCAGTCTACCTAATCTTAATATTGCCAGGATTAAATCATAAAGTGTCAGATTGCTAGTGCATTCATGTGAATAAAACACTGTTATAAATTCATCTTTACTGCTAATAATATAATCACTAAATCTGATATTACTGCATTCATTTCATTGTAGCATTTTAGACATGCTATTTTGGTTATGTCAGCTTTAGTGTTAGGTTGCCTGGACACCAGGAAGCATGACATTAAATCTTTTCCACGAGATGACTGACCAGGCGCTGAAGATCTTGAGTACGCATGCGTGTGGTCTCAAGAACCTCCTCATGGTTGGTGTGCTCCTCACTGCTGTAGTCGGACACCACCTTGTTGGTAATGAGGGAGAGGCCAAAGACACGCAGGCCACAGTGACGTGCCACCACCACCTCAGGTACCGTGCTCATTCCTGCAAAAGAGTTAAAGAAGGAGAAAGGCTACATCTCACCCTGCGTTCACAGAAGTTGCTAATGTCGCTCCAGGTTTGTATATTGTGAGCATATAGTGACTGTCCAGCTTTTACACATTTAAAATTGCCAAACATTTTTGGCAAAATGCAGGCAGTGCACTGTATTTATACATATCACAGTATAATTTTTTTACATTTATTTTTTCTTTCATAAAACCCAGGAAATAATACATCAGAACCAAACCAAATGAAGCTGTAAGAATAGAAAACTGAGGGGACATTGGACAATTGCTCAAATGAACTCATTCAATTTGTTGCTTTTCCACATATATTGGGTGTTTCAAAATAAGTTTATACTTATATTGTAGTAGAATAAAAGACCTGGGCAGTGGGTTATCCTTTGCTAAGTAGTGAATAGAACATTGTGTTTTTCTCCTTTAACTTTACAATATAGGACTGAATTGTCCTAACTTTAAATCTGTGGCTGAACTGATCTTTTCCTGTAGCCAGTAGTGTTGCATGCAGCAGGAATGCTGTTTTTACTTGTTGTTATAGTGCTTAGAGATAATTTGCTATAATTATTTCAATTAGCATCTGTAGAGACTTCCTCAGTACTCTTGACTGTAGTTATCTAAAAGGTAGATTGATACATTTACAACATTCTACAGAAATCTCTTCAAATGTTAAAATTGTTGGCCTGTTTTGCAGACCATCTTAATATATGTACATATCTGCTGACAATTAACAGGTTGGCATAAGATAACATAAGAGAGTTGGAATGCTACTATAAAACTTTAGTATCAGTTTTGGGTAAACAGGTTAGTTTACACCACATTCCCATGGTGAGTTTGTGAGTTTTCCCACTCACCTACAGCATCTGCCCCCAGTAACTGAAGCATTTTACACTCAGCTATGGTCTCGTAGGTAGGTCCAGCCAACATACAGTATACTCCCTGTTGGAGGAAATTAGCACAGCCCTGCTCCTCGGCTATCTGCCTGGCCAGCTGTGCCAAGTCTTTATCATATGCATCCGACATGCAGGGAAAGCGTACACCAAACCTTCACGTACACATGACACATAACAACAGAAGTACAGGTAATATCAGAGGGAGCTCTGTTGTTCAGGTCCTATGCTAGGAAGT
Source organism: Pangasius sanitwongsei (assembly GCA_037576675.1). Lineage (NCBI taxonomy): Eukaryota > Metazoa > Chordata > Actinopteri > Siluriformes > Pangasiidae > Pangasius > Pangasius sanitwongsei. The sequence goes on from CM075008.1 coordinate 13,641,209, forward strand.
TCAAAAGAATTAAAATCCAAGGACCAACATACAGCCAAGGTTTTCAATGGCTTATCTTTATGCTCAGATTGTAGTCTGCCTCAATTTTAAGTTGCACTGGAAAAAAATTCTGTCAACTGAATCAAATGTAGTTATCCATCCACACGCAGAACCATTAGCATTATGATGCTTTCAGGACATAAGAACAGAATTGTATCTTTGCAGAGCAATAGCAGAACTCACAGATTCACAATAAGAAAAATTCTGAATTATTTAGTTTAGTTCATTGAACATAATGTGCAGTTTTCACCACTGCTGCTGAAACACCCACATAATGAGGTTCAGAACATGTTTTAATGGCTTGTGCCATTAAAGTAAAAGTCTTTGGATCATCGCTGATGCAACACAAATGTATGTGCTATTCACTTGCACTCCTGAGATAATATCCAATATGGCATAAGAAAACCAAATGTCAAGTTTCTCAACGTGCTGTATGTCTGATTCATCAATTATTTCTCGTGATGAACCATAATTAAAATGGGGCTTCACACCGTCAGTTAATAAGCAAACAAAGAGCAGGATCATGCAAATAACAGCATTCTTCCGAAACGTACATGAAGCATCTAAAAAAGAGAGGTTGATGATTAAGTGCCTTAGATGCTTCATACTGTATTTGTAATCATATGAAAGCATGATAGAACCCTTATTACAGATAGAAACCAGTAACTCACCTCTCATCATTTGGGCCACACAGAGGATTCTGACCTGCAAAACCAGGAATATTGATGTGGTCCTTGATCATCATAATGTCTCCCACCTTAAAGTTGGAGTTTAACCCTCCTGCAGCATTTGTAACAATCAAAGTCTCGACTCCAAGAAGGAAAAAGACACGTACTGGGAATGTGACCTGTGAGGGGAGGAATGGGGTGAATTTTTTGCTGACTCAACAAAGCAAAAGTGTAGATCTAGATAATATGTTCCGTCTTTAACCCCTAAAGAAACGATCATATCTATGATTATTTATTTATTTATCTATCTATTTATTTTAAAATGTAAAAAAGGCTGAACACATACACAGCTTCAGCACACCTGACTGAATGTTTATTGTTTGATCTTACAGACATTTTGATCTAAATGCTTGAAATCCCAAGAATTCTCAAAAATTATTTTAGATAACGATGGTGATGGTGATACATGCCTATGTATGCACATTTTTTACATGTCCCTTATGAAACAGAAAAAAACAAGCTAATTTTCCAACAGTCTTGAAAAATGTACACTGATCAGCCATAACATTAAAACCACTGACAAGTGAAGCGAATAACATTGATTATCTCATTATAATGGCAACTGTCAAGGGGTGGGATATGTTAGAACAGTCAGTTCTCAAAGTTAATGTGTTGGAAGCAGGAAAAATGGGCAAGTGTAAGGATCTGAGCAACTTTGTCAATGGCCAAATTGTGATGGCTAGATGACAGGTCAAAACGGCAGCAAAAATGTAGCTATTCTGGTTTATTACAAAATAACATATTCTATGTAAACTGTAGCTTGTGTTGTATAAACTAAGTAATGGTACAAATTAGCTAAATGTTTCATCCTTCTGCTTGAGAGGAACAGATACAGGGTATATAAAATATAAATTCCCTCCCATTCCATTATCTTGTTCAAAGATCCAGTCATAAACAAGCATATCCTGAATTACATTTAAGGTCACTGAACTGTAGTTTCACTTCACAGAGAGTCTGAAATGAAGAGTAAACCCTTGCACTCTTTGTTTCTTTGTCAGTTTTCTAAGACCACATTGCAAGTCTTTCAGGTTTAATCATAGACTGTAGCTCCAGCTCGTAGTTCAAGAGCATGAAAAGGGGCACCTGGTCTCAAAAGAGCAACGTTACTGAAGTGAGGTGTCTGTAGTGGAAACTTGCTGTAGGTTAACCTAAATGGTCAATGGTTAGATAAAATAAAATGTTTGTGTCTGATTAGAGGTGTATGATTTATGATTAAAAGAAAGTGTCAATTGAAAGATTATTGTCCATCTTTAGCTCATGCATCAATGTGTATTACTAGCTGTTAGAGTCCCAGCGAGAAGCTCGCTTGAGAGGCTTTAATTTGTGACCCGTGGGAAGCTCGTGTTAGCTGCATTCCACATTTGATGACACCACTCCCATTATATCATATAAACTGTTTGCTGTTACAAGTTACTTTTTAACACATGCTAGAGTATTGCTGCAGCTTTCACCTTGTAATTTCATGAATGAGCCTACACCTATGTGTGATTAATGATGCTCTTTTTATATGCTATGTGTCTCTCATTGAGAAGAGAGGACCACATGAGTGGTCCTCACATCAATCAGGGTGTCACAATGGTGCAAAAGCCCAGGAGTAAGACTGACAGACACTCTGGTGCAGCCCACCAGAACTCCAGCCATCACAATTACCAAGTTGAGGGCCCAGGATTAACTGGAAGAATTCACTGAGCTCTTTGTGAGTGTCGTGTTAATGTGAGCATGGCCCAAGTCTCAGTGGACCAATCAACTTCTCTCTCTGCTTTCAGGTGAAACCCAGCTGGCTACAATTATCTGGAGTACCAGGATTTGAGGATGGCAATCATCCAGCAGGTCAGCTGAACCATTTGTGTTTGCCCAATAGCTTTGGGGTGCCTGTCGCTGGTGGCTGCTGTCTGAGGGGCGTGACATCAAAGACATTGTTGACCCAGTGTTTCTGGAGCAGTTTGCTGCAAGATTATCGGTGGGTTTATCAGAGTGGGTCCCATCTTCCCTGAAAATTCATCGAAAATGACCCCTTTGAAAGAATTTGTGTGGTCCTTGTCAAGCCATTAGAACGGAGTACTTTTGGGCATCACTTTGGAGTAACATCACTTTGGATGTTACAGAGTAACATCCTGCATCGGAATCCCGATAGAGATTCTGACTGACCAGGGCACTGTGTTTATGTCATGCACACACTTTGTAAACTGTATGAATTATTAGGGATTAAGTTGATTCATACCAGCATTTACCGCAAACAGATGGACTAGTCAAGCAGTTTAATCAAAAAAAGTAAAAATGAGATTCGTAATTATATGATTTGTGCATGATGACATTCGGAATTGGCTCAAAACCCTGTCATTTGCAGTACGATAGGTCCTGCAAGCCATTTGAATTACTGTGCGTGAGATTAACACTGCTTTTTTTTAATATACTATGTGTCTCGCAGTGAGAAGAGAGGCTGGGAAGAGAGTTTCTATGGTGACCAGTTCCATGTCATAATTATTAAACTGAGCAAAGAAAAAAGACTCCCTGTCTTTTTGGAAAATACTTGTTACAAAACATATTTAAAATTGGACAGAAGTGACATATCCAAACAAAATAACTAACTGCATTTATTTAAAGTGGACAGTGAGTATAAATGCAGTTAGTTATTTTATTTGGATATGCTCATTTATGCAGTTATCCGATTAGCCAGTCATGTGGCAGCAGCACAATGCATAAAATAATGCAGATACAGGTCAAGAGGTAAAAAATGTGATCTCTGTGACCTAGAGACTGTGGTGTTTGAAAATCCCAGGAGATCAGCAGTTTTTGAAATACTCAAACCAGTCCATCTGGCACCAACAACCATGCCATGGTTAGAGTCACGGAGATCACAGAGATCATTTTTCCCCATTCTGATGTTTGATGTGAACATAAACTGAAGCTCTTGACCGTATCTGCATGATTTTATACATTGTGCTGCTGCCACTTGATTGGTTGATTGGATAACTGCATAAATTAGTAGGTATACAGGTGTTCCTATTAAAGTGGACGGTGAGTGTATATTTGTAGGTATGAGGTACGTTTGCTTTACATATCTCTAATGTTAAGTACTCATTTTGTGCTGCTCTAATCAACATTATTCCCTTGCGCCAAAATAAATATTTGTCACGTTCTATATAGACAGAAATCTTGGGCTCTTTCACACTGAATGGATTTAACTTGTTCTCCATTCTTTTCTTTAATCTATGCTGTATGAGAAATGTTCAAATACTGATCAAGTGATAAATAGGTCTATTTCCTATGAATAATTGTCACTTTCTATTAGGTTTGATATCAAGTCTTGGATTTTAAAGTGAGCTTTCTGTTTTGCCATTCCTTTGCTTTTCATAAACAGATAAACATATGGAATGACAGAGCATAGGGCACAGCCTTTTTTTTATAGATCCCTGCTTTTTGTAAATAAGGATGATTCTCACCATGGCTGTGTCATAGCCCTCGTAGAAGTGAAAGCGGCCTTTCATGCAAACACACTGCTTTCCTTTCAGGTCCCCGAACACCAGCTGACCTGCATGTCCTGCTACTGCAGAGTTAGTGTGTGTGTGAGAGAGAGAGAGAGAGAGAGAGAGAGAGAGAGATTATTTTTCTATGCAGATGTAAGCAGTTAATAAAGACAGACAATAAAGTGAAAGCGCAATTGCAGTTACTCTTGATTTGTCACAACTCTGGTCCTTTAACGCAGCAGATAGAGCAACTGTAATGATATATCTTGCCTGTAGTCGTACATTTAATTTGGTATTTAATTGTAGTTTAGTCTTTTTCAAGTGGCAAGAATGTGTCATGACTGACTTGTTGCCAGTGTTGTGGCACAAACACTGTGCCAGTGCAAACTATTGCCCATGCTTGTTGTGGCAGAGTGTGTGTTTAGCCGTGTTTCTATTTTCTTCTTACAAATATCTTAGACTTGTTTCTGGTTAATTGATGGAACATTTGTCTTGAGGAACTTGTGTCAGTCAACTAAAAAGCTGTTTTAAATAAAAAATCACCTGTTAAATTAATAAGCATTAAAGTAAATATAAAATAGTAACTTAATTTAGGCACATTGTGGTTGGAAATCACATGAGCCCATGAAGTATGCATACCTGTACTGTGAGGGAAATGTGGGATTTCCTTATAAAGAAAAGCAGTCCTGTTGTTCAGCAGGTCTGACAGGCCACCAAGACCTGATCCACAGATAATGGCAACTTTTGGCCGGATGTTTGTGTGAGCCAGCAGCCAGTCTACTGTCTCTTTGCATTCCTCATATTTGTACCTAAAGCCAGAAAAAAATCATTGCTTCTGTTATTAATCTCAGTCTTGAGATTTATTCTCGGTCTTGAGCGTATTTAATTTGGTGTAATTACTGTGCTGATCATGGTCAGGCCACACGTCAGGAAGACTGATGCTGTCTAGCGCACACATGGTGACTATTAAGGTCAAATATTTCCTGTAGGAATTTAAATGCAAGTGTAAAACATGTAAGGTTTCTTCTGTTGTTGACTGACTGGTAGATAAGAAGCACAAAACATAGCTGTCAGTAACATCTGCTTTGAACCACCTTTCCTACCTCCATTTACACACACCGACGTGAACTCTACAATGAAACGAACCGTCATCTGCAGTAATCCCCATCAAGTTCCTTTGGCAGTTTCATAGAGATGAAGAATAGTCTGAGATATAAGCTAGAAAACCACAGCGCTTACAGATCAAAGGACCGGTGCATAATAGATTAACACAATTTATGGATGTTCTACACATCTAGAAATATTTAACCTTGTTCAATTCTGTTCTATTCTATATAGACACAGTTAGGAACACTAGATAAGTCATTTCTTCATGCCTCATAATGTATAACATTGGTCTCCCTTAAACAATAACTATGTTATTGTAGTTAAGTGGTGTTCTTTCCAAGTAACAGATTGAAGCCATTCTGTTTATAGGTGATCACAGCTAACACAACACTGTACACACATGCCCAAACTAGGGGGGGAAAAAAAGCAAAAGAAATCGTTTCGTGATTTTCCAGTGATAATCCATTGCCTGCTAAGGAAGTATCAATACATTAAATTAGACCAAATTTATATTTTATGATTGTGAATTAAAATAACAATTATAAAATCTAGCTGTAATAATCTTGATTCATATTATTGAATAGTAATATGCTATAAAATGAAATTGTAATAAGTTGGCAAGTGATAAGTAGTAAGCTAAGTGTATCACTAGTATGAATGTAATGAATTTACTTCTCATAAGAAAACGCTCTCAAAAACGCCCAAGTCCCCGTGCTATTTAGTAACCATAAAATGTCAGTGATCATAAATGTTTATCTCTGGCTGAAGTTTTATAGGCCAAATTTAAATCTAAACTAGAACTGACAGGGCTGCAAGTACAACTTTAACCTCGCTCAGGTTTATCCGTGCAGATAGATTGACTTTTGTGTAGCAAGTGGGTTTTCTATGAGCGTCACGTGACATGGAGGTCGCTTACCAGGGGAAGGGGCGCTGTCCGCGGTGCTGCAGTACACATACACAAACACACACACACACACACACACACACACACACTGCGGGATTAGCACTTTGCATAAGGCTGCATGGTTCTGGGCTTGTCTCTATGGAAGTCTGGAAAGCTCACAGTGAATGCACAATGGAGCGCCTCGTTAGTGACCAGTGCAGCTTTCAAAAGGCCGAATGTGCTACTTTTGAAAAGCTTTGGCAAACAGTCTACACTGAATGTGGTGAATTTAATCAGTGCTTAGTCTGGCCCTTTAAGAGCGGCCCCACTGACATGTTGGTATTTCCCGAACAGGATGAGAGGACAGCATTCATCTCTCTCACACAGCTACTGTAACAGAAAGGCATATTTTAAGGAAATACAGTAACGCCTGTGAGAGCTCTGCGTGATCCACAGCTATGACAATACACTGACGTTTTTTTCTTATATCAGGTAGCTAGTAGGACGTGGAAATTTAAACCGTTTGCTTAAATGCGCTTCATGACTAGCCTAGAGGAGGTGTTGATTATAGAAACGGCACATCAAATAATAAAGACAGAGAATATGGAATAATTTTAATGAAAACATTGTCCCTGCGCGTCGACCGTTACACGGTGGTCTGGATTAACAGGCTAGCAGTAATGTGACCCTTCTCCTGGCATCAGCAGGTGAATTATGAATTATGACCGCTACCTATGGCAGAGGCTCCACTCTTCAGATAATCTTACCTGCACTGGCTGGATGCGGACATGTCCGGAGCGGCTGCGGTGCGGAACCAGAGCAACGACTTTACTGTTTAATTTCGGTTACGGGGAGATTAATTGTAACCAAGCGACGGGTCATAAATACGTGATACTCTCGAGGGATGGCGTGATGGAGGTGGAGTCGCAGAGCTCCTTTAAAAAGCGCACTGATAATCCAGTTTTCTACCAGGCTGAGCCGCTCAGTGACCCAGAGGCAGAGCGCAGTGAGAACTGGGAAACGGAGAGAGAGAGAGAGAGAGAGAAAGAGAAAGAGAGAGAGGGAGAGATTATCCGGATTCGCAAGTGAATAAACTGCTTACAGGTTATTGTAGTGCTTTATAATACTCCTGGCTGCTGTCGCGCGCTATTGTTTATGCTAAACAGTTGCATGCTTATTGTGTTGCATTGCAGCTAGATATGACAATTTTGGTCATGTCAAGCATTTCTGGATACATTTCATTTGTAACATGTCTCCTTCTACACTACAGAAGCCTAATAAAAATAACAAAACGCAACAGATAATTTATTTGGCTATTCTTGTCCACTCGGGATCACTTCATTATCTGTAACTTTAAATGAAGGCTGTAAGCTCCGCCCACTTGGCACAAGCATGCCATATCTTACATCTCTGAAAAGCTTGTTTAAAAAATATGTGAATTTATGTAACATTATGATATATGTGCTAAATTCCATTCCATTAAGTAGAGTGGAAACACATTAAATAGTATTATATTTTTACCATCATTCATCACTCATCTTCAGTAACTGCTTTATCTGGGTCAGGCTCACAGTGGATCCGGGACCTATTCCAGGACCAGTGGGCATGAGGTGGGAGAATTCACCCCAGAGGGGACACCAGCCCATCTCAGGACACCATGCATGCACACATTCAGTCACACTTAGGGGCAATTTAGTATAAGCCAATCCACCTACCTGCATATCTTTGGCCTTTGGGAGCAAACCTGGAGGAAACCTACAAGAGCACAGGGAGAACATGTGAAGTGCTTCACAGACAGTAATCTGAGCTCAGGATTGAACCCAGAAACCTGAAGCTGTGAGGCGGCAGTCCTCCCCATAGTGCCACTGTACCGCGCTATTTAAAAAAAGAAAAATCAAAAAACAATTTTCTCAAAATCATTCTGCTATATTCAGCACCAAAAGTCTCAGTTACTAGATACCTTCGTTCATGAAATTTCAATTCATGTTCATTCATAAACTGAATAAGAACAATATTTACAGAGGAATTTCCCAAAATGATAGAACATTGTATTTTCTTGATTAACCAGTAAAGGAATGATATTCCAACAAACCTTTCACTTTGCCCTCAGTTTGATCTATGAATATTAACAAAAAGCTTAAGATTTTCATGAAAAATGTCACATCTGAATAATGAATCATATCATAACAACGCTGAATATGGAATACTTTTGCATTCACTACTGGCCTTGCTTCACTGGTGTATCATTCAGTCCCCACTTCTTTAGCCAAAATGTTTTTTGGATAAAAAGTAATTTGTGCTTTGTGCATTTTATTGTTTGCTTATAGACCACACAGATTAGACCAGAAAGACCCTTGAATAGCACCATATAATAGTCTTATAATCTGAAAGAAAACAACAACAAAAAACAACAAAAAAATACGTGAGATGGTATATGGTATAGCATATACCATAATTAGTGCAAAAAAAAAAAAACTTCAGAAATTTACCAAAAACACTTCCTTTAAATTATAGGCCACTTATTAATTGTTTTGGTCAAAATGGCAATTAACAATTGTATAGTTTAGTGTAATTTGCCTGGAGCAAAACATTATTTAACAAATTGGTTCCATGAATATGACAATGAGTTCAGTGTATGTCAGTGGCCTCCCTAGTCACTAGATCTGAATGCAAAAGCGTACCTTTGGGATGTGCTAGAACAGCAGATTCACAGCATGAATGTGCAGCTGACAAATCTGCAACAATTATGTGATGCAATCATATCAACATGGACCAGAATATTTCACAGTATTACAGTATTAGTAGTAGTGACGGTATTAGTATGTTGTTCCTAAGACATACTAATGTGGCTGGTGAGTTTAAATCACAGCTTATATAGAATATCATAAATAGCCGTATATACATAAATGTAGCAGTGTGTGCATAATGTACATAAAAGTACATATGAACAAATGACAGTCTTGAGTAAATTAGCAGCTGATATCTAGTCAAGTCAAGTGGGTTTTTTATTATCATTCCTCTATATAGCTTGTATACATTGGAACAAAATATCGTTTCATCAGTTGTTTCTTCAAAATTGTCATTTCATCAGAACCATGGTGCAACACATAACAGTAAAGCAAGACTACATAAAGTGCAAATACACAACAGTGTGAGATGAGTGCAGGACAAAGAATACACAGAACAGGACAGTAAATACACAGAACATGGGCTGTAAATGGTAAACTATTTGGTAATGTAGCAGCAATAAGTGTAGCATTCCATAAAGTGTCTAATTCAGCTTTGTAAAGTGCAGTGTACAGTTGAATCCTACTGGGTTAGGTGTTAGACTAGCCCAGGTGAGCATTGGGAGGCAGCAGGGTGTTGAGTTATCTGACTGCCTCAGGGAAGAAACTGTTGCAGAGTCTGCTTGTGGTGGCACAGATGCTCCTGCACCTTCTGCTAGATGGCAGGAGGATGAAGAGTCCATGCGATTTTAAATTTTATTACAGTGGTGGAAATCAGTGGGATTACACCAAATCTCATCATCTCAAAAGGCCTATAATATCAAGTGAATTTTAATAAAAGGTGTCAATGATAAATGCCCGATATATTATTGTACATATATTGTACACATTTAAATAGAAAGGCTAATATTTTATAATAAACAGTCTATTTAAATGGAATATGTTAATAAAAAGAAGTCTATGCTGAGGGGGTCCATGGCAATATACCAGCTATATCAGCAAGTGCATTGATGACGTCACCGTCTCCAAGATCATCACCACACGCTCCAACCAGAAGCTGTGGATGACTGCAGAGGTGCGTGCGCTACTGAGGACCCGAGACTCCGCCTTCAGAGCAGGCGACAAGGCGGCCCTAAGAACAGCGAGGG
>CM075008.1:13654353-13704856 GCA_037576675.1 Pangasius sanitwongsei
CTTAAAGGATCTGCTGTTAACGTCTTTGTGCCAGATACCACAGCACACCTTCAGGGATCTAGTGGAGTCCATGCCTCCACGGGTCAGGGCTGTTTTGGCAGCAAAAGGGGGACCAACACAATATTAGGCAGGTGGTCATAATGTTATAGCTGATCGGTGTATGTGTATGCTTTGAAGACCTGGAAAATATTAACATTACATAGTATTCTTGACTGATGTTACTGCACAGCTAATGTTTTCCCTGATGCACTTTACAGTAGGTTCTGTTCGAAATGATACCAACATGAATTAATGTATTCGGTGTTCATGAAGGAACTCATTGTGGCTTATGTCATTATAGTTGTCTCCATCTGTATATGCACGTGAAATGTCTCAGACTACAGAGGAGAGATTAACTAACATGTACAAGGTGTACCCGCCTCGCATTCTGGAGCTTTTAGACATGACTGAGACGACACACCACAAGGTAAAGCACTAGTAAAACCAGACTAGTAAACAAACTGTTGTTGTGAGACTTGGTTATAATTGTACCATTACCATTCTTAAAAATGGACAGAAAGCTTTTGGCTGTACTGGATGTTTTGAATGGGATATTGACTGGTCGTGGTATTTATTCAGGACAAATGAATGCAGGTTGCATGCATACATCGTTCCACTGAGTCAACTCTCTTTTTCTAGTCTATTTTTTTTCCCTCACTTAGTATGTAAATTGGTGTCAAATAAGTCATATTAAGGGGAATGCTGTGGGGAAATGGAGGTCTTAGAAAAAATGACCTTCTGATGTTCATATTTCAGTGCTGAGAGGCTTTCTGTTTTGTTCCCAGTTTTCTGCTGTAGATGTGGACCAGCCTTTTTTCCAGCCTTACCCGTCTGAGATTGTGTTCCAGAACTACCTGCCCTCTGAGACGTATGAAGTGCCGCTGGTGTTACGCAATAATGACAAGGTGACTTCACTTTATAATCCATAATTTCTTCTAAAACCTTGGGAAGAGTTATTAGCAGGTGAGATTTATTGTTCTGCTGAAAGCCACTATCCCACCTGAACGTCAGCACCAGACAAACCCAATGTAGCCATAAGTATTTGCGCAGTGACTCAATTGTTGTAATTTTGTGTGGCCTGTTTCCTTGTTATTTCATGACAAAAGGTCTGAATTCCAAGTGTTGAATTTGCATTTGGTAGCTGTTCATAGGAACTCTGGTGGTGCTGTGGTGGTATACAGAGGAAAAAAAAAAAAAAAAAAAAAGTGTCATTGTCATACATGTTGTTCTGCACATGTATATGTACATGTCGGTACACTCTGATTTACCCCAAACTGAATTCACTCAGTTACAAAAGAAAGAGATTATTCAAAGCATTAATGTAATAACCCTGGAAGAACTGTGGACTCTTTTTACATTTCAAACTAAAAAATAAAAAGTCTCACATAGAAAGATATGAAACAGAATTACTCCACAGTGTACCTATAGCTTAGAGAAAACAAGAACATACAGTATATGCTGAATGATCAATCACTGACATTATGGGACTAAGTAGTGCAGTGCAGTGGGCTCTCTCCTCAATATGTAACTAAACCAATTACAGCTCAACTGCAAATAAGGCTTAATAGTATATGTGTAGTGCCAGTGGGCTGTTTATTATTTTAACAGTGTGGCATCGTCCCAGAACTGTTGTGAATTCTGAAATCTTTTCTTTTAACAATAAACGTGTATCGAATATTTTCACACCAAAACCACACAGGACAACAAACTTGTGATAATATCACAGCCAAGCAAGTCATTACATTTCCCATTCTATTTATACATTTAAAAGACAGCAAATACATCCAGTACAATTTAAAAAATATACCTGGACAGTCCAAGGTTAAGGTCTAACAATGGCTCACTGGTAGTGTTGGCAGTCATGGGGTTTCAACTGATAACCTTCTGATCACTACATCAGAACCTCTGCCCTTCCAGCTAATCTGGTTCAACTCATGAGTCTGGCTTGTTAGAACAAGAAACAATGTAAACTGTACAAGTCTTAAGGACTGAAAATGCCACATGAATGATATAATTTTAGCAACATTCTCAAATGGCATGTGCATAACACAAGTACACATTTGGTCATATCTAAGGCTCGTGGCTAGATGTCGGTTCTCCTACTTCTTGCAGATCCCTCGCCTGGTGAAGGTGGTTGAAGATGACTCCCTGTATTTCAAAGTGGTGAGCCCAGTAGATGTATGCAACAAAGTAGCCCCGGGCATGGCATCCACTTTTACAGTTCTATTCACCCCACAGGAGAACAAGGTACACTTTACTCGAGTTTACATTTCCAGGTGACTGTGTGAACATGTAATAGCACCACACTGAAATTAAGGGAAGAGGAAGCCTGGTTTTAAAAAATCATTGTAGGAAGGCAGTTAATCGCAAATATGTGCTAATAATACACTGCTGCTTTTGTTGCTTGCTAATCAAATTCACTGCTCAGTTTTGTGTATCCAGATATCACAGTGGAACTCATGACCATAGTAAAATTAAAGAAACTGAATTTGATTGTATTTCAGTATACATGTCCAGTTAAAGCGCGTAACTGTCATGAGACCTGATACAGAAGGAACTTCTTCGTGTCTTGGTGATTCTGCCTGTTTGCAGAGAACGATCAATACCAATTGTTGCATGATGGCTTAACATCTTTTATTATGGATTAAAGTCCAAGTTTGTTTAAGGGGTTCATGCATTGCAATGCAATAAAGGAATGGGGCCTGTGAGACATTCTGTTTCTTCTAACACCCACTCTCTTCCCATTAGCTGCCTTTCTGCAGTCTGATGTATAGGTGACTAATCTGCTTTTCCATGGCGGCACATTAATACTGATTGTAGCATGGTCCCACTCCAGAGCGAGTCCTCCTGGAGTGAGACACTGCAATCCAATCACTGCTCACTTTCTAATAGGAAACATCCTGGGGTCATATTGATGACTTATGGTTTATGGTGCTCAATGTTATCAGAAAGAGCCAGGGTGTATAATGTTATTTTATTTCATACAGTGCAAGAACACACCGAAACTAATAGGATTTAGTTTCAACTCATTTGGAGTATGACTCAGGTGGAATGTGACTTGGTTGGAATGTGACTGTGTTGGCATGTGACTTGGTTGGAATGAAAATGATCAATTTTTTCTGAAAGCATTCCCACAGATGACACTAAGGCAATGCCCCATAGTAGAGTCTATTGTTCATTTATTCATTCATTCATCTTCAGTAACCTCTTTATCCTGGTCAGGGTCGTGGTTGGTCCTGAGCCTATCCCGGGAACATTGGGCACCTTGGAATGGATGCCTTGAATGGGACGCCAGTCCATCCCAGGGCAAGAGTCCATTATGGCATATAGATCTAAAGATTACAGTAGTCTTCTCAGAGGAGGCCAGGTTTTTAGTATTTAGAAAGTAAACGATGGTGCCTTGTCTTGAACAAAGCTGTCAAAGTTGTGCAGTATATCCAATACATGTGCAATTTTATAGCCTCAAGAGAAAGACTAAACTTTGTGGTATAAATGATGTTAGAGAAAACTGTATATAGCTGCACTGTGTTTTTATCCTGTTCATGTTATAAACACATTGCTGTAAATCAGGCCTATGTAATTTATAGGTATTCTGATGTCACCTTATATAACAAACTCATGTAGCTTAGCTTTCCACTTCCACATATGGTCTTTTTGATAGGACTATATCCACTGGATAATCTGTATGACTGAGAGGGAGAAGTTTGAGGTGCCCATCCGGGCAATAGGCCCACGTGCCATCCTGGACTTTCCAGATGAGCTGCACTTTTCTCTGTGTCCTGTCAAGTGTTCATCTCAGAAAACCCTCCTGGTACGCAATATTGGAAAAGACGAGGCCAAATTTCAGCTCAGCACACAGAAGTAAGCACACACTATAGTTAAGTGAAACAGTTGTTGCTCAATGCATTTTATTTGCATATATGAATGTGCTTATTTGCTGAGGATCTATTTTCTTCTCCCCATAGCCCATTTTCTGTCGAACCTTCAGTAGGGACCCTTAGTGTTGGAGAGAGCATGCAGGTGACTGTTGATTTTCTACCCAGAACTACAGGAGACCACAGCCAACAACTACTTCTCCACTACCACACAGGTTCAGTATTTACACCTGTACTGCCTGCCATTATAGTGGATATAACTCCACAGTCACATAGATATGGCTTATGGGTAGTTTAATATATCAACAGATGTGGCTAAGAATTATATTCTTGACAAACACATAATCAGTTAAACATTTGATTATATGAATTATTAAACAAATAATTCAAATAACATGAATTGATTTTTACAGTCATTTATAAATATGCACCTCCATTATTAAAGTTCTATTGTGGAGCAATCTAACCTTATCAAATGAAGTAGGACTGAACTAATTTATCTGTTTTTGACTGGCACCATGGAATTACAGAGGTAGTTCTCTCCAACCTACCCCTGTGGCTAATGTGGTAAAACACATCGAATCACTTCTGTAGCCAGGTGGAAAAAAACACAGCATTGGCGCTTTAAGGCGTTTTCCTGTTATTTGATTTGTTATTCTGATAATGCTTGGTACAAGTTGTTTTTGATGGACTGCTTAATGAAAAGAAAAGCTATTCAAAGAGAACATTTCCTTGTTGTGTTTCTTTCTGATGTTTTCTATCACAGTAATGTTAGCAATTCTGAGATGCTGGTTGTATGCATTAAAATATGACCTTTATAAATGGCACTTGGGGGTTTAAAAGTTGATAAGATTTAGCTGATGGTGCAAGAGCTCGAGGCTCAAAGCACTGCTTATGATGATGCAAATGATGATTCTTCTTTAATAAGAATAAGAAATTTTATTTGTGAGTGTGTGTGTGTGTGTGTGTGTGTGTGTGTGGGAGTGTTTGTGTATGCACATTCTCTGCTGAATGTGGCTGAGCTGTCTCAGTGCATTAGAACACAGGTCTTCTGAAGGCTAAAGCTATTAACATTTCATAATACACACATTTCTAAAACCACCACTTTGAGACCATTAAGGGAGTATCATTTTTAATTTAGCACCTTACGATTTTATCTGTCCACTGAATTTAGATATAACACAGTTGTGAGCTGCTTTATAGCACAGTTGTGATCTTTCACAGTAATGTTTTCAGTTCTGAGATACTGGTTTACCTGGTTTACCTGTCCTTCTGTCCCACTGCCAGAAGGACAGGTAAACAGGTTGTAGTAGGTATGTCTACTTTAATTACTTTTGTCTATAAGTAATGCCATATTTGGATTCCACATCTTAACAACTGTGCAGTGAGCTTAAAGAGTATGACTTTGCAGTCTCTCTGGAAGCTATGTCTTCTAAATTGTTATTTTCTAGCCGTTATAGAGACTGTCTGTGTTCTGACTAGCATGGCCAGGGATGAGATGAGTTGATCCATTGTATATTTCTGGATACTGCTTTTATTGTTCATCTGCTTGCTTGGTGCAGTGAAATACATATGAGAAACAGAGATGCACCATGTCTCTTAATGCACCATTGCTCTTCTTACCAGCACCAGTGAGTCTGGACTGTGTCTACTCTTCATACAGTGAGAGCTCTTTCACATTGACTTCTTAAGGGAAACTTCAGCACCCCTCCCTCATCCTCTTACCACCACCCCAAATGTGTAATATGTTTTTCCAAATTGATGCTATAAATAAAGGACTGCATATTTCCAAGTTTGCTATGACAAATAGTTTCTTGTATCCAAAGTAACATGCATATCTCATTCTGTGAATTTTTTCGATTATGAATTAGGTCTGGGGCATAACTGACAGCTCCTTTGCCATTAACGCTGTTCACAAGGTAGTGAAATCTCATTACAGTGTTTGGGGACGAGATGGCCAGGGGAGCTACAGGCGCCTCAATGGTGGATAAATGTCAAGACTTAGACAGGGATAACTAATGAAAGAAAACAGCTGCATACTCACAAATAAAAAAAACAACCTTTTGTGAGTTTTCACATATTAAACCAAAAAGAAACAAACAAATACATGGATCACAGTTCTGCCACCATAATGCCGTCCTCTCTATTGCTTAGCATGCAGGATGATCACTACCACATACTTATTAAAGGTCTTCATACTATTCTTGAGGCGGTGCACTGTTCAAAATCAACCAAACTGCACCAAATGTTTGTTGGTACGTACTGTATGTGTTATAATAGTGAGGTAAGCAATATATAATTGTATTTTCTTTCTCTTACTCAGCTCTGCCTACCCGGATATCTTACACAGTCTTTGGGATGATTGGCGATCTGCATCGTTTCAGTATAGCTTTTTGGTTGCAGATTTCTATGCTATTTGAGCATTAACTCACTTTTTGCTCACTTAACTCAACTGTGAATATGACCCTGTGAGATTATAAATTTATTGAACTGGTGTCCAAAGCTGACTATGAAAGAGAGTTCTCTTCTTGGCTGTTTAGTCCACTGAATTAGTGTCAGTGAAGAGATACGGAAGTGAAACTTGTGCTTGTGCTTTACATTTAAGTTCTAGCTAGCTACATTCTTGCGGTTAAATTCTGCATGGGCCATTTAAACAGATTCACAGTTGAAAATAGTAACTAGGCTAGTTTCTTGGTCAGAATAGTAGATCACTATAGAATATGTAGTGTTACTGGTAGAACACTGGTGCACATTTTAATATAATATTTAGAGAAGTGTTTAGAACATACACGTGAATTGTCTTTCTGCAAAACTTAGTCCACAGTTTTTAAATATACACCTTTCCGTGTAGAGAATGTTTTAATATCAACTTTTACAAATATCGACTCCATTTTTTCCCTTACCCATCTCCAAAAGTGGAACTGTTTTCACATTTATTTACTACATGGTCAAAAGTCTGTGGGTACCTGACCATCACACCCATATATGGGCCTTCCCGAATTGTTGCCACAAAGTGGGAAGCACACAATTATATAGGATGTCGTTGTGTGCTGTTGCATTACAAGTTCTCTTCAGTGGAACCAAGGAGCCCAAATATGTTCCAGCTTGACAATACTCCTGTGCACAAAGTGAGGTCATTAATGACATGGTTTGCCAGTGGAAGAACTCAAATGGCCTGCACAAAGCCATGACCTCAAGCCCACTGAACACCTCTGGGATGAATTGGAATGCCAACTGCACTCCAGACCTCAACATCAGTGCCTGACCTTACTAATGCCACATTTCAAAATTTAGTGGAAAGCCTTCCCAGAATAAATCTGAAATGGGATGTTCAAAAAGCAACTATGGGTTTGATGGTAAGGTGTTCACAAACCTTTGGCCATATAGTGTATTTGGAGATCGTGCTGGATTGCCTTGTATTTGTTAGAAGTTACTATGGCAATCATTGCTTTGCTTCTCACTGATTAATTTTTTTTTTTTTTTTTTTTTTTTTTTAAAAACAACCTCACCCTGCTTAATAGTCACTTTTGTACAACTTGTCCCATTCCATTCAAACATATAAGAACAATAAAAGTAAATAGTAGATAACACATATTTGGATACATTTTTCAGTTATGATTAAATCTGTGCAAAAGACAAGCAGTGTAGGCCAGCAAAACTGTTTCATTCATTCATCATCAAAACGTGACCGCGTTACTGGTTAAAGCTATGGTGGATCCCAAGCCTATTCCAGGAACACTGGTGGTGAGGCAGGAACACACCCTGGACGGGATGCCTGTCCATTGCAGGGCACCATGCACCATGTCCACACAAGGATAGGAATGTCTGACAGTTTTGACCTTGCTGGGACATTTATCTGGTCCCCATGAGTGAAAATTTATCTTTTCTTAAAAATAAATTAAAGAGCCAGATGTTTCCTTCTGGTTACTGAGGTTAAGGTTAGTGTTAGGTTAGGTGTAGGCATAGAATTAATTAGCTACATTAATAATTATGTCAGTGGAAGGTCCTCACAAAGTTAGTATGACAAATGTTTTTATGTGTGTGTGTGTGTGTTGTCTGTTATTTGCCTATGTCAGCTCTGTACTGACAGGGTCACTGGTGTTAAGTCTCATTTGTCACGACGACACGTTTTTCTATGTCTTTTTCCCAAAGCGTCTTCCTCTATCTCAACACTTGAACATCACTACTAATAAATTTGCTTGGAGCAAAACAGATGTGCCAGCTCCTTTTGTTCCTGCTCTGCTAAAATGTGGTCCATCTAGATATTGGCAGACATGCTGCAATAAGAGCAGTACAGAACATATCATGTTACCGTGATCCTCACTAAGCTGCACTCACTCACAAAAGTAAAGCAGTGGCAGAGAAACACAAGAATTAGTGGCAAAAGAGATTAGAACAAAAATGTCAAGTTTCTTCCTGTTTGAGGATCTGTGTTTTTTTTTTTATCAGGCAAATAATATGGTTACTATTTGCTGTGATTAGTTGATCATTGAAACAGGTTTTGTCTCTGACAGAAATGACAATAACAGCTGTGTAAATGTAGATAATTAGGTGCTCGGTATCCTGCATACAAAACAACTTTCCAGTGTTGTTTGGACAGTTATTATCAAAGAGCGGGAAAAACAGGCACATGAGGGTGAGGTTACACTGCAATTGATACCAAACCATCCCCAGTGGGCGTCAAGTGATCATCTTCCAGGCCTCTGGTGACCTCCCTGTTTGCGTCTAGGCCCCTATAGAATAGAGCCATGAGAAAGAACCATGGTGATTTCTTATTGATTTCATAATGAGAAAAATAGATGCATTCCCTGTAGAATGCATGCAGCAATCATATAAATGCGATCATTTTTGGAACAGCAGAAAAAGGTGTACTCTATTTTTTCTGCAGGGCTCATCATTTGTCTGTATGTTGGAAAAGAATTTGGACAGTGTACAAATACTGTTTAGAATCACAGTGGGGTTCTCAGTTTACAGTAAATCAAGAAAGTACATTTTTATTGCTCATGTGCTGTTGAAGCTTTCACTTGCAGTTTTTTGTGCATCTGAGTGTCAGTCTATAGAGTGCTAGAATGCTTGACTTCTGCCGAAGGATACAGTTTACCTAACTGTGGAAAAATATATTTCAAAAACCATAACTATGTACATTATCTTAGCTCTTTAAGGGTCTTCAAGGAGACATTTTTAGTGCTTATTTCTGATGAATCCTTTGACCTGTTATGTCAGTACAAACTGAAACCATACTCTGTGTTTTTTTGTTTTTTTTTATTTGAATACTCTCCAGTTTGTGTGCTCGGCTGTGAGTGTGTTTTCAGTCATTGTTTTGTTAGGTCAGGATATCTGGTCGAGCATGAAGCTGCTGCTTTGAATGTAGCCAAATGAACAAAAATCAGTCAAAATACTGGAATAATTTACATACTCTGCTCCTGACTTGGCTCCTTGTTTTGAATCGCACTTTTTTATGTTGTTGGTTGCTGTGGAGTCATGTGACTGCGTGACCCTGGAGAGCACTTGTTTAAATAGATAATTAAGTGCCAACTCAGCAGTCCAACAGTGCCACCTTGGTGTCCATTCAAAAGTAATTATAAACTGTACTTGTCCTCAGCTTAATCTTTTGTCCTTTCAAAGCATTTGATTTTTATTTTTACATAAATAAATCTGCTGAGTAAAAATATTATTTATCAAACTCAGTCAGTACCTTAATGCTAATCAACATATGTAAAATTCCAGTGACTCCAGTGTATATTTGCTCAGTTCAGTGTGGATAATTCAAGAGGTGAATAATAAAGCAAAGCGATCTATTTTTGTTCTTCTATAGGAGAAGACATTTACATCAGTTTGTATGGAGCCGCCACAGATATCAATGTGAGGCTGGATAAGAACTCACTATGGGTGGAGAAGACCTATATCACCATGGCCAACCAGCGCACAGTGGCTATCCTGAACAGAAGTGACTCCATAGTGCATTTCCAGTGGAAGAGCTTTGCCACTGAGATGGAGGAGGAACAGCATAGACTAAGGTCTAATTAGCTTGGCTAAAGCAGTGTTAATAGATTCCCCAGAGAAATGCCAGTTTTCTTCCTGTCCGTTTAAGTTACCTCCTTAAATTCCCAGATTACAGTTCAAATCAACAAAGCAACTTATGTTGATTATGTTCATTACACTATGTCATATAGATAAAAGACAAAATGTATTACATGTTTAGAAAGAATACCTAATGTTTGGTATGATCATATTGTTAGATTAACATAGGTCAGTCTTTATGACTACAGCAGCAGTTCTTAGGAAGTATATTTGTTATCCAGATAAGATTAGCCTCTGAAGCAGGATCAGGCATAAACAGACAAGACAGGAACAGACAGGAAGTATAAGTCTGTAGGGTATCCAGGTGAGCTAAAAGTCCACAGCAGCAGGGTATGGGTTATAAGTGCAGGAAATCTCCAGATTATTCAATAACTACAGTGAAATTAATATGAAAGGCATGTATCAGAATGCTGCCCCACTTAAAGGGACTGAGATGCTCTCCCTTACAGAAGCAGTCATGAATATCAGGGACCTTCTCCCTCTTTCTTCCTTTCGCTATCTCTCTCCCTCTCCTTTTCTATCTAGGTTCTTTTCTGAGCTGCAGCAGGAGGAGGATGACGAGATGGAACAGTTTTTAACAGAGTGTGGCGCTGACCCCACTCTCCGAGACCGCCTCTCAGTGCTCTCACGCACCTTCCAGCATAGACGCAAGCAGCTTCATCAGGACAGCCTGGCTTTCAGTGACCAACACATCATCATAGAGCCACAGGTGTCTAATGGACACACACACACACACACACACACACACACACACACACACACACAAAACCAGTGGTTGAAGAAATTCACAAATCATTCACCTGAGTGAATAGAAAAATATTTGAATTAAAATAGGAAATAACTATATGTAGATATCATGAACATAAACATTGCAAAAATGTTTTCTTAAACTTTAAACACAAATATAAAATGCATATATTAAACAAAACAGTTCAATAATTCAACTTAGCAATTTAAAACCATTCTATACTATCAGTAGTGTTTAATTAACCCTGTACCATTTCACAGACCCAACCCACATAACAACCTTTTTCTATTTGCACAGGTTTTCTATAAATATATGGACAATCCCATTAATACTTTGTGACCTATTTAGATATAACAAGAAGTTCTTTGATGCTATTTAAAAACGTGAGGAAAGTCAGGATTTAGAGTTAAGGGGTATGACAAAATTTAAGCTTTTGGACGATGTGCAATATAATTCAAAAATATACTTCAGAGAAAATATTTTCTTGAACATACTAGAAAAATTGTATTAACCACAGAAACACTGTATGCATCTGAGTATTAAATGCAAAGTGAGAGTGACTGCCATTAAGGGCTGTAATACTGTAATAAGGGCTTCGAGTACTATACAGCATACCCATAGAGTTAGTGAGATACCAATGAAATGTATTAAAGAGTATGTATGATCTATGCTGCATTTCAATACAATCATTCAAGTGAAATGAACTGCATCATTCAATCAAGTTGCAGTCAGGGATTTTGGCAGAGGTTAGCTGAAGAATCTGTTTTGAAATTCAAAATTCAAACAAATACAGCAAGCTCCTCCCGTCAGTATTCCTTCCAAAGCCATGCCCCCAAAACAAATACACATGTGCTGCTTAGGCTAGTACACCTGCATGCTAATGCCTGTGGGGGAGCATAATAAACTGACAGGCAAATAGAGACTTCTCCTTGTACTGATTGGTTGGATCAACGACATTTTACCTATTGTTCACAGAGCCTGAGATTCCACAAAATACAGTTTCTTTTATTATATATTAAGAATGTGAGGGGCTCTAAATGTTAAGTACCTCATTGCATATCTCCAAATACTGTTGTACTCTGGTGTGTGGAGAGAACACAAGCATGCCTGCTTTTTTAGCAAAACTAATTATCGTTATGCAATCCGGTGTGCATATTGCATATCCTCATAAAGAAAATGTTGCAGTAAAAAAACACTGCAGCTAATATTATCTACCTTTTAACAAGAGTTTTAAGACAGCAGCTTTTTTTTTCTTTTTTTCCCGTAGTTCCGCATTGCTCCTATTCTACCGAGTGTTTCTGCTGGAGTAAATCTGTCGTGTTGCCACATTCAGTTTCATTTGGTTTCATACAAACTTTACACATCACCCCATTAAAACTAGTTAACTGTTAAAATAGTTATGTTTAACATCATGTTTAGCATGCAACATCATCACCTTGATTTTCAATGAGTTTAAGCGCACTAGCTAGTATAAAGCTTTTTTTTTTTTTTCGATGGCATAATGTTTATAGAAGTTCCCTTGTTTGATCAGAATAGCAAGAACTGCTATTATTCATCAACACAGTGGTCTACAGGATATCCTTTTTTGCATTTTTGATATCTACTGCCCATCAGGAATGATCATGCTTGTCCTCTTTTGAGCTATATTACATACTAGGGAAATACCACAAATCTGTGACATCGCTCAAATACATACACATACAGACACACACACACACGCGCACGCACGCGTGTGCACAGACACACACACACACACACAAATACACACAATAAGATAGGTACACAGTTTTTTATTGAGGAAAAGTGAACATGCACTTACATCATTATATATTTAGAGTGCTGATAGAACCCAACAGAACCCTGTTTTAACTCAACTCTAAATTCTCAGTTTAGGCCAATAATTACTTTGTAATTCAACAGATAACCATTTTTAACATTCAACAAAGGATGCCAGCTGCCACACTTTCACCACCTGAGGTATTTTTTTTTAAATGAGAGAGAAATGCTGTTTTGCAAGGTAGTTATTTTTATGCATTTTGGTTTTAATTTATTTTTTTCTTGGACTAAATGCAGCTTCATCTACATTTTATTATAAGTGCAGGGGGATGTGTTCATCTTTTGTCTCTTTTGAAAAAGAATTTCTCAGTTGAAAAATAACACACATTTAACTACCAAAGGGCACCCTTGTCAGCAAACGTCTTTGCGTTATAGTTATAAATATCTGTGATGTTATTCCCCAGTAAATTCTCCAGTGAATTACTGTTGTAGCATAAAGCTTACCGTACACCGTAACCCGTAACTGGAGACAGACAATGGTTTTTAATTGTAGCTTTGTAAGTCTCTGTTGTGGAAACTGTTGAGCTTACTTTTTACAATACTTTTTATTCAGTTTACAGTCAATATGCTTAGAAATGATTGAAATATTATTTACAATATTATTGGTTTAAATAGACTTTTTCCTTGTTTGTGTAAAATGTTCTTTATTCGTTGGAAGCATTATGCTGGCATGCTTTGGATCCACTTGTCCCCTTAGGGGAAAGAGTCAGTGCAAATCAATACAAAGTTATTGTGACTGATCACCTTTATCCAATGATGAAACATGTCTATCCTGATGGGAGCATAGCCCCATTCACAGGGCATGAGGGCTCACTAAATGGTTTGATGAGTATGAAAATGATATAGATCACGTTAGACGCACCAACTAAGGGAGCCTCTTTTAGATATTTAAACATACACAAAAAATGATGTGATATTTTTAATTTGTCTGCCAACAATGTCCTCTTTTCAATTATACTCCATATGCAAATCTGTGGAGCAAAACACACACATATTAGGGTCGATGACTTAAGTTCCTAAGATACACCAATACACCAAGAAATTTTTTTGACTATGCTTACGCAGATGATTTTCTGGGTGGCCCATTCACCTGTGTGTAGTTCACGCTTCTGAGGTTGCCAGATTTTTCTTGAGTAGAGGTGTCCGGGACGGAGTTTCGATATACTGTAGCGTCCAAACCACAACGTTTAAACACAAGCACTTGCCAAACCTGTTCCAACATGACAATACCACTGTGCGCAAAGCGAGCTCCATGAAGACACGGTTTGCCAAGGTTGAAATGGAGGAACTCCATGCACAGAGCCCTGACCTCAACACCACTGAACACCTTTGTGATGAAATGGAATGCCGAATAAGCCCCAGGCCTTCTCACCTGACATCACTGCCTGACCTCACTAAAGCTCTTGTGTCTGAATGACCACAAATCCTCACAGCCAAAATCTAGTGGAAAGGCTTCCCAGAAGAGTGCAGGTTATTATAACAGCAAACTTGACCCACAAATCTTTGGCCATATAGTGTTGTATAGACCAGCCTGAAGCCTGGGGTGTCCATGTACTGTAACCATATACACTCACCATCCACTTCATTAGGAACACCTGTACACCTGCACATTCATGCAGTTATCTAATCAGCCAATCATGTGGCAGCAGCACAATGCAAAAAACCATGCAGATACAGGTCAAGAGCTTCAGTTAATGTTCACATCAAACCTCAGAATGAAGAAAAAGTGTCATCTCTGTGACTTTGATTGTTGCATGGATATTGGTACTAGATGGGCTGGTTTGAGTATTTCAGAAACTGATGATTTCCTGAATCTTCAGCTGTCCAGTTTGAGTAAGCCTATGCCCATGATAGCCTCTGAAATACTCAAACAGCCCATCTGGCACCAACATCCATGCCATGGGTAAAGTCACAGAGATCACGCTTTAAAGCAGCATCCAGATTGTTTTTTTGTGGGTCTGTTATGGATGGGTGAGTAAATGGTTTTGTGTGCTGTGGTTTTGGACTCGTGCCTGTCTTTTCATTTTCTCATCCATCCACCCGTCCTGGATGAGAGAGACAGATCTATCTCAGTGGTTTACTCTGCTCCACAAGATACCAGCTCAACACTTTGATGAAACATGTCCCCCTCTCCCTCATTCACTCCTCCCTTAACACTAATATTAGGACATTCACTGTGTTTGGAAGTAAAGGCAGTGGGCGTATACCAGTGAAACACTGTAGTCTTACATTTTTTGGGCAACATTTTCACATTCCTGAGAATGACCGTCCCATGCAGAAGGCTGCTACCTGCAGAATAGAATGCACCTAAAGTCCACATTAAACCCTGCTGCCTATCTGTGTTATCTCTAAAAAGCAAAGGAAATCTGTGCCATGTAGCACTGCGAATTCCTTTATAATGTGTTAAGTCATGAATTTAGACTAATTATAAATTCTATAGTTATTATGCTAATGTTTCCTTCTCCAGGAATGTTTTTTTGTTAGGTTTTATGCATTATTAATTGGCACCACTTTAGGTTTCACTTTTTTACTGTGCATTTTGTCTGATGTGCACTTTTTCATACATTTTCTTTTTTTTTTCTTTTTTATGATATGCACCTTCATCTAAGTGAAGATGGATGTGTTCATCGTTTGTTTGAAAAAGACGACTGTTTTTCTCAGTTGAAAAATAACACACATTTAACTACCAAAGGGCACCCTTGTCAGCAAACGTCTTTGCGTTATAGTTATAAATATCTGTCATGTTATTCCCCGGTACATTCTCCAGTGAATTACTGTTGTAGCATAAAGCTTACCGTACACTGTAACCCGTAACTGGAGACAGACAATGGTTTTTAATTGTAGCTTTGTAAGTCTCTGCTGTGGAAACTAATGGGCTTACTTTTTACAATAATCTTTTTATTCAGTTAACATTCATTACTCTTTACATGATCTATTCAAGCCAGCGCTGCCTTCAAACACATCTGAAAGCAGCTGAAGTGCCTGGGGGTGCAGGTTTTAGCGAAGTGGAGTGGAAAGAATATTATGGTTGAGTTAATGTCTCTCTGTATTGCTTACAGGAGGGGGACATCTGGCCAAACCGCACAGCGGAAATCAGCATCATCTTCAAACCCCAAGAAGCCAAACTTTACCAGCACACCGTATACTGTGATGTCACAGGTACTGGTTAGCCTAATATTGCTGTAGTTAAAAAGAATATCTTTTTAAATGTGTAACAAATATCATTAAGTTGTCTACTTCTTTTAAAGCCAATCGTTGAGTGATTTGCATGTGTGTATTTAAGCCCATCTGTCATAGAAAACCTCATATTTGCATTAGTTTGCAGAGGTTAGTTCCATGAAAGGGTGATGACCTAAGGAAATGTGAGTCTTTTGGGATTTTTGGTCCACAAGCAAAATTCATAGTAACTGTAAAAAAAATTTTGGACCCATCCTCTCATTCTTCATCTTATTAAGGGCTTTTTTCCTTGTCTAACAGAGACTGATCTGTCTGTATTTTGTGTAGAATGTGTTGGTCTATAGGCCACAGCTGCTTAGTTCTGTATTGATTTCCTTGGGGTATTTTATGATATCCTGCCTTGTTTTACATTTGGTTGACATTCATGCATTTATCATATATACTAAATGTGGTTGGTTTTAATTAGGTACTTTTTAAGCTTAGTTAAGCTTTTGATAAAGGGATACTGTGTAACTTGTCAATCAAACCAGCAAGAGTAAGAGACGGTTGAGCAAATATATATTGCAACTTATTATTATTTTTAATTTTACTAATCCAGTGTATTGCTTCAGCATATGAAGCCAGTGATGTATTACAAATGTCCTCATGCAGGCAGAGAGTCTCGTTTGCCACTGCGTATAAAGGGAGAAGGCATGGGGCCCAAGCTGCAGTTTAACTTTGATCTGCTGGACATTGGCAACATTTTTCTTGGCTCCAAGCACAGCTATGAGGTATGAGTAAGCACACTACTGTCCATGCAGAAGTCATCCCAAGCAATGGATAAGATACCCCTAAAAACCCCCAGCTGATTTGACTCTGTATTCAAAGTGAAACCATGTCTTTGGAACCCTTAAGGTGTTATTTACAGATAGATCACTGGTCATTTAATCATACTAAACTTCTCAAACATAGTATAGTATAGTATAGTATAGTACAGTATAGTATAGTATGTATAGTATAACCAAAAAAATATCTTTTTCTCCTATATTTTTTCCAGCAGTTTCATGTGCTATTGTCCTATTTGGTTACATGACTTCTGCACATTTAAAATATGTCTGTAATCATATTATCTTTGAAAGAAGAGAAATTATTAAAGACACATAAGAAGCTATGTTTAAAGTGTATTTTGGAAGCTTATTTGTATTTGAAAATGGCACAAATACATTCTTAAAAAATAATTTTCTGATTTTAATTGAACAAATCGTAATCTAACCATAACACTAAGCCGTAACAATAAAAGGTCTTATGTAACTAAATCCAAGAAACATCCCGATATCCCGTGATCGATATCAAAATCCAACTTCAGTTCACCTCAAATGAATTTATTTCCACGCATTCTACTTGGATTACAGTGCCTTTGCACAACTATTAGCAACAGATTGTGATTCTGTGCTGTATCTGCTCTTAATTTTACCCAAGGTGCTTGTGAGCAATAAGGGAGTTATAGATGCCCCCTATAGGCTTATGCCTCCCACTACAGCTATGGGCCTGTGCTTTTCCTTCAGCCCTCCTGAGGGCATGGTGCCGCCTGGTGCCTGCCATGTTATGGAGGTCCGCTTCTCCTCGGACAAACTGGGCACCTTCTCCGAGGAGTTTTATTTTACTGTTCTGGGGAATCCCCAGCCTCTCATCCTCACATTCAGGTAACTGTCTTATTGTTGACTGATTTTGCCAATGTGCTGCTGCTCCTCCAAGGACACACCATAGTCTTGTTTTAAAAACTCACCTTTTTTTCCATGTAGGTCCTAGCCGTTTGTTATGCAGATTAAATAAATGCGTAATGGTTTCACCTATATAAGTATTGAGTCACAGTTTGGTGAAAGTTCTATAATTCACTTGTCATTCTTGCCACTTCTTTCAGAGTAAGATGGATTACTGTTGAAAATGCTGAAAGTAGAGCTTACAGGAGCACCACTCTTCACTGTCATCTTCCAAATGGATCAGTTTATTTTGTTCTCTCTGTCACAATCTCTCTTTTTCTCTCAGTTTTTACCAGCCTTTTGGTTCTTACTAATTACATACTGAATGAATGAATTAATTACTTTTCATGCTGCATGACCAATGACCTTCACTTTTCAATGGGCAGTGTGGTGTAAATTTAATTGAAAAGCTCTTTGTCCTGTTGTTTGTGGCAGGGGGTGTGTAATGGGCCCGACGTTTCATTTTAACATTCCTGAGCTCGACTTTGGAGAGGTGTCCTTTGGTAAATGAACTTTGTATTGACAATAGCCATGATCGCCTGCTTACCAATAACTCCAGTACCACTTCCTATTTTCCTGATTATTTTCTCTGTTTATTTGCTTCTACTCTCTGCATTGATCCCAAAAGGCTTTCCTCACACACTGACCTGCTCACTTAGCAATACCTCATTGGTATCTATGAGTTTTGGCCTGCGGATCCCTGGAGATGGGATGAGGAGGGACAGTGTGACCAGTACAGAGCAGGTAACAGAGCTGGACAGGAATGACTGGAAGCCAGGAGACAGGGCATCTGAGAGGCCTCGAGAATTCCGAGTGACACCCAGTTCAGGAACCATCCGGGCTCAGAGCCAAATGGACATCAAGGTAGGACTCTGTTTTATTGACTCTTTGTTTCCTCCTTTGACCCTTCTGTGCAAACTCTCACTGCAAATTTGACACAAATTAGAATTGATTTCACTATGCAAAAGTTAGCCTGAATCACTTCAGCTACTGTCTTGTCTGCCCTTTTTAACAACACAGGCTCCCAAGTAAAAAAAAACAAAACTCTTTAATCTATTTTTTAAATCTTTTGCCTTCAAAATTGACTGAGCAGCTCTCAAAATTTGAAATCCATTGAATACAGAACAGACCTCTAATCCCTAATCAGCTTAAGACAGTGCCAAAGTTTTTTTTTTTTTTTTTTAAAGGCTTGCTGTTGTTAAAACTAAAAATGAATGAGCAGACAAAAAAAGGAAGCTCAAATAACTCTCTTAGCCCCATCACCTTGCTTCTCATACCGGATGTCCAGCACTGTGTGTACCTGTCAGCCAATAGTCCTTTCCATCAGGAGTAGCTGTCATCTGCTTTGAAAGGACTAATCTGCTGGCTTTGTCTGGGTGTCTGTGGGCTTCTCCGAGGTCGGGGTGTCTCCTGTCAGTATGCAGGATGTCCTGGTCTCATTCTTTAATAACTCTGTCAACTGTGGGAACTTAAATGAGGCCTGGTGATTCAGAAAGGTCTGCCCGAGTGATCAGCAGCTGGCATATTAAGTATGAAACTGGCATATGGGTCTAAGCACAACATGTACAAGGCAACGTGCAAAGTGTCTTCATCTTCTCATACATATACATTTGAATTAGGATTGCCCAAATGTTAAGAAGTCAGGAAAACATGGGATGAAACATGAAACATGAAGAAATGGGATATTCTTATTCATATTCCTCTTGGTTTATTAATTTTGAGCAATTAGCGATGGATGGTTTTGCATGTGGTTTTGTCCAAAAACCAGGTGTAAATTAGCAGCAGACATGTTGCTCAGAGCAGGATAGCCATGGCTGACACTGGTTGATATTCTTTCACTCATTCTCATAGATATTTTGTGTCATAATACAATACTTTAATACAAGATTTTAGAGCGTTGGTAAAAGAAAGGAAACTGCTAGTAAGGGAAAGTGCTTTAATACTGCTTGTCCATTGGGCTGCTTTTGTCACACAGATCTGGCAACCATGATCATAGAACCTACATCCCACACATGCATCACTTTTCTCACATCTAAGAAAGTTAACACTTTAAACACTGAACTTTTGTCACATTTTTGTTACATTTTCCAAATGTTAAAGAAGACACAAGTGACAACAACACAAATGGAATGCAGTAATTACCCCCTTTCATGCAAACTAGCTTTTGTTGTTCACAGTAGTCTTTTCATTAGGGTCTCTTCAGCTATATCAATGCCATTCACACTGTTTACTTGTCCTGACACAAGAACAACTGCATTTAGTAGGCGTCCATGCCACAGTTTACGTGATGAGATATAGCCTAAGTAAATTAAACATTATTGTCAGACTCATGGTAAGAGCATATTGGGGCCACAAGAAGTCATGTTTTTCACTGCACCTGCTCGCGAATGTATGTCTGGCCCTCAGGACCACTTAATGACAGCTACCCTGGATTAGGAAATGCTATCTAAATATCTCTGCTGCAGTATTATTGGTCAGCATCTGACTTCCATGACTTAGTGTATGTCTGTGTTTTACTTGTACTGTGGTCAGTACTAGAATGACTGCAGCGCAGAGCAGCTGTTTCAACTGCACAGATTTTTTTTTAAAAATCCCGTATTTTGGGATAATTCTGGATTCTGGGATAATTCCAGTAATTATATACACGATTCATATTATTTAAACAAATCCAGTAGCTTTGATATTGTTTACGGATTTTTTTTCCCATTGGGTACATCTGGAGGTGAGCAGTGTCATAAACAGTAATATAATATGTACTGTATATATAACTACGACTGTGTGTGCTGCAGGTGACCTTGTGCTCCAATACAGTGCAGCAATACAGTCTGGCACTGGTGGTGGATGTGCATGGAGTTGGGGAGGAGGTGTTAGCTCTCCCAATTAAGGCTAGGTAGGACATTTATGGTGACACACTCAAGTCTGCTGATACCCTCAAGATGCACAGTGTATAAAGGTTATTTCTTTGCTGATGACTCTCTCTACAGCTGTGTTGTTCCTGAAGTGCACCTGGAGAGTTCTGTGCTTCAGTTCCAGCACTGCTTCCTGGGTTACCCTTATGAGCAGACCATCAGGCTGATTAATGACACAAACCTCCCTGCATGCTATGGCCTTCTAGCCCAGGTAAAATGACTAGAAGTCCATTGTCTTGTGGTTAAGGTTAGGAAATCTTAAGATAAACATAACTGAGAGGAGGCTCTCTGGATTGAGGCTCTTCTTAGCACACAGTACTACACAATTCAGTAGGTTGTATTGTATATTCTGCATGGCTCTCTGACTAGCATGTGAGCAACACTGTGTCTGTGTATACGCAGGAGTATGAGGAGAACCCATCTCTACTGTACTCTACTGCTCATCCACGAGGAGTAATCCAGCCATACAGTACTGAGCAGATTCCTCTGGTTCTACAGGCTAAAACAGTGGGCCAAGTGCAACACACTGCTCTCATTGCAATTTTAGGTCAACAAGATCCTCCGCTGGTGAGCATTTGTGTATATGTGTGCACACATGTAGAAGACCAGTGCCTATTTTCATGCTCACAGTGTATTTTATTATTTCAATAGAACAAATTGAATCAGCTGTAATTTTCAATTTAATTCAATGACCCCTTGCTCCTCCAGTTCCTCTCTGTCTCCCATAGGAGTTGCTCCTGTCCTGCATTGGCCAGGGTCCAGCTGTCTCCCTCTCTGCCACCGAGCTACACTTTGGCACCATTCCAGTACTCACTGACATCCCAAGGACGCTGCAGTTGTTCAACCAGTCCCCCATCCCGGCCCGGTTCTTGGCACAAATGGTGGGTCTAGCCCTATTTTTATCATAGCCAAAATGTGACAAGAAGTGACAAGTATACTTTCTCTTTACAGCAGGCTATGCTTTTTTCCACAGCCCACATGCTCATTAAATTTTAATTAATTCTTAGCTTAATTGAGTGTATAATAAATGAGGTGATTGGCAGAGTTGTTTTTTAACTTTGTAGTTAATTGGCTACCAATGACTGCACATCGAACATTGCCCTGTCATTCTATTAGACTGGACAGTTGTGTCAGGCAACAATCTCTTAATAGTCTTCTTTATTGTCTGTTCTTCTACAAACAATGTTATTTAGTCTGATTTTGGGAGCTTAGTCCAATCTCCCACCAACCAGTAGACATATGCCTAAGGATAAAACCAAACCTAATCAGTCCCTGGAAGTCACATACAGTAGCTTATTTAACTATTCTAATTTTTCTTCATCTCTGTTTTCTCTTTTATTAGGAGGGAGTCCCTATACACTTGCTGGCCAGTTAAATAGGAACACCTGTACCCCTTCTCATTCATGCAATTATCCAATCAGCCAATCATGTGGCAGCAGTGCAGTGCATAAAATCATGCAGTTCTGTGGGCAGAAATGCCTTATCGACGAGAGTGGTCAGAGGAGAATGGCCAAACTCTTTAGAGTCGCTGAGAACACATTTTTCCCCCATTCTGATGTTTGATATGAATATTAACGAAGCTCTTGCAGTGTATCTGATTTTGAATGCATACAGGCAACTGCACACAGATGTGCAGACATTAGGACTCCTCAGGTGTGGACTTTTTCTCATGCTTAATGTTGCAGCATTAAATAAATTCTCTGACCCTATCTCCCTCTATAAGGCTGATGACCTGCGCAGTGGTTAAACAAGAGGCTTAATAAAACTTTTTTCAGGTTCAATAAATCATAAATTTTCTTGGGTTACATTACAGGCTCTCGAAAGTGTGGGCTTCCAACCAGGAAGAGGCACTGTAGTGTGCCAGAAGAGTGTTCATTTTTATAATATCTGATTAATTTGTTTTTTATATGTTTATGAATGTGTCTGTAGTGCTCCTTCATACTGTAGCAGTGTTAGGCGTTTGGAACACCTAGAGATTTATTCCATCTTAAACCTCTCTAGTGTGATGAGGTTCAAAGCAATCAATGGTGTTAAACCTTGCTAATGCAAGCCTGATCTGATTATTGAAATTTCAGCCCTCTTGCTGTTCACTTGGATTCTTCTCTCAAGGGGAAGCCATCCCGTTTTTGATCCAGTCCCCTATTGACCATCTGTCTCTCTCTCTCTCTCTCTCTCTCTCTCTCTCTCTCTCTCTGTAATAAAAGCTGAGTGAGTGATCTATGACTCCCTGATGGCTCCTCTGTATTCTCATATGGCTGAAATGATTTGTCTCCTTTCCTGAGTGCCATCTTCATTGCAGAGAATGGTGTACTTGCCATTTTCCACTGCTCGAAGGGCAATCTCTGCTGCTGTTTGTACCACTGATTGTATTGTACTACATGTTCCATCCCTTTTTGTTCTGGGGACTAAAGAGTTGACAACAGACTTGAGACTGTAAAACTACACACAGTGACTTGCAAGAACATTTATTACTTTGTCCAGAGTTTGATTCAAACTGTAGCCCACGGTGTGGGCTCTGGTTCTTAGTTTGAACTTCCTCCGTTCATTCTTCACATTGGCAGAGCTGAGTGCCAGTATGCTTCTGGAGAGTACATAGGCTGTAAATGGGTGTCTTTAGGGCAGTTTGTAGAATTCTGGCTTAGGCACAGCAACTTTAAGAAGCTTGGGAGAGTTGCTGCTGGACTAGAAATGGAATTGCACACATACATTTTGCGAATAATGTTAACATTCAAATACAGCTATACATGCAGTATTTTTAACTGATCCTTCCTAGTATTCTATAATAAAGTCTTAATTCATTTCATAACCCATTTTTACATGATGATTAACTATATTAAGTGGCACGAACCATGAGCATATATTTTTATGGATGCGAAATCCATTTTAGAATAGTGAACACTTCCTAAGTCGACCATTGCTGTGACATTTTCTAACCCATTTTGAAAAACTGGCCTTGCATTACTGCTTAAGCAAGGGCTTAGCATTCCTGTCCCATTACAACACATTTTTGGGGATGCACACTATAATTAATGTTACCCCATTTCAAAAAAATAAGCTACATCACCCAACTACCATCTACATTCAACAGACTCAACTGTTTTATCTGTGAAAAAAAAAAATGAACAACTCAGACTTGAAATGAATATCAGTTGATGTGATTATGCACAGAACATGATAAACTAAATAAAAACATGATAACTAGATAAAAACAAGTTGCTTCTATCACTGCGCAAAAGATTTAATTTGATTGGCTATTTAAGGAGCAATCCAGCCACATCTCTTGATACTAAGTTCATTCTTGCGTCCTTTTTTTGAAAGGTTTCTGTCTGTGCCTATGGTCATGAAAGTACTGAGAATGTATAATGCTATTTTCTTGCTCTATGATTCCGAAAATATGGGCCTCTGTCTTAACATCCTGCAGGCATATGTATTTCACTTTGGAGGAGTTTGTGACCAAAAAAGTTTGTACTTTAATATTTAACAAACAAGGTGTACTTCTACATCACAGCATGCACTTGAAATGAGTAGAAGCTTTATCCCTGTATTTGGTCTAACTAGCTTTCTGTTTCACCATGGCTGAATGGAACAAGAGATGTAGGTGGGATGTGATGAATGCAAATAGCTGCATGAGCCATGCAGAAAAAGATAAATAATATGCCATTAATCAGGAAAAACCCCCACACAGCACTCCTCCCTTACTTTGAAAATCCCAGTTAAAACCTTATCCAGGAGATGTCACTCAGCACTGCATTATGGGAATTGATTTCAATCTGCCTTTCAGCTAGTTAACACTGCTTTCAAGAGAAAAAAGCAAATGAAGATGGAGGGGGTGCTGTGTGGTGATGCTTATTAAAAAAAAAAAAAAAAAATCTGAAGGGATCAAAAATCAAAAGTGAACATGAAGCACCTGGCTTATGAAGTTATGCTCTGTCAAAATCCCTCACTGTAGGTGCTAGGGTCCCACAGCTGATAAAACATCAGCAGAACACTTATTGCTTGCATTAGCCTGCCTGCACTCTTCCTCAATCTGAAAGATTAGTCCTCTCTGCCTACAATCTGATAGATTAACTCTCTGTCTACAGTTTTCCTCTTCCCTCTCTTGCTGTCCTCTTCTACTCCTTGCAGCCATTCTCCTGAGAGCATTCTTAGATTAATTGACTCTGGCAGTGGTCATACACATACACATATTCGCACTCTGGACCATTCCAAAGCGACTGTGACTATGCCCTACTCTGTCCAAAGGTTACACCATTGAGAATAAGAACTCTGAAGGGTATAACTCTGAACAGCCATTTCAAACTTATTTCACTGTTATTTTTCAAAGCCAGAACTAGACTTCACTGTTGCACAATCACTGACACTTGTTTAAAAAAAAAAAAAAAAAAAATATATATAATAATGAACAGATGGACAAAGCAGAGGAAACTTCCCCATGCTGCCAGTCAGTTGTTGTACATTTTTAGACGCTAACAAGTACAAATGAGCTGTTACCTGAGGTGGAGATGAAAGTATTAAATCAAATAAATTCGCTGCAGGAGCTGTTTAATTCTTTTTAGTTAAAGTTGTAAAACAGTGCAAAGAATCTTAGGGGCAAAGTGTCCATCAGTAGTTCGCTTTGATGATTATCAAATGCATTTCATCACTTAAGCTTGGAACAACTCTACGAATAGCTACTGGAGACAGTCCCCCTTTGAAGGGTTTAAATAAAATAAGTTAAAGATTGTATGTTATTTTGTATTAACACACAGTCGTTTGCTGGCAGGCTAAGACTAACACTCAGTGGCGGGTGGAGCCAGCAGAAGGAGAGATCCCCCCAGAGGGGCAGCTAAAACTGACACTGGTGGCCCATCTAGATGATGCTCTGCCCTTCCAGGGCAAATTACATCTGGCCATCCATGGCAGCCAAACCCACACAGTCCCCTTGTGGGCCACGGGGAAGGGCACCACCATCGTCACTGACCGGCCCTTTGCTCCCCATCTGGACCTTGGAACCCACTTTAGGTACAGTGTAAAATACAAACTATATTTGTTTCAGATGTGTAATAAAAGTTAGCATTATATATTGAGTGCATGCCATAGTACATAGTTTTCTTCAGCATGTTTGCCTACATATATGGTGCCCTTCAAATAAAATTAAAATGGATTTATGTATATCAGACTTCACTTAAATTTTGGCCAACTATTACCCAAGGCTGTGAGGTAGGGGTATTGAGGTAGCTCAATAATGCTGAATCAGCAATCAGTACTTAAGATAAGTTAATTATCTTTTTACATCAATGTTTCTTAAAAAGACTCCTGCTCAACTAATATACATTTGGAATTACCACCTTTCTGTTTCTACTCTGCAGCTCAGGTCCATGCCAGTATCGCTTTAGGATCACCAACAGAGGTCAGCGATTTCACAAGCTTTTCTGGACCACTGAAGGTTTTCCCCACTTCCGCCGCAGAGGTCCACCATCTACAAAACACCAACCACTCACTATCTCCAGAGAAGGCAAAGCCAGGAGTCCACTGGGACCTTCAACTTTGGATGCTCCTGTCTTCTCCCTGACACCCACACGGTTGGAGCTTGGTCCAGGTCACTCAGCCAACATGCTGCTGGAAGGCTCCTGTGATATGCCCAAAGTAAAGCAAACATTTTATCTTACTGTATAACACATTCTCAATGGCTGAATTGCCCTTAAAGCCCCAAACAGGATTTACTCTGTTTTTTCCTACTGAAGCAACATAGACTTTTCAAAAGAAACTCTAACAACTAAGCACATAGTGTATATGTTGTTCTTAGTTAATCAGTGCTAATTGTCCCAGAATGCTGCTCTCAGTTGTAAATGTATATACATTTTTCATATGTAAACGTATATTTATTTTTAGGTACAGGGATTGTCTGCATTTATTGTTCATTTATCTATTGTGTATTTTTTGTGTACTTGTTTATGCAAAGCTCTCTGCACCAAGATACACCAAAGCATACCACATTTATTGCATTTCCTGATACATATAATACGTACCAAACAATGTCAGGAATGCACAGAGCTGCACCAAGCAATGTATCGCCCTCCTTCTCAGGCACTTTTGCCCTTAGCCTCTATTGATTGAATAGGTAGCGACAAAGGAGGGAAGGTGAAGAGCAGAGATAAACCCAGTCATATATCAGTATGCTGGAGCTCAGTCCTGACAGAGCATGGCTGTATTTCAGATCAGTCCTGCCAGGCTTGTCTAAGAATATGAATAAGGTGAATATGAATAAGGGGCACATCTCACAGCTTAGGCTTTGAATATGAAAAGTTTAAAGGAGCGTGTGTGTGTGTGTGTGTGTGTGTGTGTGTAGGTGGTAAGAGAAAGGCTGGTATGCCATGCCATCGTGGGGAATCAGAATGGGAAGGAGAGTATCATGACAGTGGATATCACATGTCAATTCATTGCCCCAGTCTTGAATATCTCCCCTCAGAAGCTCAACTTCCGTGTAGAAAAGGTTTGTGTGCTCAAACTTGTGTGTTACTGACTGAAACCTGTGTGCTCATAAAACACTCTCTTTTAACATTTTATAATGTGAATCTTCTTCATTATACTGACATTATATCATCAAAATAAGGGCAGACTTGGCACTAGGCAGAACCTCATATTGTGTGAGAGCATCTACATTGCATGCCATTTTTGTGATCCAAGTGAATTGCACAGCAGCTTCATGGTCTAAACCTGAAATTCTGGACATAATTTGTACTTTATTCTTATCATACTGGCAGAACATCAGACTCTTCCACATGACTGCACTGTGGCAATTACTTATTCCTCTGCACTGGATTGTTCGTTGTTTTGCTTAGTCTGTAGAGCAGATAATGGACATGAAAGTGCCGCAGTCCATTTTTTTAGAGATCAATAAATCAATATTAAGGTCAATTCACTGGGGAAGAATATCTTTAGAGCAGAAATACAGTTTAATAAATTAAAACATAGATGGCTGACACAGACACTGTGGACTGTGGTATTGCTGTGCATTAAAAACATATAAATTTTTTTTTTTTTTTGTAACTTGGTGTAAATTGTTAGGTGACTTTGGTAAGCTATAGTGTAAAGAAAAGACAGATCACACAGCATACAGTATATCTACTCTTCCTGTAGTGAAGAAGAGCTAAGCAATACTCACTTTAAGCTCAGGAGGACCCATCATTATAATGAAACTGATTTTCTGTCTGCCATATATTGCTTTTATTACCCCCTCCCCAGCCTCAACCCCCCCCCCCCCTCGCTCTCTCTCTCTCTCTCTCTCTCTCACACACACACACAGAGCGACATGTGCACATCCTCCCACCCTTTCCACCACTGCGAGCTTCAGCTTTAGTGGTTTTCCTAGATCTTTATGATATTCTGACAACCGTTTTCAAGTTCCATTGCCAGGAAGCTTTTTCAGAACTTAAAACGCTAATTTGGTTTGAGAGCATTCTTTTATCTGGTACAGTCCCATATGTCTATGTGTTGACAGCTCATGCTAGATTTACAGACAGTTTCTGCACAAGGGCCTGCAACACTAAAGCAATTAAGGAGAAGGAGAGAGGGAAGAGAAGGCGGAAGAGCTCAGTGATTGAATCGGATGAGAAAAGAGACAGGAGTGAGGATGAAATTTTAGTTTCTATAAATTGGCACCGATCTTACAGAAATAATAGCCGTCTTGAAGATATTATTACTGCAGGCAGCCATCCATGGGTAACAAATTATTAGATTCTCTCTACTTAGGGGAGAATCACAAAGGAAAGCCTTGATAAGACAGAATCAGTGTATGAGATTTATAATTGTGAGTGCCAACATGAAATAATGTTATACAACAGATATTCCCAGCCTTATACTACTCTCTTCCCATACAACTGACCACAAAAGCTCCGGCAATCCACAACAGGACCCAACTGTTAAAAAAGCAATTACAGATATTTTCTGTAATTACAGAATTCCAGAAATAAAGTGATAAAAAGTAATAAAATAAAACAGGAGTTAAACAAGCTGTTCTTAAAACATATTTTAGCTACAATTTGCTTGTCAGGTTACTTTTGCTAGCTGCAGTTGCCATTAATTGTAATCATGTGATTTTTGGATCTTTAACTATTTCTTAACGCTGGATTATGTATAGTCAAGTTAGTTTGGTGTTGAATCTTGGTGCTAAATTTATGTGTAGATTTTGTAATATTTGCCCTTTTTTGACATTGATGAAACAAAACATACACTCATCATCCACTTTATTAGAAACACCTGTACACCTGCTCATTTATGCAGTTATCCAATCAGCCAATCATGTGGCAGCAGCACAATGCATAAAATCATGCAGATGCTGGTCAAGAGCTTCAGTTAATGTTCACAACAAACATCAGAATGTGGAAAAAGTGTGTCTTTAACCATGGCATGGATGTTGGTATCAGATGGGCTGGTTTGAGTATTTCTGAAACTGCTGATCTCCTGGGATTTTCACACACAACCATCTCTAGAGTTTACACAGCATGGTGCGAAAAACAAAAAAAAAACATCCTTTGTGCTGAGGGTCTGCAAGATAAGATCTCTCTTGTCGATAAGAGAGATCAGAGGAAAACGGCCAGATTGGTTTGACCCGCCAAAAAGGATATAGTAACACAAATAATCACTCTTTACAACCATGGTGAGCAGAAAAGCACCTCAGCATGCACAAAACATTGAACCTTGAGGTGGATGAGCTACAACAGCAGAAGACCACATCAGGTTCCACTCCTGTTAGCCAAGAACAAGAATCGGAGGAATCAGGGGTACAGACTCACTGAAAGTGGACAGTTGAAGACTGGAAAAAGACCAGGTAATCTTTTTTCTAATCTTCAACTGTCCGGTTTGGATGAGTCTGTGCCTATGATAGCCTCAGATTCCTGTTCTTAGCTGACAGGAGTGGAACCTGATGTGGTCTTCTGCTGTTGTTGCCCATCCACCTCAAGGTTCAATGTTTTATGCACGTTGAGGTGCTTTTCTGCTCACCACGGTTGTAAAGAGTGATTATTTGAGTTACTATATCCTTTCTGGCAGCTTGAACCAATCTGGCCATTTTCCTCTGACCTCTCTTATCAACAAGGTGTTTTCACCCACAGAACTGTCTCTAACTCAATGTTTTTTGTTTTTCGCACAATTCTATGTAAGATCTAGAGACGGTTGTGTGTGAAAGTCTCAGGTGATCAGCAGTTTATGTAATATTCAAACCAGCCCCTCTGCCACCAACATCCATGCCATGATCAAAGTCACAGAGATTACACTTCTTCTTCATTCTTCTGTTTGATGTGAACATTAATTAAAGCTCTTGACCTGTATCTGCATGATTTTTTTTGCATTGTGCTGCTGCCACATGATAGGCTGATTAGATAACTGCATGAATGGGCAGGTGTATAGGTGTTTCTAATAAAATGCATACAGAGTATATATCAATATAATATGCTATTGTTAAGTATGATGTTTATGCTTTCTTTTGAGAGTTTATATTTGACTTGAGGCATTTTTAGAACAATGTATACAATTTATCTTATGTATCAGATATTGAAACCATATTACTTAAAGTACTGGACAAGATTAATGGAAAAAACAGGCCTGCCTAATTGATATATTCCCAGTGAACACTGATGGAGAGGAAGTGCCCATGGTTCCTACGTATATGTCTTATTTGTTTCATATTTAATTTGTATATGACTACAACAGTCTTTTCCCCAATCTTGAAACTGTTGAAAATATTGATGGCCATTCTCACTATATTGTCATCACACAGTCCACTGTGTAGTTGTGGTTCACACTGTTTTGTATGTTTTTCGAGTTTGATGAGTTTGTTCTATATTCTGCAGGTTCAAGGCATGCCCCTTGTGCCTCTGTATGAGAGGCTTTATCTGAAGAATGTCTCCACATTGGCGCTCTCTCTGGAGCTCACCCTGGCTGAGCCTTTTGGGCTTTGTGACTGTACCAGTGATGACTCATTCACCTCCTCAAAGGTACACTTCTTCAAGAAGAGTTCTTTGGCAGGGATGCCAACTTTCAGGAAGGGTTTGGCAGAAGATTAGTGAGTGGATGGGGTGGGATATTATTAGAGAAGGATATTATTGTATCTACTTGAATTGAGCACCCAGAAAGTAAATGAGGCACATGGCCATTATGGTTCGCTAATCACTATCATTCTGTGAACATGATTATGTTCACCACCAAACACTCAGTGTCATTATTTCAAATTTTACTAATACGCAATGATAACATGCAATTAGCATGCAAATGATTTTAGTAGAGGTTGCACTTTCCTCTGACGAATGTTGTCTTGCATTAAACGACAGTGATAAGGCTGGTGCTCTACAGTCCTTGGCTATTATGTATATGGTGCGTCATCTTGTAAACTCTAATCTGGATTTTCCGTTACAGAAATATTGTATACATTATTACATTTGTACTATATACAAAGTGTGTTATGTATATACAGTATATGTACATTATACATATATCCATATGTTCATTCCAGTGTACGGTACATATGTAATACATGTTTAATATATGTAATAGTACTAAATTGGCACAGAAGTATCCTTGTAGGTAAACTGCATGTTTTAGTTTACTCTGAATAATATTTTGAAGATACTATAGTATTAGTACACTATCTACATACACTATATGGATATGGACACCTGACCATCACACCCATATGTGCTTGTTGAGCATCCCATGCCAGGTTTAGTACCCTCTTTGCTGTTACAATAACCTTCACTTTTCTGGTAAGGCTTTCCACTAGATTTTGAAGTGTGGCTGTGGGGATTTGTGCCCATTCTGCAGCAAGAACGTGTGAGGTCATGCACTGATGTTAGGCGAGGAGGCCTGGCATGCAGTCAGCATTCCAATTCATCAAAAAGTGATCAGTGGCATTGAGGTCAGGGCTCTGTGCAGGCCACTTAACACCATCTTCCACACCAACCTTGGCAAACCATGTCTTTATAAACCTTGCTTTGGGGTATTGTCATGCTGGAACAGGTTTGGGCCCCTTAGTTTAGATGTTCATTAAGGGAAAATCTTAATTTTACAGCATACAAAGACAATCTAGACAATTCTGTGCTTTAAACTTTGTGGCAACAGTGTGGGGAAGGCCCACATGTGGGTGTGAAGGTCAAGGTGTCCACATACTTTCGGCCATATAGTGTATGCATTAGTTACTATACTTGATGGTGCAGTTTGAGAAATGTTATATATGGATCTTTTCAAACTGTTGCTTGTGCTAGTCTACATACATGCACTAATGTGACTGATGGGAAGGCTATTGCTGCAGCAGTATCATTGGAATTCAAACACACAAGCTACAAGCTCCACAAGCTCTTTGACTGAGGAATCTGCAAACAAGTTTGATATATATGTTGATATATTAACATTTGCAATCATTATTTCTACATTTTGTTCATTGATTATCATGAATTTGAATAAAGGGGGGTTTGAAATCTGTTGAACGAATGAAGGTTTCATGACCATATTCTTACCAATACATTAAACAGTAAACAAATAAGTTATTTCGCAACTAGTGTACCTCTCTTGTTTGTAAGTGTTCCTTCCTTGCACTTCTTGTTATGATTTTTTTTGGTGAGATATTTTTGGGTGCTGTGAAAGTGTGAGACAGGACCCAGAAGTGTGTGTCTCATGCCAAATGTATGGGAGTTTTTAATTGGGCAGTAAGATTTCTGCCATTTTAAGTGAACTATTCCAAGGGCATGTTGGCAAACCCTGATTTTTGGTAGACCAAATCATCGTTTTTATTTAGGATTGTGCATAAACATAACCTATTGAATATATTCAAAGGCAAATTCAACAAATATGTGCAATTACATGTAATAAGTATATGATTAATAAATATTCCATAGTTTAGAATTTAGTATTTCACAGCTTTTCTGAACTCGGTGAAGATTGATTTACTTGAAATTACCTGAAGCGTTAACTAATCTCACTCACTCTTTTTTCTCCTGTGTTGGTGTATGTAGAGACTCGTGATGGGTATTGGTGCTGAAGCAGAGCTGTGGGTGCGCTTTGACCCTTTGTACCAGCAGGATTTAGTGAGCCGTGTGGCTGAGGATGTACTGGAGGTGAGCTACAGTGGGCACCCTCAGCGGGACACTGTGGCTCTGCGAGGAGAGGTGCACTTTCCCAACCTGCACTTCTCCAGCCATGTGTTGGACTTTGGCTGCATCCTCAACTGCACAGAGGTCCAGCAGCAACTTACCATGACAAACTCCAGCCCACTCCCCGTCATCTATCGCTGGGCTTTTCTGCTGGACCAACAGCATTACCACATCTGGTAGAGACATCTTTCATGTTTATGGTGCAGTAAAATTGCTAATGTTACTCAAGGTCAGGAAAAACCCTCCAATTAGCACTAAGCCAAAATCCTTTTAATATTGTCGAATTTTCCTGGAAGAGCTAGCTCAAGAAGTCTATTACTGCTTATAAAGATTGAAATCTAATAGAGATTACATTATGCAAGACAGCATTATGCAAATCAGACCATGTTCACTGGTCTATGAAAGTTTTCAATCAGTGTTAGCCACATTAGCATTTGTTTGACCTTATGCTTATGTGTGTCCTTAAGATTATACTAAACCGTTTGTGCCAGATCTGGCATCGTCTGTCCTTCCAAGAAACACAGTCATCAGAAAAGAAGCTAGCTGCTGCTTCATCCATAAAATGCACAGTTTTATTAGATGATTCATTATTTTATAGCTTGCTTTATGAGTTTTTATCTACTTTCTCGTGAATACCAGTATACCAATAGATTTGTCTCTTATATATGGGTCTTTAAGGGATGAATACAGCACTATTTTGCAGTGTGTACAGCGCTATGCAGTGGATCAGAATATATGTACATTATACTCAATGCAAAAACTTGCAGGGACACACAATGACAACCAAGCAGCTAGGTCACTGGACATTTCGAAATTTAGGCATATTTGTTTCTTCCTGTCTCTTAACCAAGGCCAAGTCTTTTAGCTTTAGTCAAAGTGGTCACAGCCACTTCTCTGGTCCTTGATTCTCTGATACCATCCAATAGTGCAATATACTTGTATTGATACTGTATTAATAGTGTATTAATTATTACTGTTAGTTTATTTTCTTCAAAATATTTCTTACAGCCTGGTCTCTGACAGTTCTCAGTGTAGCACATCTCACCCTTTCACCATAGCACATGAAATCTGACTACTGGCTGTGTAGCATGCACACATTTCTTATTACACCCAGACTACATTCTTGATGACTCTTGGCGTATCCAGGACTGAATCTCAGTGCAGTGCTGAGCAATTCTTTGACTGTGTTTGCATCCCTATGAGGAAATGTTCATCACTTTTGATAAGAGCCAGAATCGGATTCAGTCAAGCCTCACAGGTCTTTAGAAAAGATTGAATAAACTGCCATGGATAAATAAGCTTTTGATGACTTATCTGAGAATGAAGCCATCAGCAGCCTTCCCTATGCTGTACTTTCATTCATTGATTACCACGATTTTCCTCTGGCAGAACACTCTGTAATCACCATTCAAACATTTTGTCAATGTTGGACAGAAAACATGACTTTAGATTTTACTTGCAGAGCAACTGATGAAAACGTGTAAATGACCTACAGAGCTCTGCAGTGTCATTACTCCTACACACGCTCATACACAGTGGCTGCCCACAACAGCATGCAAAGCACAAAGTGCTGTGTTAAATCTGAGCTGTCAATAGGGGGGCAGCTCCAGGCTGCATGGACTACAGTTTTTATAGTTTTTAAATTGTACTTCAGCAGCTGCCATGTCCCATCTCAAGCAAATCAATGGCATGCTCCATGGGACTAGATTGCTGGCTAGTGAAAATTAATCACTCTCCCACCTCTCCTCAGCCACCCATCAGCAAAGCCATCTAATAATGGCCTGACCTTTCCTATCAATACTGGCAAACGTTCAGCGTGCATTGTCCTACCTGCTAATTAAAAGCCTACTGGTAATTAAAGCAGCTGTAAAGGTACCATCATTGCAGCATTCCACTGAGGTGTGTCTCAGCCTGCCATGTGAGGGACCCCTTGCTGATAAATGTGGATTTTGTCTGAGTTAGGTAACTTACATACATTATCTATGGCTGATGCAAAGTTTAACTCCTTTACTTCCACTGTCCTGGAAGTAAGGGAGGGAGAGGAATGTGATGGTGGTACTCACACCACCAGCAGGAGACAGTAAACAACCAGTGGGACCCACTTTTCAGAAATCCTTTTTTTTTTGTCTCATATGAGACTTTTATTAAATGGGGGTCCTTAAAAGATTAGATAAGGTGTGCATCGGGTCTGG
This sequence comes from Pangasius sanitwongsei, assembly GCA_037576675.1. Taxonomy (NCBI): domain Eukaryota; kingdom Metazoa; phylum Chordata; class Actinopteri; order Siluriformes; family Pangasiidae; genus Pangasius; species Pangasius sanitwongsei. The sequence goes on from CM075008.1 coordinate 13,689,072, forward strand.
GATCTCACAGGACCCAACAAAAAAAATTCATGGGCAGTCAGATATGAAATTTTCAGGACAAAGAAAGGCCACATTTATTAATCTGTGAGTGGATGCAGTGTGATACATTTACTGTGATACAATATGTGCAGAGGTGGGCAGGATTGGTCAAACTTTCAGAGATAGTGGGCATGTCTGGTCAAGAGTGTCTGAGGTAGTGGGCAGGATTGATCAGAATTGGGAAAAAAAAAAGGCCTGCTCACACCTCTAGTCCATGCTTCCCAGGCTGTATTAGACATCATAATAAATATGTTTTTAAAATTAATTCTTTGCCAGGAGCTTTCATTCATTCATTCATTCATTCATTTCAGTAACAACTTTTTATCCTGGTCAGGGTTGCAGCACACAAAGCCGTACAGATAGAACATGCAAAACTTTGCATGGACATTAACACAAGCTCAGGAACAAACAGAAGACCCTGGAGCTGTGAGGAAGATATGTGAGGCCACCATACCACATGCTGAGGGTTCTGCTTAATTGAAATATTTGCTGTGGACACAGAAGTTCCTGGGGATTAAAATACATTGACACCAATAAAAGCACATAAACAATTGCAGCGGGAAAAGAGAGTGGTGATCATTTAAAATTAGATTTGTTGAAATGCAAGAAGAAAGTGTCTCACGGATGCTTGCTTCTAAAAAGAGTCCTAAAGAAAACATTTATTATTTCTTTTAAGCGAATTCTACTTGGCATGAGGGGAAGAGTGTCTATGAGCTTGATTCCATATACAACACTGCCCCCTGTTGCTTCCTCACATAAGAGCATAGCACTGTTCCTTTCCCAGCCACAGTTACAGTACACTATAGCCCCTGTTTTTGTGAGCATAATGCATGTTCTAAAACATTAGCACACATGGTAGCCTTACTTGTGTTTGCCCTATCCAATCAAATCATTTGCTCTAAAACCAACTGTGCAGAGTGCAGCACCGGAGCATTTTCATGACATACAGGTGGATTTTACTTATAGATTTCACATCAATATATCAGTGGTAGAAAACCTCCTGGTTAACACCAAAAGAATTTGAGGTCTAGATAGACCGCCCTCAGTTCCAGCTGTTTTTGTTGTATTCTACTCTAACACTAGGGCTCCATACACCTCCTGCGGCTTTGTGGCAGCACGCTGCCCCCCAGTCAGTGAGGGAAGCATCCATGGTCTCTATCTGCCTCCTATGGGGCACCAGTCCCACTTGTAACCCTCTTGTGAATTCTCTGTGATATGGGCAGAACTAGCAGTAGAGGTTGAAATGCATAGAGTAGACAGCGTGGCCAGACATGGGCCAGTGCAATCTGACTTTGGACTGTCCAGCTCTGCCACGGAGCCACTGACCAAGAGGTCAACCTGTTCCCTGCCAAATTCAATTTAATTAAATCGTATTTTATTTGTATAGTGCTTTTAACAATAGCCACAACAGCAGAAAGTGGACACAAGTGCAGAAACCTCAAGCAGAAATAGAGCTTCAGGATGAATCAGCCAGATACAGAGGATGAGAAGAGCCACAGCCATAAACGTATCAGGATCAGGCACCGGCATCACATCAGGAGGATTTGTAAGAAAAAGCTCTGCCCATGCTGTGTTCTTCCTTATTCTAGGTACTGATAAAGAGCCTGTACCTTTTTGACTGAAGCAGGACTATTATTATAGACCATAAGGTTTCTCAGGTATTGTGGGGTGATATCCCCTAATGACCATTTCTTTATATGTCATTAGTAATATTTTATAATCAATGCAAAATTTTACTGGGAGCTAACATACTGTAGATAAAATAGCAAACCAAACCTCTTGGTTCTAGTAAGGCTTGCTGCATTCTGGACTAACTGAGGCTTGTTTATACATCTACTGGAACATCCAGACAGCAAAGCGTTACAATAATCCAACCTAGAGGTAACAAAAGCCAGAGCTAGTTTTTCTGCATCATGTAATGACATTATTCATATTAGAGCAATGTCTCTGAGAGAAAAGGTTATCCCAGTAACATTATGTACATGAGCTTCAAATGAGAGACTGAAAAGTAATCACACCAAAGTCTTTCACTGCTGCACATGATGTAACTAAAAGGCCATCAAGACTTACAAAATAATCAGAAAGTGTGCTTCTAGCTGCCAGTGCCACTATTAGATGTAATTCTGTCTTGACTATGTTAAGGAGGTGGAACGTACTGAGCATTCAGTATCTAATATACTGTACACATTCCTCAGCTTTATTAAGCTGGTGTGTGTCATCTGGCTTTGCTGAAACATACATGCAATTTGCAGTACTACCAGTTTAATTTGATGGAATTTATGTTCTGACATTCCAGTGGTCTGTTTTAGAGTGCAAGTATGATCTTGTGCCAAATTTTTCATGGATCTGGGACACCACTTCCCAGTGCAGATACTACTTTCCTGGGTGAGTGTGCTGCTTTGTCGTGCCATCCCGGCGTGAGTTGGGCTATCCTACCTCGTGCCACCCTGGTGATAGATGCAATCACTGTGTGTTTTGCAGGTCTTTTGTAGTCAGTTTGGCTGCTTGTTTCATGAGCTGATGTAACAATTATACCAGCTACGCTGACGATCACTAAGATCCCAGGATCTGATAGGTCAATAGACACAGGCATAATATATCACATGTTGACAGAAACACACTGAACTCATGTAGTCACGTTTACATTTACATTTATGGCATTTGGCAGACACCCTTATCCAGAGTGACTTACATTTATCTAATTTTTTATACAACTGAGCAGTTGAGGGTTAAGGGCCTTGCTCAAGGGCCCAGCAGTGGCAGCTTGGTGGTGCTGGGGATTGAACTCATGACCTTCTGATTGTCACCCATAACAAGTCAATGTAGCTCATACTGTATATGTGGAACAGGCCAGTTAGCACTTTCCTCTGAGTCTTCATCTGCCCTGTGATGTAGCATGAGCAGCCATTTGAAAAGATGCAGTGGCTGGCTTCAAATGTCATGGAGGATGTACATACTAGCCTTCGACCTGCCCAGTTGATAGCTGTTGCGTGATATGGGAGAGCTAGCTAGTAGGTGGGAACTGGCAATGACCAGTGGGAGAAAAAAAATGGGGGTAAAAAAAAAATTATGGCTAAAATTACTGAAATCTTAGTACCCTCTATTAAACAAAATAGTAATACTTTGCACTGCATTTTATAAAACCTATTTAAATAATTGTAAAACCAGCAATTAAGCACTACAAACAATCGACCACATCTTCAACAAGCAGGAGTGCAGGCAGACACTCCCTGTCATGCTGGGTCATCTCACCTTTCACACTAATGAATGACTCAGAAGTTGATAAGAGGTTTCAACATCTTTTTAAACTACATAATTTTTCAAATTAAATTACACTGCAAGAGTAACGACATTGCCTACATCAAATTAAAATGGCTCATACTGTATGTGTGAGTTGACTATCAATGTTCATCTAGAAGAGTCAACTCATTCATGAACGACTCATCACCAATGCAAGAACTTAGCTAAAGACTCTGTTAGAAAACTACACCTCTCACTGATTCTTTTTAAACATGTGCTAATGTTTTACAGCACATTTAGTAATGAAGGAATAGAGTACACACATACGTATCTACAAGTACTGTCATTTGGGGAAACATTTGTTAATTGTATAATATGGGATAAATTAAAGATTTGCTCTTAACTATTAAGTAAAAAAGTATTAAGTGGAGGGTCACTGCCACAGGGTATCAGAAAGCTTACTGATCGTTACAAAGCTCTGACACTTGAGACTCCTTCCATAAATGTTACATAAACATCCCCTCACAGAAAACGTCACCATATCAACAAATACACAGTTTTCCTGTGATAAATAACATGTGCTGACAGATAATAAACATGACACCTCATTTCATTTCACTATCATTTCTAACAATAAAAATAGAAACAGGGAGCAAATGGAAAGAACTGATCCTTGTCCAAAAAAAATTGCAGTACATCCGTGTTAATAAGCAAATTACACTTGTAACTGCACAGAGGACAAGTTAAGAAAGAGGCTAAGCCCTGGCAATTTCACTCTGATTGATAATGGGACTTTGATGTGTTTTGATTAGTCTTTAAACTGATTCTTGGTTTATATGTGATGTTTTCAGGCAGAGCAGGATCTCTAAACCTCAGAAAGAAGAAGAGGGGGTCAATAAGAAGATAAACAGAAATTCTGTTATTAAAGATGGAAGAGGATCAAAAGAGCAACTGTCAACTTCTGGGCTGAACATTCTTGGACCGGAGGGGCCACTTACTTGCAGCACTGCTCCACAGGGACAGGACAGTAGAGCATCTACAGCACAGAAGCCCACAGTGTTAGAGCTGGCATGCAGCACAGACAGCCTGACAGATAGAGAGATACCAAGTATAAGTGTGGAAGAGGTATGTTGTATTCGTATTTCTTCTATTTCTGTTATTTTGTTGCCTTCCATGCATAACATAGTGTTATAATGCCTGTGCATTGGTAGTCCGTTTGGGCGTAATCCAGATGTTCCAGTTCTTGCCCAGTTGCTTTTTTTTGGGGGCCAAAAAGTATTGTGCCTGCACTGCCATGAATGGAGTGGCACAACCTGGGGTGTGAATTTGACATTTGCTGGCAGAGTAGTATTTTTAACCATGCTGTGGTCAAAAATTGCTCTTACATTACCACCTCTCGGGAACTTCTATTAGCACAAACCTATGGTCAAACAGTACTTTTCTGTCTTCAACTTAAGGTTTAAGAATTCTGTTCCTTCCAACCTGGTCTTGTGGACATAGGCTATTTCTATCACCCCCTTTCAGTGTAGGCTGTTACACCCAACTACCAGGGTGTGCTGTTATGGGAAAATAATCAGTAGTATGGTATGATGCGGCCTGATGCACACCCTGAAGCATCTTAATCCTCATGCACCACAGAATTTTGCCAACATTTTAATAGACTCTCTTGTGGCGGAAAACCACAAGAACAGCTTTATCTCCGACTGTTACACAGCACTGACACCCAGGTCTCATTCCATAAATGTTAAATTAGCGTCTCCTATCAGAAACCATTATACATTTTTTCTTTTTTAAATAACAACACATTTTTAAAACCGGTTATGTGCCATACAAGTCCCTGTGAATGAGCTGTTACCAAGAAATGATGATGTGTTAGAACTAGCACATTAATATAAACCTGTTAGTTGCAAGATGCAATGGACTGTATTATTTTTACAGACTGTATTATTTTTAAAGGGAATGAGAGGAATAAATTGGATTTGAAGTACAACACCTCTTGTTAATCTGTTCATTTTAACCCATAATTAATCTATAATTATGTAGCACTTTTCCAGGATACTTCCTGTGTCAGTAAGCATAAAATACAAATATAGTGTATGTCTGCCACACCAACACATTCCAGTGGCCCTAATGAAATGTATATAAAATATAAAGCGTTCTGGAGACTAAAGTCAGCAATTGATTATTTGGTTCTGTTTATTCTAGTATACAGTATTTTGTCAGTCTAGCTGTATTAATGTACCCTAAAACCGGTGGTCAAGAAATGTTGTTCACTGACTGCTTCTGTCTTGCTCTCTTCTTCTTGTTTCTTGCCGTCTCTCAGATATTTGACATTATGCCAATTTATGGAGTTCTGCAGCCTGGTGAGATTCAGCACGTGACATTTTCATTCTTTGGCCATGCTGACATTAGTGCTCAAGTGCTGGCAGTGTGTGTGGTGGAGGAAGGCCCAACATATGAGATTGCCCTCAAAGGAGAGGCTTCACTGATTACCTACACCTTGGACACAACTGAGATCAACTTTGGTTCTCAGGTAGATATCTTTTATAATATGTGAGTGCTTTGTAATGTTATATGTGGTAAACAAGTCAATTTAAAAAAAAATTTTTTTCTTTTTAAGTTATTTGACCAGGTGGCAGAAGCAGAGATCATTTTGAGAAACACAGGAAAGGTGGGCTTTGACTTCAGTTTTCTCCTGGAAGATCAGCACGTGTCCCCTAAAGACATCTTACCTGGACAACCCCTTGTTATTCCCAGCATAGTGAGATGCTGCATTCTATCACGATAATGTTTATATCAGAAAATGTTCTACCATATATAGTAACTGTACTTGACTGGAAGTCTAGCATCACTTTTAAAGTGGTTTTAACATTGCAGACACTGTATTAATTGTTAGATTCTTGTAGAAAAATTGTTTGATTCAGACCCTGTCCATGTCATTTGTGGCAAAAATTGTCCTAACATCCTGTATTGTATATTATGATTTGAACTAATATATAATACCTGCTTGTGTGTTTTGGCATATCTTGTCTGAAGGGCCACATAAGGGCGAATGAGGAGCTGAGAGCTTCTGTGTACTACCTTCCTGGAATCCCAGAAGTTTTTAAGAAGATATTCCAACTACAGGTGGCCTTCTTTGAGCCAGAAAGCATTACAATGAGGGGAGAGGGCATCTTTCCTAGAGTGTGCCTGGACCTGCCCAGAGACCTAAGTAAGAGCTCACTGAATATAATGCACATAAATATTCCTTTAAAGGTAGCTTATCCTATAATATCTTGTATTTTATCTTTTTTCCTGAAGCCCACTTATGACATTTGTGTGGCTTTATGTACGCAGTCATAACTCATTTTTACATGAGCAGTTTCTAGCCTCTCTTTATTCCGCAGAATTTAACAGTCTGAGACTGTTACTGTGTGGTTAAGACTGCTATATGTAAAGAATCTCTTTTGACATTTTTTATTGACTTTTTAAAAAATAAAATAAATCTGAATGTTGATTATGACATTACTGACTTAATGACAAGCTATAAAATAAGGAAATGGTTAGCAAGGCAGTTAGCACATTGACAACGGTGCATACTTTGTTAGGTAAAACTGCCCCATACTGAACAGTCAGAAAATATTCAAATGAAAGAATACTACTTATAGGGTGCATGTCTGCTGTCCATATAGTTGGAATTGCCCCATCCTTCAGCACTAACCTTTTAATGTAGCCTACCCTGTGTTTGAAGTGTCTCATTCAAAACTTAGTACACATTGAAAAGGGGTGAACATTTTTAAATTTTGACTGAAATGCTCAGGAATATGGGAAAAATAAACTCTTTTTGAATGTTTGGACTCTTTTAGAAGCTTATGTAGAAATATGTGTATTTTCAGCACAACATTAACTATGTGGCTAACATGGGCAGGCATATTTAAACATATCCATTTCTGTGATGTCAACAAAACAAAGAATTTAATTAAATAGTGGGGTGTATTTTCCAGCCCCCATGATATGGGTCCTTTAAAGTTGTGAATATATAATGTTATTGAGTATGTTACGAGTTTGTTTATTTATTTAATTACTATTTCCGTGGAGCAAGTTGCTAGGTTTAAATACCTGAAGTAGTATCTTATACTTAATAGTAGTAACTTTCAAGAATCTTGTAGAATAAAGCTACATTGTTAATTTAAAAAAATATATATGTTTATCCTCAGCTCTCAGTTACAGCCATCCCAGAAACCAGCCTCATTTGCCTTTTTGTTTTGTTGATTGTGAGCCAGTCTAAAATCACCCACAGTGGTGCTATTAATCACATATATCTGACCCAGCAGAAGTCCACAGACTTGCGGAAGTTTCCCATTGATCAAAGCCATCTTGGACCAGCCAGGAAATTAATGAAATGGTGTGATTAATCTGTGGAACATGCCTGTAAGTTAAGCTTACAGGAACCAATGACCCAGGGAAATGTCAGTAAATGTTGGTTTGGTAAACGAAATAATTCAAAAACTCGATGAGGTATTGATTCAAGTTTAGGTAAAAACATTATTGGTTGAACTTGTCACTTTACTTTACATTTTAATTACTTTATATTTTGCCATTTTAAAATGGTGGGGAATGAGACGTGGTCTGCACATGAAATGGAAGGGCTTCTAGATATATGAAGTGAAGAAAGCAAGTACACCACAATTGACTACAACAGTAGCAAGATAATTATTTTTTATATAGATATTAGCAAGAAGCTTTGACTAAAAGAATTCACAAAACCCTTTTTCCAAGTGTCAAGCAAGTAAAGAAATACCATTTAAGTAAATAACACAATTAAATAAATATTAACTCTAACAATAAATGAAAGTACTTACTATCTGTGTAAAAGAGTGTAAAAGTGAGCAGTCATTCCATAGTCCAGAACTTCTATAGAACATGGATATGGTGGCCTTTGAGGGCAAAAGTTGTTTTTGTTGTTTAAGTTGAAGGGAAAATAAGGTTAATTTTTTTTTCTTTTGGCACAAAGGGTAGTGTTGCCGCCTCACGGCTTGGGTTACTGTATGTGTGGCATTCTCTGTTTTTGTGTTTTTTTCTTCTGGGTTATCTACTGGCTACTGTAAATTGCCCCAGTTGTTAATGAGTATGTGCATGCGTGCTGGATTGGCACCACATTCCAGGGTGTATTCCTGCCTCATTAGATTAGATTAGATTCAACTTTATCGTCATTGTGCAGAGTACAAGTACAGAGCCAGTGAAATGCAGTTTTTCCCATATCCCAGTTTGCTAGGAAGCTTTGGTCAGAGCACAGGGTCAGCCATGATAGGGCACCCCCTGGAGCAGATATGGTTAAGGGCCTTGCTCAAGTGCCCCACAGCAGCAGCTTGACAGTGAAGGGGCTTGAACCCCCGACCTTCCGATCAGTAACCCAGAGCCTTAACTGTTCAGCCACCACTGCACATGTTCAGCTCATGCCCAGTGTCCCAGTATAGGGAATCCATTGAAGTCTGGTAAAGCTGGGCCCATCCACTCATTCAAAATTGGCTTTTATAATTTAAAGAATACAGTGGGAAAAATATCCCACAGTTATGGGGATGAAATTACAGCTATTCCTTGGAGACAATAGCAATGTAGATAGGCTTTACTGTATTGCAACTGAGGGAATGATGACATGGTCAGCCTGGAGGAATTGGGGATAGTATTGGGGGTTGTGATTAGAACCTAATTCCCAACCTAATTCCTAATATGATGTGTTTTTCAATAGATTATATAAATCAATTAGTTAGGCTTTTATAGCCCTAATTTTGTGTCTTTTTGTAGATGAAGAACAATATCGTTCAGTGCTGAAGGAGGCAAAGGAGGCAGTTGAGAGTGAACCTCAAAGAGAGGACATGCTAAACAGACCTGGTACAGGGTTTGGTGAACTGTGTGAAGAGGACTACGTTCCCACAGTAAGTGCACCTCTGAACACCGGAGATCAAGTTCACAGTCCAGTTCTTTTCACAGATTATTGATTATACCTGAATGATCCTGCAGATTTATGTGTCTTACTGATTTACTGAACTACCGCTAACAAGGGCATTTGTTGTTTTGTATGGTCAAAAATGTCAATTATTATAGACTTGTGTATTGCATGTAATTTTGCTTCTTTTGAAATTACCTGCTATATATATATATATATATATATATATATATATACACACACACACAAACCGTCCACTTTATTAGGAACACCTGTACACTTGTATATTTTCATGCAATTATTCAATCAGTCAATCAAATATCATCAGCACAATGCTTATAATCATACAGATACAGGTCAAAAACTTCATTTAATGTTCACATCGAACATCAGAATCAGAAAAATGTGATCTCAATGACTATGGCCATGGCATGGTTGTTAGAGCCAGTCGGACTGGTTAGGGATTGCACCACATCAGGTTCCACTCCTGTCAGCTAAGAACAGGAATCTCTGAAAGTGGGCAGTTGAAGATTGCAAAAAGACCGGACAAGGTTTTTCCAGTCTTAAACTGTCCATTTTCATTGAGCCTTAACTGAATTTTGACCTGTATCTGTATGATTTTATGCACTGCACTGCTGCCACATGTTTGGCTGATTGGATAATAGCACAAATATGCAGATGTTCCTAATAAAGTGGACAATGACTGTATATACAGCTCTTTTTGCTGTATTTGTCCTGGGAAAAAGAAAATACACCCTCCTTCAATTCTGTTTTTATTTATAAGGGCCTAAATAACAATTGTGCAGTCCTCACCAATTTCTAAAAACAAAAAATAACCTCAGGTGACAACAAAAACACACATTAGATTTCAATATGTTGTCATTTTTTTCCCATAAAGTAAACCAACATCAGAAACTGGGTGGGAAAAAATAAGTATGCTCTGTAATTCAGTAACATGTAGAACCACCTTTAGCAGCAGTAACTTGAAATAAATGTTTTCTGTAGGAGTGTATTGGTTTCTTACATTTTTTAAGAAATTTTGGCCCACTCTTATTTACACCATTGCTTCAGTTCATTGATGTTTGAGGGCATTTGTGTATGCACAGCCTTCTTAAGATGCCACCACAGCATCTCGATGGGATTGAGGTCTGGACATTCCAACACCTTGATCTTTTTTCTTCTTGAGCCATTGAGATGTCGATTTGCTGGTGCACTTGGGATCATTATCCTGTTTTGGCCCAGCTTAAGCTGCTGGACTGATGGCCTCATATTTGTCTCAAGAATAGTCTGGTATAAAGTGGAGTTCAATGACTGCAAGTTTCCCAGGTCCTGTGGCTGCAAAACAAGTCCAATCACCCCTCCACCACCATAACTGAAAGTTGGTGTGAGGTGTTTGTGGTGATATGCTGTGTTTGGTTTTCACCAATCATTGCACTATGCATGATGACCACACATCTCTAGCTTGGATATTGTTCCAGACCTTTTGTGGTTTGTTCAGATGCAATTTTGCAAACCAAAGTCATGCTGCCATGTTCTTTTTTTGGAGAGAAGGGGCTTTTTCCTAGCCATCCTTCCATGAAAGTCATACTTGTTCAGTCTCATACTGATTGTCATGAACATAAACATTTAATGTGCTTATAGAGACCGGTAGCTCACATGATGTAGCTCTTTTTCTTTATATTTCTGAGCTTTAAATGGTCTGACCTTGGACTGAATTTGCTGGGACATCCACTCCTGGGAAGATTGTCAACTGTCTTGAAGGCTCTCCATTTGTGAACAGTCCTTCTCACTATAGAATGGTGAATTTCAAATTGTTCGGTGATGGCCTTATAACCCTTCCCAGATTGATGAGCAGCAACAAATGCTTCTCGAGGTCATTGGCATGATGTAGACACACACCTGAGTCCTCCAGAACACCACACCAAACTGCCAAAAGTTCTGCTTTTATAGAGGTAGTCACACTTCTTGATGATTAACTAATCTTGTGCTTTGCATTAGTAACAATGGTTACTAATTACTCTCTTAATGATTATGGAAGTAGGAAGTCTGTACTTATTTTTCTCCCACCTACTGCATATTGAAATCTGTTGTGTATTTTTGTTGTCAAGGTTGAGGTCGTTATTTCAATTGTTATTTAGGACCTGATAAATAAAAACCTAGAATTGAAGAAGGGTGTACTTTCTTTTTTCCATGACTGTATATTTTTTGTGCATATGTGCAGTATGATGCTCTGCTGCAGATGGAAGTTGAGAGGCTCCTAGTCAAAGAAAACTCTATAGCCGCTGAGAAATCCCAAAGAGAGTCTGTGCAAAGTGAAACACCAGGATCCATTTCTAGCATGTGGCGCAAAAAGCTCAGCAGGTAACATCACACAATAAAATTATTAAAGATCCTTGCTTTCATTAAAGAGAATCATGTTTTTGTAATATATCATCCTGACAGGTTTATTTTGCCTGAGTACATTCTGGACTTTGGTTATGTGATTCACGGCACTGTCTCTACTCACATTGTCAAAGTGACAAACACTGGGCCTCTCCCAGTGTCCTTCAGAGCTGAACGACGTTCTCTGGCAGGCACAGGTTGGTTTATGCAACTTGCAATAGCTTTTGGGTGTACTCTCTCAGAAACTGAGCCTTTTTTTCTGATAGAGTGGAATTTATACAACAAGGCATACAGAAAGGAGATCATTTCTTTTCCAGGATTTAGCACAGAGTTGGACAGGGTGAAGAATCTACCCTACTGTGAGACAGAGACATTTGAGGTGAAGTTTGATCCACGAGGAGCAAATCTAGAGCTTGGGGAGATGAGCGCTGTCATGCCTGTACAGGTAGGTTTGCCAAGCATTGCTATGTAGTGGTGAACAAATGTAATCCATGGATTTCAAGGGATTTACTTGTCATGACTTCACTGCCATACACAAAATCAAGTGTATTACAAATATTATTGGTGTTATTTATTAAATTCCGGTGAGGTGCTTATTAGATACTCTTACGAAGGAATACTCAGTTTCTAGCTTTTCCTGCTACAAAATAGCTAACTTTGATGAAACTGGAAGAATATAATCCTGGAAGGCTCAGCATCTAGCTCAGGGTTTTTTTTTTAAATCTTCAGGTAAGTATATGTATATCAGAAAAATGTAACAATATATCAGTATGAAGGACCTATTATGCTTTGAGACTCCAGAAGAGCCTTAAGCCTTCTTCAATTACTATCATTGTCCTGCATAGTTTGTGGTGGGATATTGAACCATTCTTCCAGAAGAAAACCTTTTGAGAGATGAAGGACGGGATCTACTTCTCTCCCTATGCCCCGGAATTTCCCCTCAAGTTTCAATGATGTCTAAAACTAGTGATTGGGGAGCAGCCTTCTTCTTAGTATTCATCACACTACTCTTGAATATACAGAAAATATATAATGGGGTATTAACATCCTAGAATGTGGGAACATCATCAGTATACCTGTGTCAGGTGGCAGAGATGGCAGCAGTTGCAGGTTAGAATGCTTTATTGAAAAGCTGGAAAACAAATCCAAAACATTAGGCAAGATCGTAGTCACAAAACATGCAAGGGTCAGATGATGTCAGGCAAGGCATGAGAATCAAAGACCAGAAAACCAGATCAAAAACCAGATCAAAAATAACAACACATGGGATAGAATATTTTTGGACACTTTGCAGAGAACTGTGGGTTTGAGTGAGTACATATGCAGTGTTCGTGATCGAGTCCAGTTGTGACACATGACAGAGTTCGTGTGTTGGGTGTTGTAGTCCATGGTGGCCATTTCTGTAGGCCACAAAGCAGGTTGGGAGTTGTGGTTCACGGCAGCCATCCTTGTAGGCTGCGATGCATTTTGGGGATTGTAGCATGACACCGATTGCAGCTTTGACGTGACTACCTGGTCCTGTGAAATTCTTTCGTATTTGTTGGCTGTTATATGAACATGCAAAGCAATCACTACACCTAATGATTTTCATGAAATGGCTGCCTATACCTACCATTATGGATCCCCCATTGCACCTAACAGCTGGCCACATGAGCAGATATTTGGGGGTTTATGGCATTCTTTGGCTTCTTCCAAATATCAGTCTGTCTGCATGTAGGACATATGGTGAGAATTGACTCATCAGTCTATATTACATACTTTATATTACTCATCAGGAGTCTGGGGCTTTGTACTCTTTACACCAAGTTATGCGTCTTCCCATAGGGGTCTTTGATATAGATTTCACTGCCATTAGTCTGTCTATCCTTGTCAGTGTGCTTCAACTTGTAATCACTGTTTCTAGTTGCTGGTGCTATTTGTCCTTATTTGACAACCACCACCATGAGGCATGACAGTGTTCCCCTTGAAATATTAGTAATTTGCCATTGTTTTGTGACTGATGGAAAGGAGAACTCCTTCATCTTTATGGTATGATGAAATGATCAGCCAGTCTCCTCTTGGTTTCTCTGATGTATAGCTGATTACATTTCAATAAACTCCTAAACTCCTGCAGTGTTGCATGATGAGTGGTGAGTTATAAAAACGGATTCTTTAGAGCCTGTGATTTTAGTGTGTTAATAAAATTTGCAGATGGAACATCTTGAATGGTTGCATGCAGAAGTACCTATATACTATAGCTATAGAAGTACTATACCTATAGTAATTATTATTAGGATGGTGATTTAATTTACTCCTGACAAGCAAACACCACCACCAAAAGGAGGCCCCTGCTAAGCCCATTATTCAGTCTTTACCTAAATTTATTAAACACTTAGAAATTCTATTAAACAGACTTCAAACAGTTCCTGCAAGTCTCTGCTTTTTTTATATAGAAATCATAAGTGTACACATAAGTCTCCCCTAAGGAAAATGGACTAAAACTTTTTCTCAGTGAACGAAAGGAAAAGAATCCACCCACTAATATATTTGATAACTCATATATGATAACAAATATATTTGATATACTGATTGACAGCCAGTATATTTACTTGATGTGTGTTCAAGTATTGAATAAATGAGCAGTTCAAACCAATGTAGTATCTTGTTTTTGCAGGTCTTTTTGTGGTATATACTGGGCTGTAAAAGGTGACTTGCAGGCATCGTGCTGCTGTAATCATGTTTTAGTTGCTACTGTACTGCTGTTCGTCTCCTGGCAGCAACATAATCTACAGTCATGGGGAAAAGAAAGACACCCTCCTTCAATTCTATGTTTTTATTTATTGCGCCTAAATAACAATTGGGTGGGCTTCACCAACTTCTATAAACAAACAAATAACCTCAGGTGATAGCAACATAACACAACAGATTTCAATATGTAGTCATTTTCTTCCCAAAAAGTAAAACAACATTCAGAAACCAGAGGGAAAATATAAGTATACCCTTCCTAGTTCCACAATCATTCAGAGAGTAATTACCAGCAAGATGTTACTAAAGAAATGCACAAGACCTCAACCCCATTGATATGCTGTGAGAGCTTACATAAACGAATGCCCTCAAACAGTAATGAACTGAAAAAATGTTGTAAAGAAGAGTGGGTCAAATTTCTCCAAAATTATGCGAGAAACTCCTACATAAAAAGTTTACTTCAAGTTATTGTTACGAAAGATGGTTCTACATGTTACTGAATTATAGGGTGTACTTATTTTTTCCCCGCCTGGCTTCTGAATGTTGTTTTACTTTTTTGAGAAAAAATGACTACATATCTTCTAAATGTTGGTTTACTTTTTGGAAAAAATGACTACATATTGAAACCTGCTGTGTTTGTTTGTTGTCACCTGAGGTTATTTGTTTGTTTAGAGAAGTTGGTGAGGACCACACCTGTGTTATTTAGGCACTGATAACTAAAAACATAGAATTGAAGAAGGGCGTACTTTCTTTTTCCCAATGACTGTATGTTGGGGGGCATTTTCAAAATGTCACCTAAAGACTTACAGAGTCATGGACCAGCCCTGACAATGGGTTGGGAATTGTCATCTAGCTAACAATATGAATAAAAAACAACACATTATATATTGTGCTTTTATTTTATTATAGCTTTATAATGCTTTCCTGCTTTATAAGACTTGCTAGCATTCTTAATTGTAATGACTCCTTTAATACCCTGCTTTTTTGTAATGTATAGGTGTTGGGGGGTCCTACAGTTCAGGTCCGTCTATCTGCGGTGGTCATGATGCCCTCCTTGACCGCCTCCACTAACATGTTACAGTTTGATAGTGTTCACTGTGGCATGTGCAAAGTAGCTACAGTGCAGCTGCACAACCCTGAGCCAGTGCCCTGCAAGTGGAGCATCAAAAAGGAGGAGCAGCCCAAGAAGAACGTAAAGGTACTTTGGCTATGGCTCATGTAGTGTGTACATGTTTGTGTACAATCTGCAAGTTGCCCTGGATAAGGTCATTTGTTAAATGCTGTTAATGCAAATAATATTGGGGCAAATTATTACACACACACACACTCAAAGGAGAGCTCCATTTGTGAGATATATATATATATATATATATATATATATATATATGTGTGTGTGTGTGTGTGACAGAGAAAAAAAAATAAATATTTAGATAAAAATAAAAAAAAAATAGTTATGGATTTTGTATTTGTTTTT
>CM075008.1:13704956-13746302 GCA_037576675.1 Pangasius sanitwongsei
GGCTGAAGAAAAGCAGCCCTAAAGCATGATGCTGCCACCACCATGCTTCACCATGGGTATGGTGTTCTTTTGGTGATACGCTTTTTTTTGCATCAAATATACTTCTTGGAATTATTTTACCTTTTGGAATTGGTCTCATCAGACCATAACACATTTTGCCACATGGTTTGAGGTGATTTAGTTAAGCTTGGACGAAAGGGAGAAAGGGCTTCCGTCTAGCCTCCCTACCCCATAGTCCAGAAATGTGAAGAATATGAGAGATTGTTATCACATGCAGAGAGTAATCAGTACTTGTCAGATATTCCTGCAGCTTCTTTAATGTTGCCATAAGTGTCTTGGCAGCCTCCCTGGTAAGTTTTTTCTTGTCCTTTTATAAATTTTGGAGGGACGTCCTATTCTTGGTGATATCACTATGGTGCTCCATTTTCTCCACTTGTTGATGATGGCCTTTATGGTGTTCCATGGTACATCTAATGTTCTGGAAATTCTTTTATACTTCTCTCCCGATCGATATCTTTCAACAAGTGAGACACCATGCATGATTTATAAGCTCTTTGTGGACCATGGCTTCAGCAGGATGAAACCAAGAAGATGTGAAGAAAATCCTACAGAAACAGCTGATCTTTATTTGGGGTTAATCAGAATAATTTCATTGATGACAGCTGTATTATAATTACTTTTGAACATGAGATTGAATGTGATCTCATTCTGAACACAGCCACATTACCAATTATAAAAGGGTGTGCACACTCATGCAACCGGGTTATTGTAACTTTTTTTATTTTTCCTATTTTTCCCTAAAATATTTCTGATTGTTTTTCACTTAATTTTTATACATTGTAATTTCCCACTGAGGGTGGAAAAAGTTCATGTATAGGCTATGTGAATCTACTGCGCTGGGCTCGTTACAGCCTCGCTGGTGGGCTAGCCTTGCCTTGTGTTTTTCTTACGACCACTTCTGGTGCTGTTGCGCTTCGTTTAAAAAAAAATCCAAAATAATCCTCTTTAAAACATTTGTTAACTGCAGATAACATGATGTGGATGCCAAAAACAAAACCTTATAGTGATTTTTTTAATCTTTGAAAGATAGGCAGTGCGTCGGCCTGCTAGCCCCCGAGCCCTGACCCCCAATTTTTGTGCAGACATCGCCATAGCACTAGTGTATTGTTCATTTATTTGTTCTCATTCAGCTGTTATTTTTGTAGTCCAAAAAGCGGAGGGGTGCAACAAAAGGTGGTGCATTGAAAATTTGTTGGTGTAGTGACATTTTTGAGCACACTTTGGTCCAGAATTGCACACTGCTGCTTTGCAACCTGTTGCCGGAGATGCAAGGGCAAAATATTATTTTCCTGATTTCAAGCTTTACAATTCTATTGCATGTCTTACAATCCAGTTTTGTGGATATACACTATTACTGTCACCCACTTCACTATAAATCTACTTGTAAAGACTAGCTAAACAAAATAGACTGAATTATTTTACCTAGTGCAAATTAGAACAACCAACAGTGGCTAGATGTGAATCAGACAGTTATAATTACACATGGGATATCTTATAATTACTATAGTTAATAAAATGACTTACAACTGTAAATAAATATGAGATTTGCCAAGGCTATTTATAGATAATAAACTGATATAAAATCTATGTTCTAAAATGTTTACACAGTGAAGTGCACGAGAAAGCAGAGAAGTTATTTATTGTACGTTACCAGCTAGTTAGTGTACCATTAAACTATTGACATGAAAACTGTAACTGATATCTGATCATATCATTATGAAAAATATATTCAATATTACCTAATCACACCTTTTTAAATAATGTGTTGATTCTCATCCAGTCCTCTTTTGCAGTTATGTCACTCTGCAGGATGTTACTGCATGCACCAACGGCCACAAAAACACCTTACATTGTGTTTGTATTATGATTATCAGAATTATCTCTGAAAGAGTTGTACCGTTAATATTATTCTACACCGGGAATTATAAACATGTCACAAAAGCAAACCCTTATTTCCAGATGTGTATTTTCCCTTGAAACAACTTTGTTTCCCCTTTTTAAACTCCAGGTGAAATGTACCAGATGTAAATCTGAGAAAGCTGTGTTTCAGTGCTGTTCCAATAAAGTACTGAGGACAGTAATCTTAAAAAAAAAATAATAAAACTAACCACATCAATATGTTTTGTTTTCTTGGCTGTGTGTTAAGACTGAGAAGCACATCCCATTTCACCTGAGACAGCAGGCTCGTTTAGAGAAGCTGACTTCTCCACTTATCTTTGAGACGTTGCCATCCAGTGGTATGCTGTATCCTGGTGATAGAGTCAACATCCAGGCCAAATTCAGTCCAGCTGAAGGGGTAAGAATTACTAGCTGTTGGTGTTTGATCCAGTGACCAGAATTTTTCTTCTCCGTTTGATTTGGATCTAAAGTAGAGAAGCAGGACTTGTGCTCCCCAAACTTTTTAATAAAACCTAAGGCTGGTAGTGCTCATCCTTCCCCCTTAAAAAAGTGATGGGTTCTCAAACACTCATGTGCATACACATTTATGTCAACATCAGGAGTAACAGGCACGGACATCACACACTCACACACACACACACCTTCTACTTATCTATGGTTTAGATATGTAATTAGATTAGAGTTTAGCTAAGGTTTTAGAGAATACTGTGACAGCAAAGAGGTCTAAATTATGCGACAGTGGGTATAAACTAGAACAAGAGTGGACGGTTATATCTTTCTAAATGATAAAACAATCTTCCTTTAAATAAAAACTCATTTTATGCAAGTGGTAGTTTTAGAGTTGTTTTTTTGCATTTGTGGCTCACAATAATTTCGATGTTGATTTGTGTTGTTGTTTAGGGTAATTATGTAGTTAATAGTCTACAATCAGGTCTTAGCATCCTGGCAGTGGACTAAAATATCTTTGTACTCACTGGAGTTCATGATGACATCAATCTTCAGCAGAGCCCCTGGACCACCATGAGCCACAATACAGCCCTAAAACATGACTGATCCACCACCATATTTTACAGCGACTATTAGGTTCTTTTCATGTAACAATTGTTAACAATTTAAAAAGTATATATTTTTTTAAATGGCAGTTTATTTACATTTATTGTAGACATTCTTTAGTAAAGTCAGTAATTTTGCTACATATATTTTTGAGAGAGAAAAAGGTGTAAAAAGAAGTTCTTACAAGTTCTTGTTAGAGGAAAGGTAAGAAGTACTTCAATAGGTGGAAAATTTGAATGATTGTGTGTAATGTTTACTTATGTAATCATTTCAACTCATTCTTTTGATGAGTGTCAATAATTCTGGAGGCGACTGTATGTTTTTTGCAGAGAATTTACAGAGATAGGCTGGTGATATCAGTGGCCCAGAGCACCCAGCGGATCCTACTGTTAGTCCAGGGTCAGGGATTAGAGCCACAGCTGGAGTTTTCCACCTCAGAAATCGAGCTGGGGCCTGTGCTGCCCTACAGCAATGGAGAGGTGGTTGAGATGCTGGTCTGCAACCCCTGCCCTTTCCCCATTGAGTTCTACTCCCTGGACTTTGACAAGCAGTACCTGGAGGAAGAGAAGGTGAGTCTTCTCTATATCCTTTTTGAACAGCAAGTCTGTCTGGGCATTAAGAAAAAATGGACTTTAAAAGCATCTCATCAAAAATTC
This sequence comes from Pangasius sanitwongsei, assembly GCA_037576675.1. Classification (NCBI taxonomy): domain Eukaryota; kingdom Metazoa; phylum Chordata; class Actinopteri; order Siluriformes; family Pangasiidae; genus Pangasius; species Pangasius sanitwongsei. The sequence goes on from CM075008.1 coordinate 13,708,625, forward strand.
TTAAGAATGAAAAAAATAGGTCAGGCCGACTGGTCTCTCCTAGTGTGTTTAGGTTCAAGGGGTGATTAAAGGAGTGATTAAAGATCCATCATCTTCAGTTGATCAGAGTTTAGGCTTTGACTCTTGTTACAGTATATGTAAATCTTTACTCTGTAATATTTCTCATTAGCTGAGATTGTGATGAATAGGCAGTTATAGGCCCCTGAGTGATACATAGTGATTCTTAAGAGCAAACCAGAATTTGTTTTCTAAAATATCAGAAGTGTTCATGAAAACATTCCCTTTTTTTTTTCACCGCATACTATCACATCAGATACCTTTCCAAGCCAACAGAAGACCACTGCGGTTATAGACAATTAGGATGGATAATTGGTCAGAAGAACACTGTCTTTGCAGTGCCCATTTCATCTCAGCTGAGTAGCTTACTTTCATATCAGTGAAGATGGCTTGGAACTAGGACTTTAACAGGCTTAGCTTGTTAGTTATTTAACATGCCTAACTTATATCACTTTAACAAACCTATGTAGCATGCCTAAAATCTAAATCTAATGCTGGAGGTTATGTTCTTACTGAGGAGTTGCCTATAATGGATGCATTTGGTTAGCTAACATTGTTCAGCTAACAAATGAGTTTATGGCATTTGGTTGGGTAGCACCTCAGCTTTCAGTGCCACAACGTCCTTGATACTGTCATCATAAAATATTCTCCAATATCCAAACTCATAAACCACACACTCTGTATCCCGATCTTTACAAATACTTGACTATGTCAATTTATTGAACCAGTCAGCTCTCGGCTCTTTTCTGTATTATATAAACTTAATCCATCCGTCTCCCCAGATCCTGCGGATGATGAAAGGATATGATGCACATAATATATTGCTGCTGCCCCCTCGAGCCCCGGGCGAGCTTCTGCCTGCTGAGCTCTTGGACTACTACCAAGAGCACAGGTCCCGGAATCCTGACCCAGGTATTATTTCCTCTTTCGCTTCCATTAAAGGATAGTTTTACTAAAAAAAAAACTAAGCTTACAATGTTTGAGACCAATAAGCCTGGTCTTATTTGCTTAAACGTGTTTTCCCTAATCACATATTAATAATAGTGTCTGTGATTTTTTATTTTTTTTTGAGACAGCTGCACAATACTGATCATGTTTTTTTGCATTTATCTTTGATCCTGAGTGGTACTATGCAATAGGTTAATCAGGTTTTGTTTGACCATTGAAAGCACCAAAATATGCCCTGATTGCATTTGCAGTGACCGAAAATACATACTGAAATCTAAAATCTAGTTTTTTGTCAGAGACATCCAGTTGTGCAGTCAGTCCCCACAGTAACACTAATTTGTGAAATAAATTGGTTGATCTGTGGTTTTCAAAATCACATATTCTATGTAACAGATGGTATAATCAGCAGAAACGTTATAATTTAAGGTGTAGATTCTTGACTTGACTGTTTTTGTAAAACTGAGCCACACTGGATTTCCACCTTGGTGTACTGATAAAATGTATACAACTCACTTGTGATATATTGCTGTTTTTTGACAAACTTTTTGCAAAAGTACTGACTCATGCTGACAGAGGCTGTTAGATTTATGAACGAACTCAGTCAGAGATTGTATACTATATATCATGCTGTATTAAAAAGATTGTCCTTTACTGGAAGAAGCTTTCAAGGTTATTCCAAACCTGGGCAACATCCACATGTCCCTTGTGCTTTAGCATCCAACACTGGCTCTCGTAAAGATGCCGAGTCTTCTGATGCCAGGGAGAAGGAGAAGAGTGCAGGGCGAGTGGATAACCTATCAAATGCTCCAGCTGAAGAGAGCCCTCTGGAGGGGGGTGAGGCAGATGCCACATCTATACTATCCAAATATGGGACATCCATGGGTGCAGGTATGTTAATGAAAAATGACTTAATGCTCAATACTGGAGTATTTTTAAAAAAAAAAAAAAAAAAAAAAAGGTTGAATAGATCAGGTACATTAAACAAATGACAGTGAATGATGATGCTGTGTTTTTCTTACAGGTGTGGTCAAAGACAACATCAGAACCAGCAGGATGGGTGATCTGGAGGTGAACCCTGTTTCTAGAGCTATTGCTCACTACATGGGCATTGATTTGTCACAAGCAGGCCAAGCTGTTCACAATTGCAGAGGCATTGCCATTGTAGTGCATGGCGCTCCACTCTCAGGTAGGCTGCTAATATCCGAACCTCTTGGTTAAATAATAACACATCAAAGACACTTTCAAACCACACTCTGTGTAATAATAAAAATGCTATTTAATAATCATGGCACTACTTCATTTTTAGAGAAAGCAACATACAACACAGATAGCATTATTAATAGTCCACAATTAAATTAGACATATAATGTATTTTAATCTAAGTAAGTAGTGTGATATGACTGTTCAAAGGCTTTTGTATGTCACTTTATTGATATACAACCCTTGCAGTGTACTATAAGTTCATGCCTGCAAGTCTATAGCATGGATCTAGCTTTATGTTTCCATGGTCCTTGGTTTTGCCTTTGCTACTGGTAGGATGTTGTGTGTATACGTAGGTAAGACAGCTTTGGCAGTGAGCTTGGCGAGGTACTACGGTGCTGCGTATCTGAACATAGACTCAGTGGTGCAAGAGGCTGTGTCATCTGGAATCAGCACTGCAAGCAAGCAGGCCAGAGAGCTGTTTGGAGCTGCCATGGCATCTGTACCAGGCACAGCAGAACATACTGGTGAATATACATGTTCCTGAATTCTTTTCTACCTTTTTCCACCTTCTATTTGTAAATGTAGTACATTAGAACTAAAGTAAGTACATTTAGCAACTTTAGTTTTGTGAATAGATTCATTTTCTGTATATTTGTGTGTGTGTGTGTGTTTTTAGCCCCAGCTATGTTAGATGTGATGACTGAGGCTAGTCAGGCTGTAGGCATTCTCAGTGTTGAGGCATTAGCCAAGCACACTGCTGAGGGTGTTCAGGACGCTGACTCCAAAGCCCCCACATCCACTATCTCAACAATTAACAAGACCAGCACCATGGGAGCAAAGAAAAACGATGGCTCCAATCCCACTGCTTCAGTGGTAATCTCCTTCAAGCAGTTATTCACAGTACATAATACACACACCTATATAAACCTTCACTGATTTGAACTGCTGAACTAAACTAAGTTTTTACTGAATAGCTACACTGATTTAAAGAACATGTGCTGGGAATACCATTGGACAGGGAATCATAAATTAATTCTTTGTGTTTGACACATTTGAAACTTTATTAATATTACTAATTAGAAACAATCTCAAATTACTTTTTGTGTTATGTATTTCTCTCCTTTTGTGCTCATTCAACCCCTCTATACTCCTCTCCTCCTTTCAATCCCCATTTTTCCACCTTTTTTCTTGACGAACAAAGAATATTAACCATAGCCATAATTAGTTTGAATGCTTTTTAAATGCTTTGCTAAGAAACCTAACAAATTACATTCAATTTGGATGCTATTGTGTTCAGAAATATAAATTATCATATTGTAATTTAGCCTACATTTTTCTTACCCATACTCTTTATACTTTATAAATACCTTCTTGCAATCAGTCAAAAAAGGAGAGTGTAGAACTTATATTTAAACTTCTTGCATGTAATTACATTGTATCTATCAGGAATTTTGTAGAGGCAGGGGTGGATGCAAGTGCAGATTTATTGAAATACAGTGCAAAACAAACAACAAAACAGTAAAAAACAAGGATCTTGAAAATGAACAATGGATACTAGGCACATAGTCTTTGACCTAGGCTGAGGCACACACAACAAGAAATGAACATGACAACAACAACAAAAGCTTGACATTGAGGTGCAGAAACACTAGAATTTATGTAGAGGTGCTAATGAGGGTGAGATGAGACACAGGTGAGTGTGATTAGGACATGTGACATGCTGGGGCTGCTGGGAAGTGTAGTTCAGTAATATAGTAACATGGCTAAATCATATTGTATTGAATAAATAAAAATATTGAAATACTGATTTTTTTTAATACATCGGATTGTAAAAGGAAGACTGATGCATACCCCTAGTAACCTAGTTTTTATACAGTGTCTGTGTGAATTAGATTGGAAGTGAAGTGAGTACAGTTAGAGTTTATTGGTTATGTGCAGGCTGGCCCGACTGACAGGCTCCCTAGTGAGAGTGTGAGTCAGGTGGGAGAGCTGGGTGGCATGAACAGTTTACTGCCTGATGATCTCCTGGTAGAGATACTGTCAGAGAGACTACAGGTAACAACCACCACAATGTTTATGGCCACTATAAAACCACGCACAACATGATTTGACTACATACTTTGTGTTCTGCATTCCTTTTCAATGATATGTTTCTTTACTATTGCACAAAAAGCTTCCTTGCTTTGATGTATGCCACTCATGCATTTCCAATGTGCTCTAGCTTAGCGACTGCAACCGAGGCGTCGTGATTGACGGCTTGGAGACACCGTACTGCCGCTTTCCAAGCACTGCGCTCCATGTCATCATCAAAGCCTTCAGCAACCGCCAGCACATCTATGTTATCAACCTCACTGACAGCTACTTTGAATTCAAATCCAGAGAGAGGGCTCAACTGGAAATGACAGGTAATGGTGGAGAAAAAAAGGGAACAAGAGAGAAGAAGATAATGACAGGATGGAAATGAAAAAGAGAGAAGGAATTTAAGGAAAAAAAGAAAATATTGTGGAAAAGAGAGGAGTATATTATACTATTGTATAGAAAACAATCTATAGGTTACATATTTCCTTAGGAGCGTTTATGTTAATGAGCACATTCATGAGCTGAATTAGACAGATTAATAAAGCAGTACATTGATGAGTGCAGTTGACAAAACCTGTTTGTATGTGATCAGAGGCCTTACAAAGGGAACAGGCAGAAAGAGAAAAGCTGCCTGTGCAGGAGATGGATGAGGATGGGTATGACGCTCTATGTGAGGAAGAGAAAGCATATGCAGACCTTCAGCATTTGGAGATGCTAAAGGAACATATATACAGGTAATCTTCATCTCCATGGCACTAAAAATGTATATAAGTCGTACATTTTAAGCACTGGGTGAGTGAAATGGTTTTAAGTTTATAACTGAATCTGGGAAACTGGGTTGTTAATTTTCATAAGTGAAGTAATAATAATGGTGTAAAAGTAATGTTTGATTATGGAATTGCTGTAGCAAGCAAGAGAGCGAGCAGGAGAAGAGGCAGCAGGAGGAGAAGCTCAGAGAGGATGAGGAGACGAAGAAAAAAAACAAGAGAGGAAAAAAGGAAGTACTTACAGAGGATTTAACAGAAAGGAGAAGTCAGCTTGGAGTTGCCCAGGTCAGCGCTTCAGATAGTAAGAAACATGCATGCTATTGCAAGAAATAAGATCATCAATTAGATGATTTGATATGCTTCCTCTATATAGTCTGATTTAGCACTACACTCTGACACGGGACTGGAACAGCAACCTAAAGGGGGTAGAAAGATGTCTTCCTGCACAGAAGCCAAAGACTCACTTTTAGAGCGTGCCAGAGAACTTGATGAAGAAGGCAAAAAGAAAGAAAAAGACGGCAAAGACAGCAAGCCAACTGGCCAAGATAATTCTTTACTGCCACTGGATGAACTGGAGAAAGAGCTGGTCAGTTTGAGCCAATGCTTAATTCAACCATAACTGTCAAAGTAATAAAGTATATATATCGTATAAAGCCATGTGAGAAGCTCTAGCTGTAACTGGGTAATGCCAAGTCTAATCTCTTTTCTTACCTTAATATAAAAATGAGAGCTTAAACCTGCTTAGTTTGCAACATTCTGGATAAAGCTCACATACTCTTGGCCTAATTCCAGCATCTTTTTTGGTGTGATGTTACTAGCTAACTGAGGCTGAAAGGCAGCTGTTTTCCCGCTTCCGTCTGTACGAGCAGAGCCAGCCACTGATCCAACACATGCTGCAGAACTGGGACAGGGCTCAGGGCCTCCTGCTGAATTCTCTTCCTTCAGAGGAGCAGCACCAGGGGCCTGAGGAAGCCCCAGAACACCATAAGCTACCCAGCAAGAGGGCCAAGAAGGTGCGGGAGAAGGAGAGGATGAAAATGGACGCTGTTGATCCTAAGCTGCTGTCTCCAACCCCCAGCCAGACTCACCTGTTGCCCAATGGAACAGAGGGCTCAGAGAATGAGCTGGCAATAGAGTTCATCCCCCACATCTGCATCTCTATCAGCAAAAAAGAGGAGGCAAGCATAGGCACGCTTCTCGACAGCATGAAACTGCCATCACTGGATGAGGTACTGCAAGACTTGGGGCATACTGAAAGAATGTGTCTAAGCCTTCACTTAGAAAAGACTAGTTTAAAGGTTTTAAAGCCTGATAAACTCCAGTTGGCCTATATTCTCATTCTGTAATAGCTGATGTTTTACTCACCCTCTGATGTTGTCCCTAGGTTTTGGATGCGTTAGGGCTTGGACCTAAAGGTCCACCCATTCCTCCTCCCATGCTGTTCTCAGTAGTCCCGTACCCCAAAAAGAGAGTGATGTCCAGTTCCCATCTTACTCCTGGCTGCTTCACCTTCTTGATGCCCTCATCTCTGGAAGACACAGCCGAGGAGAAGCGAGAGGTTGACTTGGAGACAGAAGCCTTAAGCCCCACTGTGTCTGCAAAGGTACATTGATTCTTTTCCCTGAGCAAAGTTTTTTTTATTTTTTATTTTTTAAACATTTATATTAGAGAAACATCATGGGCTCCCAAGTGGCCGAACGGAAAAGTGCTTGCTTTATTGTCGGGAGATATCCTCGTCTCACCTATCCTGATTCCACATTCATTGGTGCAAGGGACCAAAATTGTCTGTCTCTCTGTCTCTCACTTGTCATGCTGTGTGTTATGTTATGCTGCCACGTGATGCAGCATTAGCAGCAGTTCAAAAAGATTGAACTGGCTGTAGGCTGGCTTCATGTGTCTTGGTGGAATCACATGTTAGCCTTCACCCTCTTCGATTGGTAGCTGTCGTATGAAAGGGGAGAGATAGCTGATGGGTGGCAATTAGCAGGTGACCCAATTGGGGAGAAAAAAATGGGGGAAAAGCATAATCATCTATGATGTTTTTAATATGGTTGCCTTTTAGGTTGGACAGTTCTGCTCAGAAGTTTTATTTGAATTATGCATTTAAGTCTCTCTTTAAAAAGCCATGATGATTAATGAATTAGTGAAATAGACACTTGGTTGTTTGCTTTGTCTGCTCAGGAGGATATTACAACCCTGAGCAAAGGCAAAGGGAAGAAGGCCGCAGTGAAAGAGGATTCAGCCAAAGAGACCCCAAAAGACAAGCGGCGATTTCCTGCAAAAAAAGGAAGCAAGAGCATAGACTCTCATTCACCTCCAATGAACACGGTCACCCCCTTATCTGAAACTGACCACAGCAAGTCTCTGGAAGATTGTCTCACAGAGCACAGCCAGAGGTATACACACACACACACACACACACACATTTACTCTTTATGAGTCAAAATAACCCATTTTAACATTTTTACTAAACACTAAACCTGATTAAACTTATGTTCTAGGTTCAGTTTTATTAATGAACATTAATATTTTGTTAATATGATGTTAAGGCTATTTTGATATGGAATTTAAAAAACTGAAATAAAGATGTAATAAAATAGGTTTTAGGCAATTTTAACGCCTATCACATCACCTCCATCTATTACTTACAGTTACACTTGCATATGCATATGCATTCACCAACAGTAGCACCTCAAGCATGAAAAGGGGTTTTGTGTGTCAATTTTTATAGAAATAATTTTGCTTCTGTTACTGTTGTTTGTTAATGGGTTCATCCTCTGGTTCTCATGAAGGCTCACTCATTTCCGCTGGGTCGTGCCAGCAAATGGAAAAGTGACCCTGAAACTGTGGTTCCACTCATCTGTGCCTGGCGATTTTAAACAGACTCTGGGTTTTGAAGTGATGGGGACCAAGCGCTGCTATCAGCTCTACTGCAGAGGCATCTGTGCCTTCCCATCCATCAGCAAAGACCATAAGTGAGTATTACTTGCAGATCTAGAGAACAGGCAGTAGGCCTGTGACCAGCGCTCATGTTAGCAATTGTTTGCCCATATTCTGCTGTTTATTCTGATGTATTTTTGTGTGTGCTATAGGACAGTGTTTGCCCACTGTAAAAAGGCCATGAAGAAAGAGAATGGCTTACAGAAGACATACATCATCCGCTCAGGCCTGTATGACTTCGGGCCCTTGCTTTGTGGAAGAACTAGAGACAGGTGCTTTAGGTTTCTTAGTCTTACAATTTAACTGTGCATTCCCTAATAAATCCTCAAATAAATCCTAAATACAGTGCACATACATATAGAAATTATTTAAATAATGTGTAGAATGCATACTCTTGAAAATGAACCATACTATCTGGATTACTTCTCATGATTTTTTTGAATGTTGCATAATCACATTATGTTATGAAGTGGAATTTGCAAATGATATAATTAATTACTAAGTTATAACACTGTAGCTCTTTACATAGGTACAAGGAAAAGAAGTGCCCAGAAAACACAGAAAGACTAGTAATACACAACAACTCCCCCACGGAGGCAGAGGTTCATTTCTGCCTGCACCGGGACACCAAATCCACCACATTTATCCTGGACCCTCTGAGCATGGTTCTTAAGCCCAATGAGAGAAAGGTATGTCTTTTATCACAAAAATCTGTAAGCGTTGGTGACCCTGGAGAGGAACCTGGGTTGTGGTGGTGATGACCACAACCCAACAACTTGGCTAGGCTGGACTCAGTTGCAGAGAAACTCCAGGAGACAGAGATAAGGGGAAAAAAAAAACAGAAAAATCTTTACTTCAAAAAGTTCCACCGAAAGAGCAAACAGAGATCCAAAAACAATCCATCTGTTAAACAGATGAATCCTACTTCCAAAAAAGAAGTAATCAGGTAAAATTCACAAAAGATCTAAAAAGGCCAACAATCATAAAAGATCAGGCAGACAGCAAAAGATAAAGCACTAGTAGCAAAAGGCAAAGACAGTGGCTTGGTACTCACACAAGTAACATGACAACTGAGCAAAGAACAAAGAAAGGAAGGGTTTAAACAGCCTAGCAAATCAGAGACAGGTAAAGAATTTAACAAGGTAATAAAGAATTTAACAAGGCAAATCAAAAGAAAAACACAAAGGCAGAATGTCTCCATCTAGAGTCTAAAGTTTATTTTGTCCACTCCCCCAGGAGCTTTCTTCTGAGCCAAAACATGAAATTTGAATTTTTTTTATTTTATTATTTTTTTTTGCAAATTCCATGTGGGCTTTCATGTGTCTTGCACTGTTAGACCTTATATAGGCAGTTGTGTGCCTTTCCAAATCATGTCCAATCAGTGGAATTTGCCCCAATCAAAGTGTGGAAACATCTTAAAGATAATCTAGAAAAATGGGATGCACCTGAGATAAATTTAAAGTGTCATAGCAAAGGGTCTGAATACATATCTGAATGTGATATTTAATTTTTTCATGCTTAGTCATTATGGGGTATGGATTGTAGACTGATGTGGAAAAAATGAATTTAAATCATTTTAGCGTAAGGCTGCAACATACCAAAATGTGAAAAAAAAGAAGGGGTCTGAATACTTTCTGAATGCACTGTAGAACCCACCAAACCTCTGTGCTGAAGGGGACCCACCCCCCTTGGGCTCCTGCTCCGGGAACAGCGGGGGCTGGTACCCAAACTCGCACTCAAACTGGGACATCCCGGTAGAAGAGCAATGTATAATGATGGAACTATTCTAATAACTATAGTAACTATTAAGGGCAGCTCAAGGTTGACCAGGGGGATTTGGAGATTCTTGGCACAGGACAAGTCCATGAAGTTGACAGCAGCGCCGGAGTCCACCAGAGACTGAAGGGTTTGCTGTTGCTCACCCCAAGAAAGGGAGGTGAGAAGGAGTACCCCAACTGGAGAAGACTTTGGGGTGAAGATGGGTCCCGTCACAGTCCCTCCTCCTCTGGAAGGGACTAGGCTTTTCCTGATAACTCTGGGCAAGTGGACCTGAAGTGACCTGATTTCCCACAGTAGAGGCAGCACTTCTCTCACATGCACCAGCTTTGCTCAGTCTGGGAGAGTAATGTCCCTCCCAACTGTATAGGTTCCTCTGATGAATTGGAGACTTGGGAGCCATCTGGAGGCAGATCTCAAGAGGACAAGCTGAAGAATGGCATTCCTTTTGTTTCTCACAAAGTCAAAGCCAGTTCAGCTGAGTTGAGAGGTCATGCAATGCGTTCAAGTCCCTCTCTGTATCCCTTGAGGCCAGACCATTCTGGAATGCTGCGATGAGTGCCTCTTGGTTCCACTGGCACTCAGCAGCCAGTGTATGGAAAGCAATGGCATACTGAGTCAGTGGCACACTGCCTTGAAAGAGATGGAGAAGTGGCCTTCTGGAAGTCACCTTCTCATTTCCTCTGTGAAAGCTTGGTAGTTGGTCCCTGCACCTCCCAAATGGCCAGGATAGTGCTTTCCCCGTGAGGTATGCAATGATGTATGCAACCTTTGACGGGTAAGAAGGGAAGGTTGACGGCTGGAGCTCAAAGATGAAGGAATATTGGGTCAGAAACCCAATTCAGGGAGGCATGGCTCAGCTATGGGGGTTAGTAGAGCTTGGGCTGGAGCTAGGGTGAATCCTGGGCGATCAGGTCATGCTGATCAACCCCCTGCTCACATTGCAAGATCAGGTCAACTGCTGATGCGTGTACCATTGTGGCCCCTTGACTGGACACTGCAACATGAAGCCAGTCACGGTCAGTGGTCTCTGGGGTGTTCTGCTTTACTGGGTCCATCTTGTTGGGTCATGCATCACCAGGTGTGTTTTGTTGTTTCTGTAAATTCTTTTTTTGCAGGAGCTCAGAGTATGGGCATACCCCACCACTCCAGGTCTTATAGAAGATAGTGTGGTGTGCTGTATTAAGGAGAACCCAGAACCTGCCATCTTCTACATCTCTTGCAAAGGAGTCCGGCCAGAGCTGGAAGTGGAGCGCAAGCAACTTAATTTTGATAAGATTTTCTTGGACAGGTCCGGAGCATGATACACCACTTATTATTAGTATTGTTTTTTTAATGACAAATGGTTGTAAAAGAATGAATTTTGACTTTTGTTTATGCCAGTTGTGTTTATAACATACTACCATGACAGTGCCCTCCAGAATTATTGGCACTCTTCATGAGCAAAAATTATTGTATAATTTTTCCAGTCAAACAGCAGCAGAAACTATGTAACAAAAAAATCTCTAGAGTTTACAGACAGTGGTGTGAAAAACTAGGAAGCTAACTATCATGGGGACAGGCTCACCCAAACTGCACAGTTGAAGATTAAAAAATTTTTTTTCCAGTCTTCAACTCTCCAGTTTCGGTGAGTCTGTGTTCATGATAGCCTCAGATTCTTGTTTTTGGCTGACACAAGTGGAACCTGATCTTCTGTTGTTGTAGCCCACCCACATCATGGTTTGATGTGTTGTGCATTGTGTAATGCTTTTCTACTCACCATGGTTATAAGGAGTGCTTATTGCTTTTATTGAGTTACTATAGACTTCCTGTCAGCTCAGACCAGCCTGGTCATTCTCCTCTGATCTCTCTCATCAATAAACATGTTTCAGCCTGCAGAACCTCTGCACACAGGATGCTTTTTGTTTTTTTGCATCATTCTTTGTATACTCTAGAGACTGTTGTGTGTGAAATTCCCAGGAGTTTGGCAGTTTCTGAAAACCTCAAACCAGCCCTTCTGGTACCAACTTCCATGCCACGGTTCAAGTCACAGAGATCACACTTTTTACCCATTCTGGTGTTTGATTTGAACATTGAACTGAAGCTCCTGACATGCATCATGCATCTGTGTGATTTTTTGTATCGTGCTGCTGCCACATGATTGGCTGATTAGATAACTGCATGAATGTGCAGGTGTACTGGTGTTCCTAATAAATTTGTCATAGTTATTTGTCATAATTAATAAATTGCAATCGTTGGCCATTTGCTCTGGTATAAGAGGAATACTATCTCTGACATACAAACTCAAAAACTACTCAAAATACTTTATTTTAAAGTTTCTGTAGTTATTTATTATTATTATTATTATTATTATTATTATTATTTTTGCAGTTGGAGCTGCAGTTGCCGTGTAAGGAATCCTGAAAATTGGGGGAGCTGAAGCACCCTCAGCAGCCTAACTTCCTGTGTCCTTGCTTATTACATTTGTTATTCTTTTTTTATATTCACTTTGCTCATTTCTGGGATGAATAATCCTGGGGGACACAAAATATAACTAAAATATAATATTCTGATTTTATATTTTAATATAATGCATTCTACATTTGACATATTTTGGCAGATTTATTGCTGTAGTAGTACTATTCGATTACCCTTTGGTAAAGCTAATATAATATGTTAACCTTCCCCATGGGTGTGGCCCTCCAGGAGGGAGACACGCAGTCTGTGCTTGCGTAATCCCACTGCACTGCCAGTCGCCTGGAGGCTGAGTGGCCTTGAGGGGTTGGGTGAGGAGTTCAGCATCTCCCAGGACCATGGCATCATCATGGCGCACTCTGAGTTTTCCTTGCTCATGCATTTCCAAGCCATAAAACCTATTAGCCTGAAGAAAACTTTAAGATTGGAGGTAAGGTGCTGCCCAATAGCTCAAATGTTAGCATAGATCTCACAAAGTATTATGTTTTTAAAGTGGTAGGTCACCTTGGGCCATGGTTCTAAAAAGAATAATCAGAACAGTAAGATTTGCTGTTAAATTGATTTTTGTACCTAAATTGTGTGTGTGTGTGTGTGTGTGCTGGTCAGGTGTTAGATGTGGAGAATATTCTTGGTGTTGTCCATACGGAGAACATTAATATTGTGGCAGAGGCTTATGATGTGTCCCTGGAAATTACGTTTCCCAAAGGTAGTTGTAATTCTTCATCCATATCCTCCAAGCTTTGTTTTTTTAATCCATCCATAAATAATAATTTGTTTGCATTTTATCTTGATAACAAATATGTTAGGTACGGACAATAGTCTGGACTTTGGCATAATCAAAGTATCAGAAGAAGTGAAGTTATCTGTTAACTTGAAAAACAAGGGCAAACATGATATTGCCTACAAGTATGTTCACACCCACACACTCTACATAATCATCCAATATATATTATCTTTTTATATATTATCATTTTTCAAGGAATAAAAATATCATAAGATGCTCAGTGGCTAATGTGCAATGATATTGCTGTTTAAGGTTCATCCTAGAGCCTACTGAGCCTGGAATTCCTAACCTCAACTCAGTCTTCACTATTACACCTCAAAAAGGCTCTCTTCATCCCACTGACCGGCCCACATGTGTCCAAGTCATCTTCTGCTACAACAGGGAGGTGTCTATCAGACAGCAGCCAGTTTTACACTGTCAGGTCAGAAGAAAAATCCCTTCATATAGATTTTGTTCAGTCTCTGTTTCATGTGAAAAATTACTTTAGTGATTGTTTGTTTTAGGTCATTGAGCCAAATATTGAAGAAGATAAAGAAACCATTAAGGTCATACCAATCAAAGTGTCTGTGCAGTGTCTCTATTCCAAGTACAGTATCCACCCTGCAAATGACATCAACTTTGGCTCAGTAGTCCATGGTTCCCGCAACACACAGACAATTACTGTGGAGAATAGGGGTGAATTTGATATCTGTTTCACCATCTCCAGAATGTTTAAAGATCTCCCCGTGTCTGAACAGAAGAAAGGGTACAGACACTGATCCATACATATTAAGATTTTACCGTTTTCCTTCATAAACAAGCCTCTCTAAATGGAACTGTTATTTCTTATAGTATAGGCAAGAGATCTTCCAGAGAGAATAACTCTGCAAGACGATTATCTTCTGCCATTAAACTACGCTATTCTGACTCTATCCAGAAAGACACTATTAGGGACACCATACCTTCTCAGGTAATGGACGGCCTTTGTATGTCATGTTCTTCTTACTACACTACCCTTGTTAAAATTGCTGGTTTTGTGATGTAAAAATGAAACCATGATAAATTATGTCAGATCTTTTTCCATGTTTAATGTAATACAGCAGCAGTCTCTTTTCTACTCAATTCTGCAGACACGTTTGTCTTTGGGGTTGTTCTCCTTGTCTCCATGCTTTGGCGTCCTTCCACCTGGTGCCCAGCAGGTAGTAACTGTGGACTGTGCGGCAGAGCACGTAGGCTGCTGGGAGGAGTGCCTGGTGGTGGACATCACTGATCGAGACCCTTCTGACAGACCAGGAGGGATTCTCTACAAGCTGCTTGCAGAGGTCTGCATGCCAGGTTTGTGAGTTCCTAAAAACAATTCACTAGCAGTCAAGCTAGTAACTCAGTGTTATTGTTAAGGAGTTTTAAATTTTAAGTCACATTATTTATGTTCTTCCAGTCAAATGCTTTTCAACATGAGCCAAAAAAAACATCTTTTAAATGTCTTGTCCATTTTCCATGTTTGCATTAATCTTTATGCAATTTGGGACATTTCATAACAATAAAATAAAACTACAGTCGGCCCTTGGGAATGCAGGACCCTTGCGAATGTGGAAAAACCACAAATATCTCTAGGCCCCTTATTTAACACACAAAAAAGTAAAACAGTACATTGTACTACAACAGTATGTTTTATGAAGTATCGACAATGTAGGCTGTCAATGTAAGATGTCACAGAGAAAGAGAGTGTGAGAGAGAATTGATTTGATTTGAATGTGGAGAGTCAACTGTATTATTTCATTTATTTATTTATTTATTTATTTTTATTATGCCTTTGTAGCATAAAATAAGATTATGTGTTTAAATTATGGTCTCATATTAAATATTTACACACTTCTGATGCCAACACCAACGAGCGCCAACGAGTCTATTATATACAGTCTTCTCCAAAAGAATTGGAATGGCAAGGCCAGTTACTTATTTCTTTATATTTTGGGAAATAGAACCAACTGAGCTCATTAGAAAATGTGTTCTTGTAAATGCAAAAATAACTGAGTGAGCAGACAGGATTGGTCAAACATTCTGCTCACGAAGTTATTTTTGCATGTACCAGCACATGACATTTTGAATAGGAGAGGGCAGTATTGGCCAGAATTTGTTTGGGAGCAGGTGGTAGCTTTGAACACATCTATAGTGGAGGTAAAATGTCAGTCCACAATTTCCCATAGGTGTTCAACTGGGTTGAGATCTGGTGACTGTGAAGTCTATAGCATATGATTTACATTATTTTCATACTCATCAAACCATTCAGTGAGCCCTTGTGCCCAGTGGATGGGGGAATTTTCATCCTGGAAGAGACAATAAGGGTAGAAATTGTTTGATTATAGGATCAGTCCCTCTAAGCAGTCCCGTGACACATCCCTCTAAGCCAATAAGTGGACCCAAAACATGTTAGCAATGTACCCACAGCATAACAGTCACCAGTTTTTCCTTTAACTTGTTACCTGTCTCTATATTTGTCTTAAAGCTGATAGTAACACTGGACAAATGCTCTAGTGTTTTTTCAACCTAACCTCTTATGTATATTATTTCAAGCCAGAGGGTTTCTGTATCGTTTCAGGGAGACTTGTCAAAATTTTTGTTTGTGGTAAGATGTGGTAGATTAGGTTAACACTGGAGTACACTTTACTCATCAAATAGATTTGAGACACTTATTTAATATTTTCCACTGTACCTTTTTGTTTTGTCAGTGGCAATAACAGTGATTAAAATGTAATGAAACACAGGTAAATCCAAGTATTCAAAAAAGTTTGACTGGCAGTGTATGTCACTTCTTTCTATGTAGGAATAGCCCATGAAGATATTGCTTCCATCTTTGAAGAACACAGATTGTGCAAGAACAGTAACATGTTACAATGTGAGCAGTATCAGGAAGCTATGGGCATCTATATCCAGGACGAGAACAAGTTTGTCTTCAACAATGTGCTGGTCAGCCAGTCAGCCAAAGCCCGCTTCCGTCTTACCAACCCTGGCAAAATACCCTGTAAACTTAGTTTGCAGGTGAAAACTGTCCTCAACAAGGTATGTTTATGTGTGTAACTGCTGCTACTGCGAACATGCCACGTTTAAAGACTGACTGTGTTTATTGAATATGGCTGTTTCAGATGTCCATGCGTAGCTCTGAGGTGTTTGAGCTGAGCCCTACTCGGATGAGTATCCCCAGTCACTCACATGCCTTTGCTACAATTACCTTCACTCCCCAGAACATGCAAACCTACCTTGGAGTGTTTGAAGCCTCTCTAGAAGGGGCTACCGGGTAAGTATATATATACTGTATATGTACAGAAAATGAATACACCCCCTTTTACTATATTCACATGTACTTGACCTACAAGCTGGAAATAAAATAGAATAAATCTATTTTTTTCTTGTTAATCTACACAAAAAACAATGTCAAAGTGAAAAGCTAACAATAAAAATGTCTAACATTCTTTAAAAATGAACAACTAAACTATCTTGGTTTGATACGTATACACCCCCTTTACTATGACATCCTTTAACTAATTGCCTTCAAAGTCACATTCTGACTTAATTTTCCAACACTTGTGTGGAATCACAGCTATTAACTTGATAGCTTGAATTAAAACAGCTGTTTACTATGGCCCTTCATTTTGCAAGTCCAGATCCACACAAATGCAGGAGCATGGGCCCCAAAGACCACCCAAAACAACTCCATGACAAAATTGTGGAAAGGTACGCATAAGATTAGGGATATAAAAAGGCCTTGAAGATACCCTGGAGCACTTTTACGTCCATCATTAAGAAGTGGAAAGTGCATGACACCAACCATAGTCTGCCAAAATCTGCCAAAATGGGTTGGAAATTCATATTCCAACAGGGCAATGACCTCAAGCATAAGGCCAAAGCTACCATGGAGTGGCTTGCTAGGGGCAAAGTGGATGTTTTGGAGTGGCCTAGTCAAAGGTATGACCTAAATCCAATTGAAAATCTGTCCCAACTTGAACATGTCTACAAAAGGGGAAGATCTCCAAGTGTGCCAGCCTTGTGGAGGGCTACCCAAAAAGACTGACTCTGGGGGGGTGTATACTTGAGGAAATGAGGAAATGATATAAATGAGGAAATTTCAGTACTGTCAAATTAAGTGCTTTCTTTTTTCCAATTAAAACATATTCACTGCATTATCATGTTGTTTGCATGAGGGAAAACAAGTCCCATTCAAATCTATGAAGTTTACAGAACGTGACACAACAAAATGTGAAACATTTTGAAAGAGGGTGTGTTCGTTTTCTATCCACTGTATATAGTTTGCACACAGAATTGTGTTTAATGTATATGTTCTGTTCAGATCAAAATAATCCATTTAAAAAAAAGTAGAACAATGCTTTAACATGAATTTTCCTATATCTTATAAGCTATACTCAGATATGATGCCTTAAGTCGGCTATTTAAGTCCAAATATTGCATCAATATTTATACAGGGATAGTTAAGCATGTTCAGAGTGCAACATGCAAATGAGCACTCTATTTTAATTGTGTGAGCGTTCAGACTGATCTCCTGATAAATTCCAGATATGTGTGTGTGGGTGTTTTGATAAACTAACGACAATGGTGTGATCCAAATTAATTATTAAATTAATGCAGGCCAGTTTTTAACTATGACACATCACAAGATAATCATTTTGCTAAGTTGATGGTCTACAGAATGTGCATAGCAATATAATTTCATTATTCTAATTTTGTCCATATAACCGAGATGATGTTCAGGGTCGTTTTGACCTAAGAGTAAAATGGTAGAATACAAGGGTTTACAACTTTTTTGTAAACTTATAGCAAGAAGATGATCTGAGTCTTTTGCTCTTGGCTCTATTTTCATGGTTACGCGAGAATATTTTTGGTTAACGCTGACATGTTCCTATTTTGGTTGGGTACAAACCTATTTAACCTATTTTGGTCCAAAATGTGCCTACAATACAACCTCCCAAGATCCCCTTTTAGTACAGACACAAGTAAAAAGCAGTAGTTTGTCTTTGTTGTCTTATCTTTATTAGTATGTTCCCTTTGGGCAGGAGCAAGGTGCTGGCGTTTGATTTGGTGGGAGAGGGCAATTTACCCTGTATAACTATTCTAAAACCAGTCCAGAGGACCAAACATGGACAGCCAGTCTTGCAGTTCAAGCGGCTCCTGGTAGACAAGAGACAAATCCTCCCTCTGGTCATCAAGAACATTAGCAACGTACCTGCACAGGTAAGATGAATGAATAATTTAAACATTTTAGTTTGTGGGGTGTTGCTTTGCCTCACCAGAGATATATCTACTTTTATGACTCTCATAGGTTAGCATTGATCTGCTTGACAAGATGGGAGTCTTTGCTTTAAGGGCAGCTCCTGGCACTGTATGCAACTACATCTCCTCTTCACGCATAGCAAGTGAGCCTGAAACAGGTCAGTATTGAAGCCTGATTGCTAGTGAGGTACTAGTGAGGATTTAATTGTGCACAATTGTAATTACAGACTTAAGCACTATTCAGACATATAACCTTGATTTTTCTCGTATCTCGTGACTACATTAAGTTGTGTGTACAAATTAAGTGGATAAAGTGCTATTTTACAAGCTGCTGAATAATACGGATGTAAGCCATATTGTTAAAGAGAACTAATTTTGTTGAGATTAATGTGATAATTACAACTATAACTGTTCATGCAGTGATATATTGGCAACATATTAGATGTTTATTTCAATGCTAACCAACTTAAGTCGCCAACTTGGAATACAGTCCTTGGTGTCTTCGGAAAGTGTCACCCTTCCCTAGATCCCAACCCCGCATGTACTCCCCCAGCTCAACCCTACTTTAGATAGGATGCAGAAAAACATGCCACTTATGCAACATTTTTTATTCATTCATTCATATATATATCTTCGGTATCCCATATTACCTGGTCAGTTTCGCAGTGAATCCTAACCTTATTATGGGAACACTGGGTGTAAGGCTGGAATATTCACTATAGTACACCATCACAATGTTGTGATCTCCAAATTTGTGCACATACTAAATAAATGACTTCATACTCAGCTGCACAACCATGAAACCTTTTTTCCTGCCTCCGTACTTTTGTTCCATTCTGTGTAGGTTGTTCATTCACTCTTTTGCCATTACAATACATTTAAACATGGTACAGTGGATAAAATAAGTCTACACACCCCTATTCAAATAAAATATTCTCTTATATGTTACAGGATAAAAGCATTTCTGAATTGTGTTTTTATCTCATATCAACTGGTAACATGTTATTTGGGTAATCCATCTATAGACTGTCCTGAAGCAGCCTATCAGTTGATTCCCAAAAACTATACAATAGTGTGTATAGATTTTTTTTTTAAATTGTGTATAGATTATCTGTTAAACATCAAAAACCATAAACTGATGCAGTGGCAGGCTTCAAGTTTGTCAGAGGACGTATGTTAGCGTTCACCTCCTTTCTGTTTGGTACCCATTGTGCAGTACGAGAACTACATAGCGAGTGTGGGTTGGCAATAACTAAAAATATATTTTTTAAAGGTTATAAAACATAACATTTATTCAAGCACTTTGTCATTTTGATTATTAAGAATCCTTCAAAGTGTAAAATATCAGATTCTTCACAGAAGAAAGGCAGATGGCTCATTTGGCCTCCCTGACTCTAATGGCTGGACGGCAAGCAGAGTTTGAGGTGGAGTTTCATCCTGAGGCACCTCAGAGTTTTGAGGCCACTATGCAGCTTTTGGTAAAAGACAACCAGTATGAAAAGACACTGATGCAGCTCCTAGGAGAGGGCTACCGTGACATCATCTCTTTGGACAATATCAGCAGTAAGGTTCCTCAGGACCAGGACAGCCCAGAAGGTGAGTACAGACCTTGTGTGTCTAAACTTCTACAAAGATTACATAAGAATAATTTATGAATGTTGAAAGACTTTGTTCTACCAGTTCTAACCAGAATTTGCTTGCGTTGATTGGATTGTCCTTTAGCAGTGTTAGCATTTTGAGCCAAACACAAGCAAAATACATGCCTTATCTCCAACATCATTCTCTTCTTCTCTACTGTGCAACCCCTACAGCCAGATGTGATATTGTGCACTTCGGAGACTGTCATGTGGGTCGTCTTTACCACAAGACTTTCACCATGACCAACCACAGCAACTCAGTGGCTTTGCGCTTTCAGTGGCCTCAGGGTGAGCCACATCTTCATTTCTCACCTCAGGTGGGCCACCTCCATGCCAGGTGCACCAAGGAGGTGACAGTGAGCTTCAGCTCAGAGCAGCCCATAGTGCTGAATGCACAGGTGATGAAGTGTAAACTCTGCCAGATAACCTTCCAGCAGCCTGTGGACCAAGTGCCAGACTGGGATGACCGTCACCGGACTGTTAAGTGGGTGGATGTGGAAAAGACGCTCTCACCTCAGAGACCATCCAAGAAAAAGGTAAGAGGGTGGTGGGAAAGCAGACCATGTTTACTCCTAAATATGCAAAATAACTAAGGAAAAATGTATTTCTGTAATGTCAAAAATGCCCTGCGCCAATGTGTGACATTCTTCACTGGTATGAGAAGTGCAGTTCCTGTGTACCAAGTTAAGCGTCTTTCATTCTAAACTCCAGCAATTTTAAGAATCTTTATCAGCAACTCTAATAATGACAGCATTCAAATGAAAAGGCTTATATCAAAGAATTAACAAATACATCATTTCATCTGCACTCACAGCCTGAAAACATAACTTTTAGAGGCCAGCATTTGATACAGTACATATGGGAAATATGTAAAAAGTAGTAACTGCTGTTCTCTACTGTGTCTAGGTGGTAGAGACTGACCCAGAGCCTGTCCATTCAGTGGTGGAAAACTCGTACAGGGAGCTAGAACTGGGGATTAGTGCCATGTGCGATTATGCCCAGTTTGAGTGTGATGCTGAAGCCATCCATTTTAAAGACACTATGCTCTTTCAGACTAGAGTCTTCCAGTATGTATGATTGAATCTTCTTCTCCATATTTCTGTGACACTTCACCCAAAATACTTCTTTGAACTAAAATACACTAAAAGCTAAAAAATTTTTTTTTTTATATATATATATATATATATATTATTTTGGGGTATTTCTTTAATACTTGAATTTAAATGATTGATTATAATATATGAATCTTATTTGGTGCCGCCAGAATGCAGATGGAAAACAAAGGCACTGTGGAGCTTGAGTACTCCTGGCAGGTTATGATGGAGACCTTTGGGAAGACTCTGTGCTATAATCATGAAGGTAACTCTTGAGCCTGCATTTAACAATAGCGCAGAAATCAATAAATGTATGCACAAAATCTAACATCAGCACTTTATTTGTTATATATTCGCTTACTAGTGATGGAAATTTGCTACCTTTGAGAAAATTGTCATTTGCTTAATGACTCATATAATAGTAATTGAGTAATAATCTTGTTAAGTTTAAGTTTGTGCAATTTTATGTGTACAGACATGACCCCTACTTCTGCCAAGGGCAGTCAGACAGGGTTGAGGCCAGCCAGCAATTTGAAGAGCTTGTCCACTCTGCTGTTAGGAGATCCAGAGCTTCCTCCATTCACCGTGGAGCCCAGTACGGGGCTTATCCTGCCTGGGACTGACCAGATATTTCATATCCGCTTCTCCCCTCTAGACGTAGCCCACTATGAGGCCAGGCTAGTCTGCAGGTCTGCAAATTAAACACAACTACTTCTTCATAATTTCCTAATGAAATACATCCTTACAATGAAATAGTGTCTCTATTTTTATGTGGATTTACATCAGTTTCATTTGTTATGTACTGTAATGGGTTATTAACCAGACTTGCACTTTTTTATCTTTATGGCTAAGAAGAAGTGCTTCACACAAGTATGTTTACAAAGATTGATTGATTAAAATTTATCAATCTTTTAGTAAAGTTGTATTTTGTGTTAAATGTGTCCGTAACCAAACCTGACTAAAATCTTCCACCGGATTTACAAAAGTTTCAGAAACTGATTTTCTTTGTATTGTGTATGTTGATCACCCATAACATGCAAAGTGCGTTTCCGACATAGCTCATTTGCATTTAGTGATGACAAAACCTCCATAAAAGTGCTCAAAAATCAAAATCTGAAAATTGCTCAAAAATCAAACTCCATAAAAATTGCTCAAAAAAATACAAATTAAATGCACAGACAGCTGGGATTGTGGAACAAAGGATCAGGGTAAAGCCTGCAAAACAGAAGTGGAAATTATTTTGACCCACTACTAAGTATGCCAATAAAATATTTAATAATACATAACATTAATAATAAAAAGTGTTCTAGAGCTTACGTCAGCTGAAGCATTTGTTTACAGTTTACGGCTATGCGCAGACAGACCAGCCCATCTTCTGTTTATACAGTGGCATTTCTTTTGTTGTAATTTAGGGATTAGCTTTATTTGTCTTCATTTATGGGTTTGTGCTGACACGAGTTCTTTATTTTTCATAGTATTTGCTTAATGCCAATAATATAAAGCGACTGGTTTTCTCAAAATGTTCTCGATGGTACTCAGTCCCTGTCCTAGTGATCTAGAAGGCAGATGTGTTTTTGATAGAGACTCCAGAGCACTTCTGTAAGTCACTCTGGATAAGGGCATCTGCTAAATGCTGTAAAAGTAATAAAAAATTAAGCAATTTAAACTCAACCGTATATTCCATATGTAAAAGTGCACTCATCCATGCACATTATATCATTTGAAGTCAATCAAGTCGAGGTTTACATTAGTTTGTTTTCTTATGCGTAAATTTGTACACACTCAGGAACAGGAGCAGTATTTATGAATTCTAATACATTTACGAATTTACTGGATTTTCATGAATACAAGATTTCTTGTGTAAATGCTCATACAAGTGATTTACGAGTAAATCCATTTGTATCCAGCTCAATAAATAAGGCCCGTTGTTAGTAAGGCATAAGTAGAGATCGCCTCTCACTGTGAATATGTGATTACACCAAATAGTCACAATGGTTTCTCATTCATTATAAAGTGTGTATTTTCATTTCTGATTAACACTCCAGTACTGGCAGTACCTCTGAGATCAAATTACATTTATTTCAATCTACATTGACTTGCTGGCAGCATTCCCAATCTGAAGGACAAGCAGGGTCCTGTGATAGCAGTGAACGGATGCAGTATGATGCCTTACTGCCATTTCCACCTGGAAGACTCGGGATACCTCACTGATAACAGACGGAACGTTGAGCTCCCTGGCCCCCAGGGGTCCACACCAAGCATCACCCTGGATCCCAACACCAAAGTTATAGAATTCACATCCACAGGAGTCGGCACATCCATCTGCAGGTGATAAATCAGTTATTATGTGTCTTGTGATCATAATTGATATTTTGTTATAGTAATTGTGTTGATAATTTGGATACTGTATTGATTCTCAGGACCTTCAGTGTTGTAAATCCCACCAACAAGCCATACTCATTGTTGTGGAGATGTGATGACTCTGAGGTTAAACCCTTCACCTGCCTCACACCAAAGGACACCATTCAGCCTGGCAAGAAAGTGGAGGTATAATAGTTTAAATAACTGCATATTATATTCAGTAGATGCTTCTATGTACAGTATGTCTGGATATGTTTAAATTAGACTGCATTTAATGCTTTTTTTTATATTAACCTTGAAAAAAATCCACTGCCTCAGGTCTCATTTAAATACCATGCCCAAGAGCTGGATTTGGTGGAATCCTTCTGGACCTTCTTAATCCCAGAGCACAAGTTCTCTGTGCCCTTCCTGCTGGTGGGAACAGCGAAAGATCCAATGGTGTACATTGATCATGCTCATCTTAATCTTGGCTGTGTACTTATTGGTGAGATTCCAGTTGAGGTTTGGCAGGGGTTTCATACATCATAATGTTTCACAGAATTGAAAACAATGTGAACAATGAGCATAACAGGCTAGTTGTTCTATGGTGGAAATGTCAGATTAGAGTACCAACGCATGTACAGTATGATAGGTATTATATTAAATTTAAAGAGTTTGTAATGGATTTCATAAAACATTTGAAATTATTTTAATCCTGAAATGAGACAATATGAATAAATAATCAAGGTTTTACCACAGTTACATATAGTTGGGACAAATATTTTTTTCCCTTATTGAGCAAGCTTTGACCATGGTACATTTGTGGAGGGAAAAACCTAAGGCAGGTTTGCAAGAAAAGGTTTGTGAGCCCTTTTCCAAAATCTGGATTTCTGCATTAATTACTCATAAAAATATGGTCTGATTGTCATCCAAGTAATGCCTGTAATAATAACACACTTTCTACTTTCATGTATTTTTAAAAACATTGGTTAATCATTCACAATCTGGGCTGGTAAAAAATATGTGAACTTGAATTTAATCATTTCTACTGTAGCAGGAATAACCTCCACCAAACAGAAACACTCATGTAGGGAGAAATGGTCTGAAAGTTCTACTTACTGTTTTAAGTCTGATCAGCAGCTACAGAAAACATTTTGTGGATAGTATTGTAGCTAAAGGTTCTACTTGGTAAATAAATAAAATGCCATAGTAAAACTGTGGCAGCATCATTGTTAAATATGTAATAAACATATTTACTATAAAGCACTGTAGTAAAAGCATGATAACACCACATAGATACCTCAGTAAAACTGTGGTAGTATCATAGTAAAACCAAAAGTAACTATAGGAAATTTTTATATTGAATATTATGCATGAATGTGTACACATGTAGGACATGAGGCCCATAAAACTGTGTATGTGGTGAATGGAGAAGACCAGCCTTTCCATTTTGCCATCGAGGAGGTCTCTCGGCACTCAAAGTCTGTCAGAGACAGCCTGATACTGAAGCCCATGCAAGGGACAATACCCCCCAGAGACAAGTAAGGCCCTCTCAGCACCATACTTGTGCAAAAGGAACCACAGTCCTATCACCAGTAATGGGGGAAAAAACAATGCTAAATGAGGAGGAAAATAGTCACTAGGTAGGTGCATGTTGTTTGTCTGTCAGGTTCCCAGTGGCCATATCCTTCACACCCACACAGGAGGGTGTGGTGACATTTAACCTACGCGTGGTGATCAGAGGAAAAGTTCAGCCACTCAATATGAATGTGAAGGCGGATGGCTACAACATGAATATCTGTGTCCAGTATGAGAGTCCAGAAGGGGCCATGACTGAACTCTCTGCTGCTGATAGTCATTTTGTGGACTTCAAACAGGTGAGCTATGATATAAGCTATGAAGCAGCATATTTATCAGAAAGTGCATTATACGTAACCTTGAAACAGGGTCTTAGATGTTTAGGTTTGAGGGTCTAAGTTTTTTACATTTCAATAGATAGTTGATTTAATTTTAGCGAAATTTCCTAATTATGTAAATTTAGCAGGGAGAAAAAAATGTGCCATTTTTTTAGATCTATTCTTTTATCAGTTTGTCTTATATTACAGTACGTTTATTAGACTTGGATTGTTTGAGGAAGCAGTTAATACAAAATGTGTATCTTTGTTTCATTCTTTTCTTTTGGACAGGTGGAGCTGAGTAGCAAGTCCACATGTGCCTTTGTGGTGTCCAACCCAGGGAGGTTCAATGTGGATGTGCAGTATGAGATAACAGGGCCTGAAGAGCTGCACTGCCACCTGCAGGTGGAGCCCACAACAGCTGTGGTGCCAGTGGGAAAACAGAATCGTTGCATTCTCAGCTTCTTCCCCCAGCAGAAGTGTGACCTCAAAGATATGGGCTTCTCAATCAAGGCATCCTTTCTGTTTCTTTTTCCTCTCTTTGACATCTTTGTTGTATTTATGTTTTATATATTAATATTTATTGACTTTCAAGGTTTTATGATTCACGCTTTTGATTCATGCTACTCTGTAGGTAAAGGATGGCCCAGTTTTCCATTGCACACTGCTGGGTTCTACCACCAGCCTGGGCCTGGAGTTTTCCTTCCTCAAGCACAACTTCGGAAAGACCTTCATTTACTCTGCTGGCATGGTGCCTGCCACATGCACACTGCTCATCAGCAACAAAGGGGAAAGAGGAATCAGGTAAATGATGGGGCTCATCACGCATAAACTATAACTCGGCCATTTTTCGTGGTTGTTAATATTTTTAATTATATGTTTCCTTTTCATTTATTATAGTGTGGGCTGTTTATTCTCCAACACCCCTTTTCTGGAAGTGTGCTTCATGCCTGATGTGCTGCCCCCTAGTGGTAGCATGGAGGTGCCTATCACGTTCTACCCCCGAGAAGCAATGCGCTACCACGAAAAGGTGGTCTTTGAGATAAACAAGTGTTCCAAGCAAGTAGTGGAGATCATGGGACGAGGAATTGAGATGAAGGTGAGAAAGAGAAAATTTACGATGCATTGTCAATGGCCTGCACGTCATCACACATTTTTGACCTGTTTAGATGATTTTAGATAGTATTCTCATCAGGCTCTGGTTTTCCTAGATCGACGTAGAGGATCCAAAATTAAAGACTGTGAAGCTTGGAACTCTGCAGGTGGGCCAGAGGAGCAAGAAGTTCATCCCGTTGATCAACAACAGTCCACCTTCCTTGACATTCTCTCTCCTCTTCACACCCTTTGCACAGACTCTACTGAACTCTAAGGTATCACATATACACACACTTGTAAAATAATAATAATAATAATAATAATAATATACTTGTCCAACCTACAGTATATTTCTTAATTTCATACCCGTCATATTCATTTCATTGTTCACAGTAAGTCACAATAGTTAGTGAATAATATGCTTTAATATAAATGAACAACTGAAGATTAAACTGAAGATTAATTGATATGGTGCATTTCGAAAACAAAGACAATAACTAATTTAACAATGGACACTGATACACACACAAACCAATTATGCAAACGATCTATCCCACTCCACAATATGTGGTCCCACTCCAGTATGTATGTTCTTCAGGTCCTGTCAGTGAATCCAAGTAGGGAGGTGACGCTGAAGGGTGGAGGGGGAAAGTGTGTGGTGGAGGTGATCTTCAGCCCTCAGCAGCGCATGGCCCCTTTCAGCGAAGAGGTGCAGTTGAAGTGTTTGGGGACCATGCGCCCCCTACTGGTACTGAAAGGCTGCTGCCAGGGTGTGGAGGTTACACTGGACCAGCACTACTTGTCCTTTGGAGCTGTGGCCCAGCACTGCCAAGCCACACGCCATATTATGCTGCAAAATACAGGAGACATTGGGGCTAGGTGCATATATACATACACATATTCATATCCACCAACTTGTGCATGCTATGCTCTAGAGCAGGGGTGGCAGACTCCAATCCTGAAAGGTGAAATTAATGCATGGTTCAGCATTCTACTTCATTTAACATGCCTGATTCAGCTCATCAGGTAATAGACCCATTTGCACAGTTCCAGATTCTACTCAACAGACATTTGTTGGGCGTAGGAAAAAACATGACAGCAATGGCACAATTTATGAATTACAATGCTGAATTTGTTGTGTTTCAGAAGAAGAATTAAAAAAAATAGTACTGGAATCTGACACTACCACTGTAGAAAAGGAAATAAGAGCTACTCTTCATTCACTGTTTTTTTTTTTGTACTGTTCACAATTCAGTATGCCCATGAATAAATTACTGAATAGTAGTTTGTTTTACCATGATATGATTATATTCACTAAAGTTCTCTCTTTACAGATGTAATCATTTACCTGATTTGATAATTAAGTACATGCTAGCTTTCTAATTTGTTTTTCTCTTGTTCACATATTTTATGTATTGTGGTTTATATGTTTTTTATTACTTTTGCAGTAATTACTATGCTCTGGCAAATCAAGAAGTTTGGATTCTTATTTTGCATAACTGTTTAAAAACCTTGCGTGTATTTTTGTATCAGGTTCAAATGGGATGCAAAGGCTTTTGCTCCAGACTTCAGTATCTGCCCTGCTGAAGGTTATATTTGTCCAGGAATGGAGGTGCCTTTGGTGGTGACCTTTGCTCCTGAGGAGGTCAAGCAGGATCTGTGCTATGATAACCTTTTCTGCTCTATAGAGGGGGGCAAGCCTGTAACCCTCACCCTTGCTGGCTCCTGCATTGCTCTCCCAGTTGCCAATCAGGTAAAATATTGTCTCTGTGTGATTATCATAGGTATTATTTGTCTTTTATTGGTCTGTGACCTATATGCTTATATTCTTTCTTTCCCCCTCTACAGGTGCTGAATTTTGTGTGTCAGGTCCGTAGTCAGTGCACGCAATCTGTGACTCTGTCTAATAACACTAACCAGCGCTGGCACCTGAAGCCTGTGATTGAGGGTGAATATTGGAGCGCTTTACTGTCCCTTGTCATTGAGCCCTACGAGCAAAATAAAGCCTACGAGATCACCTATAAGCCCATGGCCATGACCACAGATGGCAAAAAGCACCTGGTAAATATATCTCCACCAGAGATCAGTTTGTTTAGCTTGAGTAACCTGATGGAACATGGACAAGCGTGGAATCCCTGCTTGACAGTTTAATTAACTTTTTTAACTACTCCTCTTAAGTAACATAGAGTTTAATACTGATAAAGAATTACCAGCTATGTGTTTTAAGGTCAGCTGTCTTTGAATTGCCTTTTGCATGAAATTCACTCCAGTCACTTTTACTTGTGTAGACTGAAGAGTACATGATAAACTATCCGAAATCTAGCACATCCCCCTTCAACAAAGACCTTCATGGTCATGGAGCTGAGTGCAAAATGCTGAGTGTGAATGTGCATTTATGTTTGGTCTAGGGCTCCGTGTTTTTCTCTTTCCCCGATGGCTCGGGCATGCTGTACACCCTACAGGGCACGGCAGAGCCACCTAAAGCTGTGAGTACAATCAGCCGTGAAGTACCTTGCAAGACATCCTACACAGAGATTGTGCCTGTTCATAACTGGTTGCCTAAACCTCAGAGGTACTACACACAAACTCGCATACACAGACTTATTGTATTTAGCACACAAATAATAAAAATAATAATAATAAAAAAAATAATAATAATAAATAATCTAGGTCTGACTGGATGTTCTTATATAATTGTGCAATGTTTGCTGTGCTTCTGCTGTGCAGATTCCGTGCTATAGTGGAGATGATTAAACCAGAACGCCCTGACAGCACGGTCTCACTGAAGGGGCTTGATTATGTGGATGTGCCAGCTTTGACTAAACGAGACTACAAAATCTCCTTCTTCAGCTACAAGGAGTGCCAATACAATGCTAAAGTAGAGCCAAACCCCACTACATTCTGTACTAATTCCACCAACTTCTTAGGAATACCCAAATCAATACAATACCTAAAAATTCTATCCATGCTAATAATTGGCATTATATAGTATTAATAAGTCAAGCTAACTTGTTTCTGTTATGTTTTAAACATTGTTAGGTATGTTAGCAATTTTATACCTACCGACAAACCTCTTAATTCCACAGCTGACCTTTAAAAATGAGGCCACAGGGGAATACCAGTTCTACTACCTCAACTTCAAGGCCACACCCGCAGGAGTGATCAGCACAATTGAGATGGTGACAGTGGTTAGGCAGATGACTTCAGGCTGTGTGAACTTGGAAAATCCTTTACCCACGAGCCTGTTGTTCACGACTGAGTGCCGCAGTACAGACATCAATGTGCAACCTCAGTTCTCAGTGCCTGCACTATCTACGGTATCACTTGTTTTAGTTTTTTTGTTCACCAAAGTTGTAAAAGTGGCTGGTGATTGTCTCCTCACTTAGATTAATGGACCAGTGAGTACAGGCATATAGAATTCCTTTGTTGCACACTTCTGTTAGAGCTCTCTGTCTCTGTCTCTCTCTCTCTCTCTCTCTCTCCCTCTCTCTCTCTCCCCCCAGGAAACCTTGAGGTTTGAGTACCAGCCATTGCGTTCAGGTGAGACTACAGCACGGCTCATGCTGTATAACAATGAACTGGGTTATTTCCACTATGAGCTTTTGCTCCGTGCACTTCCTGCTCCTCCTGAGAAACCACTTTACTTCAGAGCACCACTGGGCAGCGGGCAATATCTCACTGCCAAGTTCACCAGCTACTCCCGTGTTAAGGCTGAGTACACCTGCAAGGTACAGCTTTGTTGAAATTTCCACATTTAGATCGTATATTCCATATTCAATTCAAATGAATGAAATGTTATTGTTGTTTAGACTACATTGCAGTATTTTCACTCTGTCCTTTGCAAGTCACTCACTCTTTATAATATACCAAGAAATTAAATCTATCTTGACCCAATTTGACCCATATTTCACCAAAAGAAATAAAAAAAAAAACAAAAAAAACAATGCTGAAATAGTTTTCCAGCAAAACATTAGTGCTTGGCTTGAATTCTGAAAAATAATGTTTAGATTGCAGAAATTATATTTTGGTCATTTTAGAATAGAAATAAAAATGTGAATAAATTCCTTTTTTTCAGAAATATCGGATACGTAAATATGGAACAAAAAAATATTACTTTAGTTCCTGTCACTCAGATATACATACCAGAAGCATCCCTAGTCATGTTTGCGGGTTTTATTTGTTTATTTCCATAGTTATTGTTTATATTAATAATAACTGAAATGAACAAATATTGTATATATTAGATAATTTTACAATCTTTTGGCTATAAAATAGAAAGAGAGCAGGATCAAGAAGAGTATAAACTGAATTTAGCTTTTGCAAATATTTTGGATTGCTCCAACTCCTGTTAATCTTACTAAACTTCTTTTCAGACCGACCGTCCGGACTTCACTGTGGAAAAAAATATAATGCCAGTGGCAGCGAGCTCCCAAGCAGGCACTGATGTCAGTGTGGAGGTCTATTTTGAGCCCTGCCACTTAGGTGAGGTGCGAGGCCTATTGACCATATCATCCACCACTGGAGGGGATTATGTGTTCCCTCTATATGGAACATGCACACCTCCCAAAGCCCAGGGTCCTGTGACCATCCGTGCTGGATCCAACGTCTCCATCCCCTTCAAGAATGTCTTCATGGAGACCACAGCCTTTTCTTGCCAAGTGGACAACCCAGCCTTCACCATCAAGGGCATGGACACCATTCGCTCAAAGAAGACTCACCAAATCCTTGTTTGCTTCGACAGCCCACAGCCAGGCTCCAAGACCCCCTGCACAGGAAAGCTCATCATCTCCAGTCCACGCACAGAGGGCCATGGCCAGGGCCTCTCCTGGGTATATTATCTGAAGGGCATCTCCCCAGAGCAGCCTCAGAGAGAGAAGATGTCATAAAGTGCTGCCAAGGTCCAAAGAACAAACCTTATGCTTGTTTATCTTAAAAATCACATACAACTGTAGTTTCCAAATAAATACATCTTTTAGCAATGGTCACTTTTTGCCTTGTAGAGTTGTTTCAGACCCAGACAAAACCAAATAATAATTTTTACCTACAGTAATATAAGCATAATTAGATTTCAGTTACAAGTGCATTTCAAAAGTAGCTGTGGAAGTCTCATGTATAAGATTTGTGTGTGTCTTTCTGCATAAATTATTTGCTTTTACTGTATATGCAATACAAATTTGAGTACTAACCCTAAGACTTGTCTCCAGTTTATTCAATATGAGATATTTGAATGGTTTTAACAGTCTGGCAAGACACTTCATAGTGTGTGGGAGTACTTTAATGAGAGAGTGGGCGAGGAGAGCTAAAGCAAGGGCAGCATGACATGAAGCAGCCGTCCTCATAGGGGCACAGTTTAAACTGGCTCTCAATTTTTCAATTTGTTCAATGCACCCTCTTTTCCAAACATTCTCTTGAGCCCCAGCAGGTCAGTCAGCAATATGATAACATTGAGCTGCATATGGCAGCTAGATCACTCTGTCATACCTGATATATATATATAATGTTTTTAAGTAATAATCATCAATCCTTATTGGTTAAATGAACTCACAGGTCTTCACTGATCTAATGCAGATAGAGAGGCCTAAGTTGCATTTGATGGCTCTACATGTGCCTGTTTGCGCTCATTAGGTATTTTTAGAGCAATCAAGATGAAATGGCTCTTTTGGTGAAAGCGCTGTCCGATAGCAGCTCCAGTGGGGCTGAATGCCAACCCGTCCATCTTTTAGTGAGCACAGGAGATGCCCTACAGAGCGTGACAGAGCCACAGCAAGGGGCTGATGAGCCTATAGCACTAATATCCAGAGCAACCACTCCAGTTAAGGGCTTTCTTTTCTCCATAGGTGCACCACTGAGCCGCAGCAGTGGGGAGGACATGTCCCCAACTCCAGCCAAGATAAGAGATTACTGCTTGTCAAAATTTGCCAAGCCCAACTTCTGGAGGAAAAGCAGGAAATGTTTTGCTGCCAATCAGAGTGCATGAAAGAGCCATATTTTCCTCTTGAATGCCTCACTATAGGACCACAAACTGTGTTTGTGTGTGGGAGAGCTGTTCCAAGTGCTAATTAAATAACACTGCCTTTTAGCAGGAATACCTTAATCACCTGTGTCAAAGGGAAAGACTGGGGGCGTTTTAACCCTCGGTGGAATATTGCTTATGTTTTGTTGTTGTCGTTGTTGTTGGGTTTTTTTTTTTTTGAGTATGTGTGTTTGTGTGTGCGTTTGCTATGTCACATGCTCATACAAAACACATTGGGGTGTTGTTATAGGAGAATAATCAACAGTATGGTGGTGTAATGCCTGAGGTGTTGGGGTGTTATTTTACTGAATTAAAGAGCTAGTTCCCTTTATAAAAATGGTATGTACACATTATCATACATGCAACATGTTTTATTCCACTTATACCACAGCCATTTGCACATTTATTAATTAACAACGTTAATTAAGAAAACAGGTTAGTTCCTACTAGTTCTCCTTCTCCTGTAGTTAATAAAACAAATAAAATGCAGCTTGTCATGTTACTGATAAATTTCAAAGAGCAAGCCCTCGCCCCAAAAGACTTTCCCACTGCAGAAAGCTTAAAAGACAGCTTTACCACTAGTTGTTAGAAAGTGCTAACACTTAAGTCTCCTTCCATAGATAAATGTTCTTCTTACAGAAAACTTTACTATATTTTCAATTTTATGTGTTTCTTTGTTAAATAACAACATTTTAAAGACTTTATTGTTAGGTTTAAATTAAGGTCTTTTTTTTTTAAGTTATATTATATATAATAGCTACTTTTAGTAGCTTTTATCCAGTGTTGACTAGCAGCTAGGGACCTGAATTTTTGCATGCATAAACTACAAGGTGTCCCAAAAGACTACATAAATAGGGGAAATTAACACATTTTAGCAAAATGCAACTTTATTTACAAAACATCCTCTACATGATCGCAATTTCTTTCTCCCACTCATGATGAACTCGTTTGCCAACAGGGCTGGCATCATTATCCAAAAAAATTCAAGATTGTGTATATGTAAAACTGCAAAGTTTATTCACAAATATACATGTAATGTTAACATATTACTTACTAGGTACACGTTAGGTCAGAGCAGCAAGTGGAACCTCACTGATTCAACCCTATTTGGGTCTGATTGCTGTTGAAGAACTTTGTTGTCAATGTATTAACAACTTGTGACTGGTGCTGGAATCCCATTCAAGATGTATGTGAAAGGCACCCAGCAAATGTCAACCATCTAAAAGTCACTTGAATGAGGTTGAGCGGACATGTGACCCAAGGATGGATGTAAAGTTTGCCGATGCCTTCTACAGAGACATATCCTCTGTTTCAAACAGTCTCTGTTTCAAAAGCTCTACTTTGTTTCACCTCAGTACTGGATTCTGTGAGGTTCTTGCCGGACTCAGAGTGACATCTTGTACATAATTTCATTCCAGGTTTCACAGCTGCATTTGTTCTTTTCACCAAGAAATCAGCCAGTTCAATTGAAACAAGCTCTTACAGGTTTTTAGTGTTTGTTGAAGGGATTTTCTCTGCTATTCTTCAAATTGATTTAAAAAATGGTTAAACCATTGAATGAAAATGATGAATACAAATGTAAAGTTTGGCACCAAAAACCTTCTTTTGATGAGCTCTACATCATTTGCTGAAAAACTGTTACGTTTAGTTGTTCCAAACTTACGGGTATAACTTAATTTGTGGCAGTCTGCTTCAGAATTTAAGATTTTAACTTAACATACTATACTATATTTGTACAACATAGCAAACAGACAGTATCAAAAATTCACAATTTTGTCACTCATTTAGCAAAACAGTGGTGTTATCTGGTGTTCAGAAATTCAATTTAGTGAGAAAGAGTGAAAATAGAGGTAAAAACATTATCATGCTGCTGATATTTGAGAGGATTTTAAGCCACAAATGATCCAGTTCAGTGTTTGAAATTAACTTGAAAGTAAATGTGAACTGTGATCTAGTAGTCTCATACATCAAAGAAAGAAAGAAAGAAAGAAAGAAAGAAAAAGTAATGTGACTTATTAATAATTACGATCTACAAACAAAAAATCTGATCATAGTTTTACTTGAAAATATTTTTGTGCATGGAGGACTTAAAATTGTAGTAAGTCTAGCATTAATGGAACAAGTGTGGATATAGTATCTGAGACTCATCAGAGTAACTGTCAGGAATTTGCAGGCTATTTCTTTCTCTCATGATTACTCTCCTACAGTACAACAAACAGTATTACACATAATAAACTACCAAATCAGTGTACAT
Organism: Pangasius sanitwongsei; assembly: GCA_037576675.1. Lineage (NCBI taxonomy): Eukaryota > Metazoa > Chordata > Actinopteri > Siluriformes > Pangasiidae > Pangasius > Pangasius sanitwongsei. The sequence goes on from CM075008.1 coordinate 13,743,223, forward strand.
TTTCTCATTATTCAAGCAAATATATTTATCCTAAATCCAAATCCTTAAATTTATTCTATCAATATTTTGTGGATTTATGAGTTATTGAATTGTTTGTACATTGAAATGTGTTTGTATCCTGCAACACGACCCAAAACATAAGGAAAAATCAACAATAAAAAATTCATTCTTTGAAAAGAAACAAAAAAAAGAAATTTCTCCATGACAGTCTTGGTCTTCTGACTGTTGGGGCCCTGGATTGAGGGGGCAGGGCCAAGGTTTACATTGTTTATATATACAGCATTTGGAAGATGCCTTTACCTGGAGTGACTTGCAGAAGTGTTTTTTTTATTCTCCATCAAAACAGGTCTTCATGCTAGTATAAATAGGCTTAATTCTAAGAACCTGATTAAGCTAAAAACGTGTTAGAGACATTTGTTGTGAGTTAATGTAGTTATGAAAACAGAGAAGTGGGTTTTTTATCCTCCAGAGTAGGTTTGGTGGTCCATTTAAGTGCTTTGTGAAGAAATAGGTCTTTAGTCTGAACAGTTCAGACAGTCAGGGAAAGTTCACTCCACCTTCCACCACCTGGATGCCAGTACAGAGAACAATGTAGATGCATGTTTTCTTTGTGGGTCAAGTCGAGCTGTGCTGGTGGCATGATGCTACAGAGTGAGGTTTAATAAATGTCTTCATGTTGGTGGAGGTTGGTCCATTTTTGGCATTGCAGGTAAGCAACAGTGTTTTAAATCTGATGCAGGCAGCTTGAAGGAGCCAAGACAATATATAAAAGGGAAGATTCGGGATCAGTTCCATGGCCATGCATGTATGCATGAAAAAATCTGCAAGGAATGAGATGCAGAAGTCCAATTTTAAGATGACAAGACACTGAACATGCACCTGGGTGGCCTCTGTGGAGAGAAATGCCGACTGGCTGTCCAAAACTACAGCAAGGTTTTGTTCTGCATTCAACATTCTGTGTACAGTCTTAAATTTACACTGGGTATTCCACCCCAACCCACTCCAAAAGTCCCTTAAAGTATGTTAAAATGCAAGTTCCAAGGCCCTTGTCTAGCTCTGGGCCCCTTAAATGATTCTCTCCCTCCCTAACCCATCATAGTGGCACTTTTGCCAATTAGTTTTCTACCCTGGTGCTGTTACTCACATCATTGGAGGTGGTGACAGCTTTCCACATCTCCCTTGGGTCTCCACTTTTTTCACTGTAATAAATCTCAGCATGGTTTCGTTTTAATAGCTATTAAATGAAGTAGGCTAGATAGCTCAAAAGCTGTTTTGAACCTTTTTTTTGAATATTCATATGTTCCATTCATGCAGTAAGTGGTATTCATTGGCCCATATTTCGCAGATTTGTGATTTGACACACAAACGTTTATTATGTAGTGACCAGATTCTCGAAACAATTATTATTGTTACATTGTAAACGCTTTATAGTTCCTCAATGGGGCTTTTCACACTTCTGAGTTCTTGTTGTCGGAAGTAGCCTTCACAGGGTAACTTCCTCTACATTCAAAGAGTAAGCGCTTTTGCACTGTCCTTTTGTGCTACAATTCTAAACAAAAAAAACAGCCATAGCTTTCATAGTCATTCATAGCTATTCATAGCTTTCTTGATGTAGATGCAAACAAAGAGCAGATCAAACAGTGGGTTAGAGCAATCAGGTGGGATGAAGTCGGAAGCATTTCACTGCTTTTGACTACATCAAAAGTAGCTCAAAGCTTATAAGCGCATGTAGAGTTTAGAGGGCAAATAAACTGCAGCTGCAGTGAGTAGAACTTCTATCCGAACAAAGCTAATCTGACAGACCCTCAAACCAACCTCAAGTTTGTGTGGCTCTTCGTTCCGCACCAACTGGCAGCATGTAGCGCTAACTTCCACTTTGCTCTCGGCTACATTTCACACTGAACAGACAAAAATACTCATCATTCAGCCCTGAATTAACTAGAAATACACCTAGCTAATGTTAGCTGCTCTGATAAAAAACTTTTAATAACTTTTTCAGCTATCCACAATTATTTAACAATTTTTTTTATTTAATAAAGGGAAATGGAAATGTACAGACATGTTGTAAATATGAAATAACATACAGAATGTCAAAAAACTACATATGTACATACTCATCATCAATGCTAATGTCAGATAATGTTACCTTATTCTGATAGCTGTGGATGAATTCTTCCACGAAGAAATAATATCCTTTATTCAGCTTTGTAGCTGAGTGTATGCCAGTCTCTGCTGTAGTCTCTGCAGTGATGGAAAGATGAAAAAAACCTTTCCATTGCAAATGAAGCTGATTATAATACTATGTTATATAACAATTGTGTTGCTGGGGTAAACAACTGGCTGCAAGGGTTAGAGAAAATCATTTTCCCCTTTGTCTATGTACTTCCAGCTTTTATGAAAAGGACCCATTGTTGTAAGTAACACCTTTCAGCAACCCTGGCGTTTTAAATAATTTGTGCTTCAAGGCTTAGAATGAGTCTGTGTCACTTTGTTCAGGGCTCCGGTTGCTACTGCTTTTAGATTATGACATTCCCAATGGCTCCTATCAGTATTCTCAGTGATTGCTTGTCCTTTCTGAGGACATATTCACACCTCCAAGACATGTAGGTTTTTGATCAGTCTCAAACTTCTTGCCAGAAATGTTGAAAAAGGTCTAGCATGGTTATGCATTGTGTCCAAGAAAGACCTTGGTTAGACCTTGTAAACCTGTTGGCATCGTGCATGGTTCAGTGATCAATTTTAAAGACAGTACTTTGGCAGTTGTTTGGCAAGTACGCTTTTACTAAATCTTACACTTATCGTAAGATGTATACTTTTATGCAATGCCATATATAACCTATAAGTATTTTATCTGCTATAGGATCATCACAGACTGTACACAATTAATTGTGTAAATATACTTGTTTTGTTTTTAATCAAGCCAACTCAAAATTATCATTAGGGCCTTCCAAAAATCTGGAAATACAGTCAGGTCCCGAAGTATTTGGAATGTACAATGACAGTGTTTTTGTGATTTTGCCTTTATACACCACCACAATGGATCTGAAATAAAACAATCAAGATGTGATCGAAGTGTAGAC
>CM075008.1:13746402-13800481 GCA_037576675.1 Pangasius sanitwongsei
GATTGTTTTATTTCAAATCCTTTGTGGTGGTGTATAAAGGCAAAATCACAAAAACTCTGTCATTGTCCAAATACTTCAGGACCTGACTGTATGTTTTACAGCACCCCCTGCAGTAATATAATTATCACCTCCATATGCCACTACATACACGTATTACAAAAAATAAAACAAACAAACAAACAAAAACATTTTAATATGTTTGAGAGTATAGGCCACTGAATATTCTATATAGAATATAGGATTATTTTGACATATTGTTTGCATTCATGAGCATTTTTTTAATTAATTTAATTTAATTAAAAATAAACCACTCACCTCAATTTACTACAGATGAAGGGGACAGTTCTTTCATTTTGTATGCCCATTTGCTCTTTTTTTCACTCCTAAATCTTAAAATGTTTATCCATCCTCATGCTACTTACTCTGTCCAGCTCCCACCTATTAAATGGCTGTACTGTGTTCTTTTCAATTTTATTATGACATCTGTAATCATTGTATATAATAATAATAATAATAATACCTTTTCATATTTTCCAGGAATATCTATATAATTGAAATACTGCTGCCTGGGGTCTCTAGGGAGTGACTGCAACAAGGACTGAGGACACTACAAACACTGAAGCTCACTTGTGAATGAATCCCACAATTCCAGCAAAATAAAAAAATAAAAGTAAAAAGTTTGAATTGTGGGTGAGACTCTGCTTACCATCTTTATAGCTGACAGTTTAGATATGAGGTGATTTTCTTTTTCATTTTTCATATGTAAAATGCTGGAGTCTGATGTTTTTTTTATTATTATTTTTTTTATTAATGAAAGAAATTCATATAATGAAACAATGTTCTATTCAGTTTGTAAAGTACACTCTGCGCTTTCATTGGATATATATTTAGTTAGTATCAGTTATTTGATTCAAGAGATATGACAGCCAAATTGGCCAAACCCGTGTTCAGCACAAAAACTGCACATAGCCTAAACACAGTTACTGCTGCAATAAGGTAGCTTACAGAGAGCAAAGCGAGACCTCCATAAGAATAACCAAAATGATGTTTTCAGTGAAATTATGTTCTGACCCACTCCTCACAAAGCAGCAGCTGTACGTTTTCAAAGGTTAGTGTGTGTGTGTGTGTGTGTGTGCGTGTGTGTGGTGTGTGTGTCGTGAGCTCTGATGTCAGAGGGGGGGGAGGGCATCGCCCCCATAGCGCGCAGCATGAACGCAGCGCGGCAAAGAGGATGTGCGAGCAAGCAGCGCGCTACTGCAGGGACGGTGTCCACAAGCTGCTCCACAAGGACCAAGCCAAGCTGCGGGCGCAGGACAGCGGCGAGCAGACTAGATTCCCCGCGCAGAGCAGCGAGACCGCGACGGCCGCGCAGCCCGGGAACGGCGGCTCACAGCCCGGCGCCATAGACGGGCTAGTGCGCTGGATCGTCACCAAGATGAGCGACAACAAGAGCATCTCGACGCGCGAGTACGGCAAGGAGGAAGCGGCCGCGGCGCAAGAGCAGTTCTTCGCTCCGGAGCCGCGCAAAGGCATTTCAGTCATCCTGGACGTAAGTGGCTTTGTGTTTATCACCGAGCTGCTTTAAGTGCACTTCATTTTCAGTGATGAGTTGCGGGGACGGAGCGCACAGGTTGAGATAACATAATCAGGATTAAGTGGGGAGCTGAGAACACAGCCTCAGTGTAAATTCTACAACTTGTGCGACTAAATGAACGTCATATTTTCACCGCAGCCGGTCTCCTACTTCAGATCAAGCAGCAGAATTTTACAAATTATACTTATTTCATCTAAACTATACTCATATAGCACAATAAGCGCACAATAAGTACAGTCCTGTACATTTTAGTGTTTTCCATGTCTAACACGCACACTTAAACTCAGCAAGGGCTGTTAATTAGCTGAATAGTTGAAGGAGGTGTTAGAAGAAGGAAAACACTAAAATGTGCAGGAGAAGGGGTTTTCCAGAACCAGGGTTGGGTACCTAAATGTCATAAATCAAAGCCGATAACTCGGAACCGCTGGATCAAATAAGCGCGCTCTCTCCAATGGTACAAAGACCAGTGTTGCCAGATTGGACGGCTTAAATTGGGTTTTGGCAGTCATATTTGCGTGGGAAATATCCCTGCGATGGTAGCTGTGTTTTGTGTAAGATAGTATTTAATTACAATTTGTACCGGTAAGTAGTAAATTGGATGGATTTTAAACCGTGCTTAGGGTGGAAACAGTCTGTCCAATCTGGCAACCCTTGTGAACAGCATCTGCAAAATTTGATCAATCGGTAGGCAATTTAGTAGCAAACCGACTAATGAGATTCCGCAAGGCTTTTTGTTTTTGCCTTCCAGTCTGTATTTCTGTACTCATTTGACATGACTGTAGACTGTGTCTGTTTAACAAGCTCACCCTACTTGAATAATTGATTTTTATTTATTTATTTATTTATTTTACTTTAGTGAAGCCTGGCATTTAGGCTTCATGGATAGCTGCAAGGGCGAGGTCTCGGCAGTATTGATTTAGTAGGTCAAAGTGTTGCTTTACTGTGTTCAATTGGTGGTCGATAATTACCTGTTATACTTAATCATGCATCAATACACGAATTGCTTTAAGGCTTTTGCAAGTGAAAAGTAGTTCAGTACCAGTCCCAGATAAAACAAGACATACTAATATATTTAAAATGGTGCATAAAACTAATTAAACTAAGAAACTAATTTAAAAAGACTTGGGGCACAATTGTACACCAAAAATATGAAATTAAGAGGCTCACACTAGAGAAACAGCATACAGAGTCAAAAAAAAAAGGCAGAAAGACAAATGGTGCAGGAAGGGGGAAGCAGAGTTAGGAATGAGAAAAAGAGGGAGGGAAGGAGATGGGAAGAGGGAAGTGCACAGCGGTGCTCTCTAGGGACACACATTCAGGGGTGCACGTGCTTTCTGGGAATGCTGGCAGGTGGATTCCATTGCCTGCGTGATGCCTGGGCTCGTGGTCGGGCTGGGAAGACATGCTTACTGTTAATCTAAAAGTTCATAGACCATTCTTTTATTAATGGAACACAGTGCTGAGCAGGTCACATCAACTAAACATAAACCTTTATTTAGCATAATGGAGATATGATCTGTACGTAATTCTATATTAACATTTATCTACTTAAAAGCTACATAATATGCATCACATACAATGAGGTGTAGAAGTATTAGCACCCCAAGTAAAGATGGATTAAAAAGGGAATGAAAAATGCCTTTGTTGTTAATTAGCTTAATCTCACACTGAAAATATGAGAGAAATTTAAACTTTAATATATTCTAAGAAAACAAAAAAATGTGCAAAATGTATATTAAACAAAACCACATGTTTTTAAATGATTGAGTCTTCTCCTATAATGCTTGATGAAGCTGAAGAATAGGTTTTCTCCTGAAAAACGCTCCTTTTCAGCTCAGCTCACAGATTTTCAATGGGCTTAGTTCAGGGGACTCTTGGGATGGAAGATCTAACCACACCCCAGCCGTAGCTTCTGGGCAAAAGCAGATTTAAAATCTTGTAGTACTTCATGGAGCACACGGTGCCATGTGTCCTAACAAGTTTGAAGGAAAAACATCCCCACAGCACCCCAAATCCTCCATCATACTTAACAGTGGGGATTAGATTTTTTTGTGCATAACTATCCTTTTGATGCCAAACCCACACTTCAGCAATGAAGCAATAATCCACCAAAGGTGTTTAGATGTTTGTGTTTTTAAAGGGTTTGTTTGTTTGTTTTTGTATTTTATATCAGCTCAAATGAATTAGCCTCTATAAAAATGTTGGAATGATAAAAGTAGGAAAATCATAAAATTCAGCTAGGATGAATTTGATTGCAGTACTCACATCACTCTAATATGGTGCTATATCATAATAATAACTTCTTTTGCGGTGAGAAAAGCCATCAACCAAACACCTGGTTGGTACCCAATATCTGGCCACTCACTCCCACCCATATTAGAGTGAAAACTGCTGACATTGTTACTCTCTGCATCAAAATACTGCCTCTTCTTTTCCATATTTTCTCACTGAACTCATGTGGACCTCATGTAGCATAATGAATACCCAGTATTTGAATACTGCCATATTGTATTGGGTGATCCTTGTATTGGGTTACTGGTACCGCTGAACAATTCGTTGTACCTAACAAAAGAGTGAGGGTTTCCACCAGTTTGAAAGCCATTACCATCGAAATAGGCTTAGTCATATGTTGTGGGAAAGGGAAGAGGGGCTGCATGCACAGGCATCTTATCTTATGGCTTGGGAGAGGGGCCAAGCTACTGGCTGGGTGGATTTTTACAGTGCCTGGACCTACCAGATCCTTGAGACATTTAGTCCCATGGGGAGATGGTGTGGTGTTGCCTTCCTGGGTAGGCAGTGGTTGAATGTTTTATCCTCCTTCCAGTTTTCAGAGGAGCAAATAGCCCACCTTACGGAGAAAGATACTTGGCTAGGTTTTAGGTTCATTTGCTGGGGGTCAACTCTGACTACACAATTGGAATCTTCTACAGAGGTCGGGTACAGATATCTATCCCATATCCCAATCTTGAACATGAGATGTTGAAAGAGAATGGTAACTTTATGTATTCATTGACTTGAATTGAATTCAGAGTATGAGCTAAGATTTTCTTCAAAAATTCCATCGAACTATGCAGCATTTTGATGTGTCACAGGCATGTCAAAACAGGAGAACAAGAAATTATTTTCCAGAGGTGAAAATTCTGATATTACATGTATTTTCATTATATAAAGTACTTTGTTTTACTAATACATCATAGTACACATTAAGTACTGTGTACTTACTGCACAGTTGTATGGTATGCTTATTGTGAAGTAATCTGCAATAACTACAGTCAGATTGTAGCAATGTCTGTCACATTAGCTTCATCCAGAGTTATGAACAATTAAGGTTGACTGTGTCATTTTGTGACTTTAGTTTCCAATAATCATACAAGTGATTAATACAGTTTTTTTTTACAATGCTTACAATCACATGCTTAAGAATGGCAGGTCTTGTACTGGTTTATAGTGATTTCTCCCACAGTGTCCCACTGCTTTTCTAATAGCTTTCTACAGTTAGGCTGAACATCAACAGTTCTGTTTCACCTCTCCTAACCCCCAGGTGGGGAAACTCACCTGGATACGTTCTTGTGCACGTCTTGTGCACATGTGCCTTCTATCTCTTAACTCTCCATTGTCTCTGCTGCACCAACCAACAGATTAGCAGGCCTGTGGCTATATAATGTTAGTGCGTTCAAGCAGATTTCACCCCACCATGAAAAACAAGTTTCTCTTGGCTGGGCTTTGCTAATGAGCCTCAGGCGGACAATGTCTGTAGACCCTGAAAGCCAAAGACAAGCATCAGTTGTTTGCTCTCTCTGTGCTGGCATTGACCATTTTAAGGAAGCCATCTCCACTTCAGATATCCCCTGTGCTGACGTGGTATGCCCAGCTGGCAGATTAGACCTTGATTCAGAGTCTGAATCTGATCCAGGTGCTGCAGCCTAAACTGCATGTCAACAACGACTGATAAGCAGAGTACGAAGCTGAGAAAGCTGTGTATATGTCTTTAGAATTATGTCACATAGAGTGATGGGGAGAGAAAGACAGTGATTAAAACAGGAAGCACCGCAAGAGATGAGCACTTCTTTTCCAGGAAATGACCAGATTGTGGGTAGACAGCTATGGAGAACCTAGGACAATGGAATTAATTAATAAATGAGAGGTTTTCTACATGTAATAAACCAGTCTACATTTGGAGAGGAATGATCCGCCTTGTGATTTTTTCCTCCTTGCAGTGGAGTGCCATCTAGGCCCTTTAGTGCACCTGCCAGGGGAATGAGAGGGGCTTTTAGCACGACAGCAATACCTTCATCCATGACCTTTCCTGCATCGCCAGAGTCAATGAGGGTAGGGATGGTGTTTTTCTGAACACCAAGACATCTTTGCAAGTAGAAATATGTGTCTGCTCTCTGTAATGGGTGTTATGTTTGTGCTCACCTGGTCAGAGCATTTCAGGAGTCTCTAGTTTCCTTTGTTCCTGCAGTAAAACCACAGGCCAAAACCATTCTTTCTCTTCAACAGATAGGTTGGTGTAAGCCACTTCCATGGGATCCAGTTTATCTTTGAGACTAAGTTTAAATGAGGAGCAAGTCTGGGCCTCTGGGCTCAGAACAGGTTATCCGTGCAAATTGTGAGCTGGATAAACTGGTTTAGTTTTAGTCTGTCATCTCAACAAGCTAGCTCGGCTTGTGAAAAATAGGCCTTGTCGGAAGATGGTCTTCAAGGCCAGGTCATTCCAGCTGCTCTCTGCGCCCAAAGTCTGAAACGTTAAAGAAAACGTCAGACTCCTTTCCCTATTTCAGCATCAACAGCCTCTCTCTGGCATCTTTTCCAGTCTAGGAGTGATCGATAACTTTGTGAAACTACTGCTCAGAGCTCACGTAGGTAGCATTCAACAGCGTTGGGTTATATGTAGCTGTTGCTCAGGTAAGTGCTCGGCCAGTAAGAGCCGGTCAGTATTTGCCGCATCTTATCGACATCTCTGGAAAAATGCAGAGGGGCACTGTCAAAAAGTATCACACATTGCATTAGAAAACCTTGCATTTCCCTGGTGAGCCATCATATTTTTCAGGAAGTGCGAGGGGTACACATGAGTGTACCCTATCACGTCAGAGTGAGTGAATCTCACACTTCCTGAAAAATATGATGGCTCACCAGGGAAATGCAAGGTTTTCTAATGCAATGTGTGATACTTTTTGCCAACTTCCAACTCTACCACCATTGTCAAGTTTGCTAACGATGAGAAGGCCTACCTGGAGGAGATTAAAAACCTGGAGAACTGGTGCCAAGAGAACAACCTCCTCCTGAACGTTCAGCAAGACAAAGGAGTTGATAGTGGACTTCAGTTTCTGGTACATTAGTGTTCACGTGGTCATGGCCTAACGGTTAGAGAGCCGGACTTGTAACCTGAAGGTCGTGGGTTCGAGTCTCAGGTCTGGCAGGGATTGTAGGTGGGGCTCTCTACCACCCTCAGTACCACGACTGAGGTGAGACACTTGAGCAAGGCACCGTACCCCCAACTGCTCCCCGGTGCCCCAGCAAAAAAGGCTACCTACTGCTCTGGGTGGGTGTTCACTACTGTGGGTGTGCACTTGGATAGGTTAAATGCAGAGCACAAGTTCCGAGTATGGGAATACTTGGCCACATGTCACGTCACTTCATTAACACCCTGGTGTCAGTGTCTTTACCACCTTAGACTTTAAACTGCACTCTAAGGTTCTAAGGAACTTTACAGCACCAAGAAGGATAGGCATGCCATCTGCACTGAGCTCCCTGACCCGCAGACCATCTACAGCAAGCAGTGCTGGACCAAGGCCAGGAAGATAATGAAGAATCCAAACAATGGGCTCTTCTCTCTATTGCGTTCAGGGAAGCGCTTCCGCTCCCTGAAGGCCAACACAGAGAGAATGAGGAGGAGCTTATTCCCACAGGCCATTTGGGCCTTTTGGGCCCTCACCCAAGACCTAAGACTAGAGCTTGGACTTGTTTGCACAACACTCACACCACCTACATTCCTGTTAATGTACCTGTATTACCCCATATTTATAAATATATATTATGCTCATGTGAACACCCGGATATGGTGTAGCAGTAGCTCGCTGGTTCCTTCTGCTGGTTTGGAGTAGCTCATCCATAACACTGGCTGCAATCTTTGTTCATGATCGCCCAGGAATTGGCCTTGTTAGGTCACTGCAGCCTGGAACGTGTGCACCTTGGCTGGATCCATGGTAGATAACGAAGTCTTCTGTAACGGGGGACCCAGAGACATGGAATATGGGTTCATATGCACAAGGATTTATTGAACTCAGATTCAAGACAGGCGGGGTTGATATCAAAAGATCGAACATATCAATCCAGGTACAAAAGATCACAGGTGATCAATCCAGATGTGAAAGGTACAGAACTCGTGTATGATGGACAAACTGTAAGACTTTGCATTGAGTTAAGAGTCCATTGTCCTGTTAAACAGTTAAAACAGAAAATTTGAACTGTTCAGGGGAGGGCACCTCAGGCGGTCTGGTGGTACAGAGTCTGGGCTGGATGTTAAAAGTATATAGGAGTTGAAATTAAATAATGAATATGGAAAAAGTGCAGACATTTTGCTTTAATTTGAGGATATTCACATCTAAATTGGGAGATACAGTAGGTGTAGAAATTATAGCACTTTTTATATGTGGTGAATGCACTGGTGAGCTCAGAAACACCAAAAAGCCTGGAAGACCACAGAAAACAACTGTGAATGATAGAAGAATTCTTTCCCTGATGAAGAAAACCCCTTCACAGCAGTTGGCCAGATCAAGAACACACTCCAGGATGTAGCTATATCTGTTTCAAAATCAACACTCAAGAGAAGCCCTCACCCAAGTAAATACAGAAGGTTTACCACAAGATATAAACCATTGGTAAGCCTCAAATACAGATCAGATTAGAGTTTGCCAGAAACATCTAAATTGTACAGTTCTGCAATAACATCCTATGGACAGATGAGACAAAAATCAATTTGTACCAGAATGATGTGAAGAGATGATTATGGAGAATGGAAGGAACTGCTCATTATCCAAAGCATACCACTTCATTTTATGGTGTGGGCATGTATGGCTGCCAGTGGAACTGGTTCCCTTGTATTAGTGATTATGTGATTGCTGGCGACAGCAAGCAGAATGAATACTGAAGTGTATAGGGCTATATTATCTGCTCGTATTCAGCCAAATGCTTCAAAACTCTTTGGACAGAGCTTTACAGTGCAGATGGACAAAGCCCCGAAGCATGCTTTGAAAGCAACTTAAGACTTTTTTAAGGCAAAGAAGTGTAATGTTCTGCAATGGCCAAGTCAGTCACCTGACCTGAATCCAATTGAGCATGCATTCACTTGCTGAAGGCAAAACTGAAGGCAAATGCCCCAAGAACAAGCAGCAACTGAAGACAGCTGCAGTTTAAAAAAAAAAAAAAAAAAAAAAAAAAAAAAAAACATCACCAGGGAAGAAATCCAGCATCTGGTGATGTCTATAGGTTACAGACTTCAGGCAGTAATTCCTTCACCATTCATCCAATAGACATAAATCCTCTCAAATTGAAGCTGAAAGTTTGCACATTGAGCTTTCATTTCACTATTTAATTAACATACTGTGGTAGACAGCTAAAATAAAAATAAATTTATCAATGGCCAAATATTTATGAACCTGCCTGTTTATGAGAGGAAACAACCTTGCATGGCTGCTATCACATACTGATAGAATGAGGAGTATAGTAGGCATGTATTTTGGGTATCTCCACCACATATAATTACATTATATGTCTTATAGTTATCACACTGTCTTTTTTAAAGTGTTCACAGAGATGAAGAGGACAGGCAAACTACACTGACACTAATCAACATAGTATTAGGCCTAATTTAAAATAACGTTAAATAATAGTTAGTCTGAAAGTAAAGGCTCACCACAAACTGAAAGGACTGAATTCAAGGGCAACCTGAAACCCATTCCTGGCTCTTAACAGGAATTGCTAATATAACCATTAGGGTTAAGGATTAAATATCTGTTAATTAAAGGTTGATATTCTGTGTTGATGATTGTAAGCTGGAGAGCTTACAGAGGTTGTTTTAACTCATATATTTTCCATCAGTGAGGATTAATTGGTGACTGCACATGACATTTACAGATGAATGCATGTTTGAACGTTGAAATATTAATAACATTGATTAGTGATTTGGCCAAATGTACTGTGGCAACCACAATCACAGACAGAAATTAAGTCTGCAAACTGGGTTTTAAATGTGCCTCTCTCAGCCTCTTGCTTTCTCTCTCTCTCTCTCTCTCTCTCTCTCTCTCTTTGTAACTTGCCTCACTGTGCAGAACGTGATAGAACCAGTCACAGATCTCAATATTATATTGTTTTATTTTACAAACTTTCCTCTGGGCTTGTGACAGCTTGTGACTCCAGTGGAGTCCAGTGGTGAACTATTTAAATGTCAGACTACAAGAAGAGCTGTGGTGTCAAACATTGGCCGACGTTTAAAGGATCAAAACTGACATTTTATGATCTCCTGCTGCTGCTTTAGCTGTAACCATTGCAACTTTAAGAAGACAGGTATTTAGTTTCTACCATTTTCACCTTTTCTGGTTTTCTGGTCATTCTAATGAGAATAGTTCTAACAGCACTGCAGTTACTTATAATGAGAAGTCCTGTACCTAGGCTAGACGTTGGTCTTACTTGGATAATCATGTACAATGTCTCTGTGCCCTGCTGACAGCTGTAGCTAGTTAATTTTTTCTTATTTTTTCTTTTAAAAAATCAAGTTATTTTTAATATGAAGGTTTTATGAGCAAAGATTGTTGACCACCTCAACTTAATGTTTATGTAAGCAGATGGTCCAACTGGCCCAGTTGTCTTGGGAATGAGGACTACTTTTACATGACATATCATGTCCTGCACCCTTCATAAAAATGAATAAAATGACTGTGTAACAAAACACAATTAAACACATTAAATACAATAATTCTAATTTACCATGTCCCTAAGTACAAAAAAATTATTGACGCATTATATTATTTGATCATTGCTGGATCATTTATGCTATGGGGCTTTTTGTGGCTGGTGGTTCAGGGGCTCTTGTGAAGCTTGATGGCATCATGAATTTGTCTAGGATATCACCAAAACCCGGTGCCTAGTGGCCTTTTCTGGGAGGTTCAGACTTGATCATAGCCAAACATACTTCCAAATCAACAAAGAAATTTGTAATGAATAACAAAATCAATTTGCAATGACCATCTCAGTCTCCGTAAAACCTGTGGTCTGAATTAAAGAGGGAAGTGCACATGCACAAACCTAAGAATAAAGGAACTTAAAATGTTCTGCACAGCAGAGTGGATTGAGATCCTTCTGTTAGTGTCTCCAACCTTGTTAGACTTCAGAAGAATAGGCTGAGTGCTCTTATTCTCTCCAGGGTAGGATATTAATTTTAAGGGTGCCAATCATTCTGAAACCATTGTTATTGTTTTTTTTTTTTTGTTTTGTTTTTTTGCTCATTTTTATCAAGTATGCCAATAATTCTGGAGGGCACTATATGCCTTTTCACTTTTGGGTTACTGTCCCCCTTTTGCTGTCACAAAGATATTGCTCTTCTGAAGTGAAGCTAAACTGGGTCACCTACATTATCTGACTAAACAGTGTTAGACTGGAGAAATTCTTGATTAGTCCAGCCTCCACATGCTGGCACCCAATTTAACGTTTAACATGCCCTTGCACCTCTAGCTTATCGTCTGAATGTGTCAGGTCAGCTGCCATAGCACATGTCATGTTATAGGAGTCAGAACAATGGAGCCCTGCTGTGCTACTTTCATAGCATTTCGTACCCATGCCACAGTTGCTGCCTCCTGTTTCAACTCTAACCCAATGTGCACAGTCTTCCTAGCATTATTAATTAGACTTAGACTTAGACTTAGAGAGAGACTGTACACTGTTTCAACTCTAACCCAATGTGTACAGTCTTCCTAGCATTATTAATTATCTTACATGAGGAAAAGACACAAACCATCAACACCAAAGGCACTTAGCACCCATGACATAAATGTCATATTTGGGATAATCTTTGGACTTGTCCACCTATTTTGTGTCCACTGGCACAAAATATGGTTTAAAAAAATGTTTAGTGTCAACCAGCAAGATCTTTTTCCTTTGTGTGAGACACTTACTTAATTGGCTTGTAAAATAAATTCAGTTGTATTATATGGAGACTGGTTGCTCCGTCCTCTTGTGGTGGAAGAAAATGTGTCCACCAGAGAAGGAAATGGCAAGAGTATATGTCAGATGCAACTGCAACTAAATGCATTTTGTAACTGTTTGCATTGCTTCTCAGTGTATTTACTGACAATAGGTTATCTGTAAGGGGACGGGTAGGCAGCAGTATTTTGATTAGAGCGGAGAAAAGTCCATTTTACATCTGATTTGTTTTAGAAGAAAATATGGCTGCCCATACCATAACTTTTTTTTATATAAATTGTTTATAGCTTCTCAGTAGAGCATCTTTGTTTTCCGAGAATGGAAATAAAAATAGCATTTTGTGTCCTCTGTGTGTGCAAGCCTACACCATTATGCAGCAAACACCATTTCACATAGACGCACAAATTGGTTACCTAATGTGGAATTATCAGAAATAACAATTATTCTCTTTACCCATCTGAACTCTATTTCACATCTGCCTGGGCAGTACAGTAATTCTATTATCAAGCCTCTTCCTATCCCTTCACAGCTTATATGCATTGACTCACAGACTGTGAACTGTACATTTATCATTATATATAGACACCATTTCAAACAGTTTAGAATGTTTGTTTCTTTTAACTATAAGAACAATAAATGTACATTCAACATGCAATAACAGTGTCTCTTTTTGGGTTTTTTTACAGATATTCCGGAGAGCTGATAAGGATGGTGAGTGTGTATTTGGTCATACAAAATGTTTCTGAATCAGTTTAATTGTCTTGTCCATGGAGGACCGGATTATTCAGACAGATGAGTTACATTTATCCTGTACTTTACAAGTAGACATAAGGAAAGGAGGTGGATGAACAATGCTGCTGACATGATTCAAATGTGACATACCTAAAAATTGGCAGATTCCAACATATCTCCAATATCCATTTTTTAGGCCAGCTTATGCTGGGAAGGTTGCCAGTGTGTTTGCTAATCACCTAGCTAATTAGAAGGGAATGTTTGAGAAACATACAAAGCTATACATGAGTGGTGGTTAATTTGAGAGGGAATTTTAGTGCTGTTATGCACATGCCATTTTCAATGCTATTGTATCATGAACCGAGTTCTACTCCAGAGAGAAATGTACTGTAGCTGAAGATACTGTTTACAGTTTGCAGGTTTACATACACCTAGGCTAAACTGCAACTGCACACATTCCATTTCTTTTGCCAAGTCAATTAGTGCATCTACACATCAGAGGTAATTTTAAAACAATTGAGTAGAGACAGATTTATTTAAGCTTTAATTCACTATATCAGCATTTCAATGGGTCAAAGGTTTAAATACACTAAGTTGACTGTCTCTTTAAAAAGTCTGGAAGATTCCAGATAATTGGAAGTGCACCAATTGGGACCACACAGACACTGCATTGTTCAGAGAGGAGGTGCAAATGAAGGAGTTGGAAGCATCATGCACCAAAGTATGTACATCCACTATTGTGCTTCCTTGTCATGCAAGGAAGAAGCCCCTACTCAAACACTCCAATAAAAAAAGCCAGACTTATATTTGGAGGTGATCACCATGACGAAGACCTAGCCTTTTGGAGGAGTGTTCTCTGGTCAGATGAAACAAAAATGAAAAGGTGGAAAAAGGGTGAGGCTTTTAATCTAATAAACACCATCCCTGTGAAGTATGGGGGTGGAAGCATCATGTTGTCAAGGTGTTCTGCTGGAAAAGAGACTGGTGCACCTCAGAAAATAGGTGTAATCATGAGGAAGGAGGCTTATCTATAAATACTGAATCAACACCTCAAGACATCAGCCAGAAAGTTAAAACTTGGGTCACCTGGGTCTTCCAGCAGGACAATGATCCTAAGCATACACCCAAAGTTGTAACAAAATAGCTTGAAGTAAAAGTAAAAGAAGGTATTGGAGTGGACATCACAAAGCCCTGACCTGAATCCCACAGAAACTTTGTGAACTGACCCAAAGAAGTGTGTCCGAGCAAGGAGGCCCACAAACCACCAGTTCTGTCAGTTCTGCCATGGGCAAAAATTCCAGTGAAGTATTGTGAGAAGCTTGTGGAAGGCTATCCCAAGCCTTTGATTCAAGTCAAGTAATTAAAAAGCAATGCCACCAAATCATAACAAATCATAACTTTTACCCATTGGAAATCTGATATAGTAAATAAAAGCTGAAATGAATATGCCTCTTAGCTATTATTTTGAAATGACCTCTTGAATGACCTTTGAAATGATGGAAATAAAGTAGATAACCTAATTGACTTAACACAGGAAATGTCTGGTAACATGTGCTGTTTGAAAAATTGAGTTTGAATTTCTTTATCCTATGTATATGTAAACTTTTCATCTCAACTGCATGCTCTGGTTAGCCTTTGACTCATCTATTCAGTGTCATTGTACACTACAGTATGTACTATAAATTCCATGCATAATAGGTGAAATTTGTTACCTGATATATGTCCACATAATTACACTAAACAAATTAACTGCCAGCTCTGCTCTTCCCCCCTTCAGATTCTGTTTACCTGAGAGCTTTTTAATGAGATTGTAACAGGTTTATAAGTCAAGGCTTAGAAAACATCATGACATCAGATACACATGCCTATCTGTAAAGGGCAGTCACTCTCAGAACTGCAGATCAGCCCACAAAGGACCAATGCATAAACCTCTTTTTATTACTACTGCCATACTAGAGGTTTTGAAACTGACTTGGAGATCTGCATGGTTTCCAGGGATCCTATACTGTTGCATTAGTTCTGCTACAGGTAAGAAGTGGGGACTGACAGCCAGAGAGGGAGAAAATATCATTTAAGTGGAATAAATTACATCTTCATGGTTCTGCTCTGATTTTGTGGTATGATTCAACTTATTGTTGCCCTTGACAAATTCTCTTTCACACTGCACTTTTGCACAATCTTTTGATTTGTAATCTTTATTTTTCTAAATGAATGGCCATGTTTTTTCAAGTAATTTGATTGAGGGATATTTTTATGCTAATTAAATTGGAGCTATTATTGTAGATGTACTTGCTAATTAATTTTAGATAGGTCTAATTATGCAAATAGACCCTTTCATCCTCATGCATATTCTGTGGCCTTTAGATCGGTCATCATTGAGAGACCCACTCTGGCAAGTTATAAAAACTGTAAAGCATTCATGGGTAAATACATTTTGTGTATTTTCATTACTATAATTTCGGCATTATCGTAAGCATAAATTCTTGGCTTGCTTGGCTCACGGCGGGCTGTTTTTTTCATTGCCAAAACACACAGCCAGCCGCTTAGAATATGTGTTCTTTTTGGTGATTATATGTAAATCTTTGGAATGAAAAACATACACATACTTTTTTGTTGTTTCTTTGTAGGTACAATATGGGTGTAAAAAATATTCACACCCCTGTCAGTGGTATCTGTGTAGTAAAGACGGGTTGCCATAAAAAGTTCCCTCTTAAAGGAAATAGATGCTATTTGATGTGTGGTACTAGCACACAGTGATTTTTAAACCTCTCCGGAGAGCAACTTGCTGCAAGTTTTAATGAGCGGGAAAGAGAAAGAGAGAGGAGGAGACATTGTGGAGGATGGCGGGTGATGGATGCCAGGCTGTTCCAGACATTTGCTTTAAATCAAGGTAGCTGCAACAAGCCGTACTTGCTTATTAATTTAATTTGTAAATAACTTTCAAGTTGCATCAACCTGATGGCCATGTGGTGGACTCCATAAAAAAATTAATTGTGTTTGCTTTGTTGCTGTATCTTTTCTGTTTAATTCCTTTTTATAGGAATATGCAATAATATAATGATACTCAAGTTTAAGCTTCTATAACATTTTTCCATCCCAACTTTGTTATTAATGTCTGATTCATTGGCATAGTGTTCACTTGAGTAGGATCGGACGGATAGGGAATTTCAATCTGCAAGCCTATGATGCTATTTTTACTTCTTTGATGCACAGTGCAAGGAAAGTGCACATGGATTTTTGCATGCTATACCGCTGCTGCTATTAAAAACTGTTTAGACTGCACAAATCCTGAGTATAACAAACTATTAATAAATAATGTAGGGACCAAATACATTTTTCTTGTTTAAATAGTTTCTTCTCAAACTCCACATGTACAATCAAACCCATTTAAGCACCCAAGGAACCATTTAATTAGGGTAATTATAGGAGGTCTTTTGGCCCCACAGTCTTTCCCCTGAACTAGTTTGTCAAGCGATGGCACAAGATCTAGCAGGGATGTGTCACCAATGGCCCTGTGGCAGTGACCCAAAATCACACTCACAGTAGTGCCCCCTCTTCAGTATTGTGCCTGCTTAAATGGAGCTCTTGTGTAGGAGAGGGCTACAGATAATTATAGAGACGTGGGTGGTAATGGAAGTGTAATTCTTACTTCTTTGACACTCTGTTCTTTCCAAGGTGAGGTGTCACCCTATAGAATATGTCCATTAGTTCCTGATTACTGTTTCAGTAATTTAAAATACTCTACAAACTCTGTGTTTGTGTGTTTGGTTTATTTGTTACTAGTACACAATTTTCCTGTTTAATCTCTTTAAACAGGTAAATCCCTCTTTTTGTGCTTGAGTGCAAGTTTATGTTTCTCTCCCTGTCTGTCTCTCTCACACACACATGCATGCACACACACACACACACACACACTTGCAAAGACCCTTCTTTTCTCTGTTTTTTGCATTCATAGGCTTTCGTTGGCAGCAAATGAGTGTTTACATTTGCTTTCAGTGACAAGTAAACAGATTGACAGTAGCCTTGCTCTTGATGTTCGATATGAATACAACATGGCTTCCCTCTTCTATATCTTACATGTCATTAATGGATATAGAAGATGCCTTCTTGAAAATGAGGTTCTGCATTTGCATATGGAAAGGCTGTTATTAGCAGAGTTGCAGCACAAGTGGACAGCCTTTAGAGGGACCTGCTCTTGCAGGGAGTGAAGGTTGAACTGGGCATTGGGATGAAACACCGCAGTATGATGAAAGCCCTGGTGTGTGATTATGCGTTATTCCAGCTGAGCCTTATTCATTCTTTATGATGTTTTAGAGTTCTAGTCAGGGAACATGCAGTACAAGTGAAAAGCGAATCTTGTACTACATGCGTTTTTCTTTTTTAATGATTTACTGATTAGGTGGTTCACTTAACTGAATTGTGAAAAATTGTGTAGATGCTGATCTCATGAAGGTGACATGACTTTCCATGTCCATTCTCACCATGCTGTCCATCTCCTGTAATATCATTCTTGAAGCCTTCTTGTCCTTCACAGTCTTTCTTGTTAACTCACACACTGACAACGTCTAAGCTCTGCAGCTTTTTTCACATCCCAATTATAGTTAGTCTCAGACTAAAATGACACTTGGGATACACAGAGTCTCTGTACTAGGACTTACTGGGCTTAACGTGTGTCTTGAACAGAACTGACTTTTATTTGGTATGAACTTGGTTTTTAAAAAATATAATTTGGGTATTGCATGATTTCAGGTGAATCATAATAACTACTTTTTCTGGGCCCTTTAGTAGTAGGCATAGTTATACCTTATGTTAGTTAGTGTGTAGTTTATTGAACATACATGTACACGGACACAAACTGGCCAATGAGGCATAAATATCCAGTGTGCTGCAGTTCTGCAGTTCTGCAGTTCTTTTCTCAGCTGTGGACAGGGTTATGTATTATTCAGCCTTTTCAGTGCTGTCATTTGAGCCATTCTGCTCTAACTAGAGACCTCAGCTCCAGTGCCTCTTTATGTGTGCCATGGATGGCCATTTTAAAGCACAACTCTTCTGGGATTGAGTCAAGGCTCTGATAGATGTATCCATGTATCTGTGCAAGAACAAAGGTCCAAGTCCTTGGATTTCCATATAGACATAGAAGGTCTGTAACAGCAATGAAAAGTAATGTACAAAAGTGTACAGATTACAAATATCTGTACTTTTCCGTATCTATTCTTTTCTGTGAATTTGGGGGCATGGTTTTCCACAGATTTACTTTGTATGTACAATATTCGACTGAACATAAACTACACACAAAAACAAAAGTGTGTCTGTGATAAAAAAAAAAATGGATGTTCTGGGTTATTAGGATTCTTGCATAATATTAAATGTCTTAGATCAAAATGGCACAAATCTGTCGTTGGACGATTTGCGTTCAAAGAACCTCTCCAACAAAGTATTTTTTGTAACGCATAGTTTCACCATAGGTAGGAAAATCAACACGCAAAAAGGCCAGTTACACAAAAAAAGGAAAACAAAAACTGTATCAGTCTGTTTGTGTCATCTTTTGTGGCCAAAGAGATAATTTAAATTATCTTAACTACACTTAACTATACATTCAACACTTAAGCTACATCTCAGACTCTATTAATTCACATTTCTTTATCCGACACTTTGGAGAAAATTTTAAAAACAAACATAGTCTCTAGTACACCTGAACAGTGCTATTTTCAAGTTAAAATTTCCCTAACAGTATAATTTCTATATGAATGATAGGCTCAATAATAATAATAATCATATAATTAAGTAGTCATCAAAAGATCCAAGACCAAATCTCGCAACTACAGTTGTATCTGTATTGGTGCCAGGTTACATTAGTGTTGTCCTACATTTAAAATCATCTATTATCCAAATATAGAGCATAACATTTTAAAGGAATGTCAACGTCATAAATAAGTTTTTTAAGTGTCCTGTCTCTAATATCTCACACCATTCCTGTAGTATTCCATAGTTTTCCAACAAACATCCCCTGTAGCTGAATTCGTTTTCATTGTATCTGCAAGTTAACTGGAAAAGTAACATGCTTATCTTAAAAAAAATAACCTTGAGGTATTAGCTACAAGACTTCCAACTTTTATGAAATGAATTTATACTCGATCTTTAGAAACATTCACAGGAATTATAAAGAATGTAGAAGGTTTTGTTTGATGTAGATACAATGAGCCCCACATTTACATTATTACCTATTCATAACTTTTCATACAAACTGCGACTGTGTTGTTCAATCGGTCTAAATTTTTTTGACACTCGGTTTTAATTTAAAATAGGACATATCAGGCCCTAATTTTGTGATCATGCAATGCACAGAATCAAGGCATAAGATCGCAGTGTTCTATAGTTTTGGTATTTGACCATTGGTGAAGGTGGTAATGTGGTACAGAGCAGTATAAACATAAAAAGGCATTTGATTTGAATGAATACATTATTGAGAGGT
The DNA here is from genome assembly GCA_037576675.1 of Pangasius sanitwongsei. Lineage (NCBI taxonomy): Eukaryota > Metazoa > Chordata > Actinopteri > Siluriformes > Pangasiidae > Pangasius > Pangasius sanitwongsei. The sequence continues at coordinate 13,765,401 of CM075008.1, forward strand.
GTGGTTGCTCTTGCTGCTGCAATATCCAATCAGATCAGTTCCTCTCCTTCCTTTTATGAACTGAATCTGTGCAATGCAGCACAGTGATGTTTTCAAATCTTTCCCTAATCTTCCCTACTTCCCCTCTTATGCTCGGATTCTTTAATTGTAGTCTTCATTACTGTTTTTGATGCTCTTCAGATGTCTGACTCATTAAGGTTGAGGTAATTATTATCACTCCTGTTCAAACAAGGACAACAGGCATTTAAGGTTTATTAACGCTGAATGAACGTACAAATGGGGTTTGGCAGCAAAAGACCATGGCTTTCTCTGAATGGGTGTTAAAAAAGCTCTGCATGTTTTTGAAATTACCCATTTTTAAAACATAATTGATTAATAATTTGGCTGGTAGGTGATCACTGAGACTATTTTGAAGCAAATGAAACCTATTTGTGGAAATGGCACTTCATTTAAAATCTGGCATAAGGGTGCCATCACTTGGATTCAGTTGGATTCTGTACAGGGCTGTCTCAAGGTGGAGAAAGTGCTGAAGTCAATACAGAATAATGAACCTGAGCAAATGCCACATCCATGTGTAAATATGTGTTCCTATAGTTGGTCTTTTAAGCCTGTACTGTCACAGATTCCATAATTTATCCATACATATTTACAGATGTCCGAACTCTCATGACTAACTTAGCACAAAGCCTGTGTTGCCTTGACATGTGCTGCATGTATAAAGTGCCTCAGTAGAATAGAGGCTAAGTGCTTGATTCTCTTTGATCTTATATATTTCTCGTCTTTTCACACAAATTTGTCCCCTTTCTCGGTCTCTAGGCGGACTGGCTGGATGAAGTGTTGCATTCATCACTTGACTTACAAAATAACTGTGTGGACATGCAACACATTAGTGTGAAATGAAAATATGTCATTTTTCTGTATGCCTCTTTTTGTTGCACACCCATTATTAATAGTATTCATAAATCACCATTTACATATTCAAGAGTTTCCAAATTTAATCTTAATTTTAACTCAGTTTCTGTAAACTTCTTTCCTCCCACATAAAAAGCATATGACTGAAGTTTGATTTAATGAAGTTGGTTGCATGTTTGAGGAACATGTAACTGTGACAAACTCCAAAAAATAATTTCTTCTTTGCAGTGATTATGCAGTAGCAAAAGAACAGCAGAAACTAAAAGATCAAATGTCTGCAGGGAACCTTTTCAAAAAGTATTTGAAATTGGTTTGGGCGCCTGTAGCTCCTCACTCCCAGGAGCCAAGCTAATTAAAACACACTCCTGGCCTCCAGCAAAGAGATTTTGGCTTGTTCTCATTTTTCCATTGTCCTGCTCCCCTGCCCCCGCCGTCAAATCCAGTCCACCACCTCACAGCCTTAATTCTAATTCCAGCTTAATTAATAAGATAAACATGTGTGTGGCTTGGTGAAAAGCTGCATGTGGAAAGAAAATATTGGCTACATTGGTACGTGGTGTGTATAGACCTTCACCCAGCAGCACTTCTGTCAAAGCAGAACTGTTTAATACAGGAGGAAACAAACAAGACCAGCTAACAAGTCTGTCTAACCTGAATGGATGGTTGCAAAGCCCTCTGGGAAAAGGCAGCAGAGAATTCCTGCCTGAAAGCATAGTCAAGTTCACTTTTTGGGAGATAACCTACTGCAGGTAGAGATAACCCTACCAGTATATAATCTATAATGACAACGTCCAATATTTGTAATTAGATCTAGGTTTCTCTTTTCCACACTTTTTAAATGCACAGAAAATGTGCAAGTCTTAGATGAGAGCTTCTTTTCTTGAACATTTCTTCTCCAAATAGGACCTTAAAGCAGGAGGCAGTAGTGCAGTCATGATTTAACCATTTAACCTTTCTTCAGAGATCTAACTCTCTACACTACCTTAACCACACAACATTTAATAGCAGTCCTGCTGTATGCTGTTGTGTTGGACATACCTGGCATTGCTACAGTGCTGATGAAAGTTAATGACATTTGTTTTTTGAGCTTCAGACTGTGTGCAATATGCTGCCTGTCCCATCATCATTCCTTTGGGAGACCACTTATTGTTGGATAAACTGCCAACAGCTCTGCAGGCACCATCAGCTCTGGCATTCTTCACACAAGAACATAGTGTAGGAGGTGTCTGGCTGCCTGCTTGACTTGATGATATTAATACTTTTATATAGCTCACTGGATTGATTATTGTAGCACTTTATTTCCTATGCAAAAATGGTTTGGCAACCATGTGAACAAATATAAAGTCTTCACATTTAGTTTCATTTCATAAATCACGTAATGCTTGTAAAATGATTATCTTATTTATTTATAGCTAAAGCTCTGCACGGGGAATAAATAAGTATCTGAAGAGCATGCAGATAGACTCTTCAAAGCAGGTTCTTCAAGGGTTCTTTAAAGGTTCAGTGGATAATTAAGGGTTCTTAGCATCTTAAATGGGTTCTACTTGGAACCTTTTTGATAGGGAAACACTCTGTTGTGCGGTTTATATACGGGGCTGTCCAAAAGTCTTTTTTTATATGAATTTTGTCTTAGATGTTCATTTTATGACTTCTGCATTTTTGGGTCAGTAAAAAACATTTTATATTTCCAAACATTACTTCCAACCAAAATTAAATGTTACAGAAAAATGTTTGTATGCCAGTAAAGAAAGTAATATATTATGTAATAGACCAATTTTCAGAAGAAAAAAGAATGCTGGCTGTCAGGGATTATCTGCAAAAACAGAAGCAAATGTGACAGACAATGTCTCCAGGATAACTGTGGCAGATTCTCCAAGATGCTTAGAAAAACTTACCAGCCAATATTCTCATAAAACTGCACAAAATGTATCTGAGAGTACTGATGCATTTTTAAAACGCAATGAGTTGTCATGCCAAATATTGACTTTGTTTAGTTTAGTGCTATTTACTGCTCTTTGTAGAAAATTCATTTTTATTTCATTATTTTTGAATATTTCTTTATATGTGCCTAAGACTTTTTCACAGTACTATAGAATATTTAACGATTCTTCAGAAGGACAACTAAAGGGCCCTTAAGGGTTCTAAATCTTTGAAGAGTGTAGTCCTGGCCTGTTTAATATAAATGAGGTTCTCAGAAGGTCATCTCTCTAATGACCTGTAAATAGCATGTTCTGATATATTCATAAGGCACTATACTAAGTAGTGCTCACTACACTTATTGCCAGTGGTAAAGAAATGCAGTGTTGCAAAGCTCATTATGTCATAATCAAACTATGATTTGCTCTTAATTTTTTTTTTTTTTAAATATGACTTTAATAACTAGCTTTTTAAGTTGTTTTTGTGAGTTTTAAGTAAAGTAAAAACCTATTTTAAATTAAATAAATCCAACATATCTCCACTGTTTTATTTCTCACCATCTCAACTCTGAAATTCAGAAAAAATTAACAAAAAAAAAAGATTGTCTGTATGATTACAAGTATCTTTAATATATACTTTAATATTCTCAACCACTGTAAATGGAATATTGTCTTATGATTGGTTTGATTTTTTGATAATGTCATGTATAATTAATAAAAATATGCATTTTTTGAGACATGTTGAACAAATTATAATGTATTATGGTAAGAAATCTTAATACATAATAAACATTGCTATCTTTCTACCAATATGTATAATACCTTATGAATGGGTTATAACGTGAATAATTGTGGAAAAGTAGCCATTACTTATTTTATCCTTTACAGTCTTTCCAGACTTTTTTTTTTTTTTTCCATCTCGTTGAGATGCAGAGTGCATGAGCTGCTGGGTCAGAACAGAAATTGTAAGCCTGATGTTATTTAACACACTGAAAAGTCTGTCTGCTGGTAGTCGAATGGAGATTCACTTCTATTTTAGTAATTCCCACTGAAAATACTGCACACATGCTTTAGTGATGTTTCACACATTCTGTGTTGCTGATGAGGCTTTTTCTTGTACAACTTTGGGCTAGAGCAGACTGGTGCCTCAGCATCCAGATTATGTGCTACCGTGCTGGCACTGGAGCCCTTGGAACAGTGTGGTGTATCAAATCAGAAACCTGAGTTGGAAAAGAGAGCATGCTGTATCCCCAACCATCCCCCATGCCACCCCCTACCCCAACACTATCCACTGAACACTCAGAGCATCTTTACTAGTCTCTGTTTTCCATAAGGTATCTGCAGTATGAGACATTGTGCTCAAGCTGAACAGATGTCACATGTACAATACATGATGTCCTGAGCCATTGCAAGCAGTACGTTAGTAAGACATGTTTGAATTTGACACTGTCTTAGTTGTAAGTGCCTTCATCCTCTTACATATGGTTCACACCAAAAACATAATCTATATGTGCAAAAGCTTGAATCTTCTAATCCCAAACTACAAATAACATAAACTGCCTCCCAGCCAGTGGTTAGTCAAGAAAAATATAAGAAAATATGAGTTAATAATTGATCTGACCTTTTTGCTCAAACTTCTCAGTGCTCACAGCTGACTTCATATATTTTTAATAACAATCCATACAAACATCTCAGTACAACACAAGCTTGCTGCTATGTGCAGAGTCTAGGGTGACCTCACTGCCCCGAGAGAGAGAAGAGAGCCAGGGAGTGAGAGAATAAAATACTGGATAAGTAATAACCAAAGCAGCCATTTATCCCACATTTGGGATTCTTTTGCTGCAAAGTGGTGGTGTCAGACTCGTTTTAGGTAACATGCCATTTTTACATGCAGTCCAATGTCAAGTGGACTGGACCAAAAATATCACTTTAGTAGGCCAAAAACACATCAACAACTCTTAAATATGTTCATAGTATTTTTCTGAAAGGTACATTCTGAATGTACAAACAACATATATCACATACAAAAAAAAATTGCACTTATACAGTATACACAGTGCTTTGCATAAATATTCACCCCTTGAACTTTTCCACATTTTGTAGTGCTACAACCTGGAACTGAAAAGGATTAATTAGAAATTTATGTCATGAATCTACACAAAATAGTTATTTTGGAAAGAGAAATGGTTATAGCCTCACATTTTAGCTTGTTATAAAGAATTATCATACTGTATCATTAGCACATTTTGTCAGTACCTGAATTTACTGCCCTGAGTTTATTGCTCTAATTTGCCCCTAGTTTAATAACAGAGACTAGGTACTTTTTTCAAAAAAAAAAATAAAATAAAATTCTAATTACAGTCCAGAAGAAGATTTTAATTTAGAATACAGATTATACAGTATATGTACAGTATATATTTTTTGTGGAAAACCAGATTAGAACCTTCATCATCAGATCAGTCCTGAGCCATGGGCCTGATCCACACCCCTACTCTTGCCCTGGTAAGCAACCTTGTGACATCAAACCCTTAAAAATCAAGTCAAAAACTAGACATAATCTAGACATTAAGTACATATAAGGTTTATGACAATGTATTCCTGTGTTTTTTTTTTTTTTTTGTAAATCTCTAATGATGCAAAGTGAAAGTATGCACTATACTTATTTCAGTTAACCTTACTGTGATATGTACAGCACCATGTTATTAGTACACCTTCAGGGGGTTATTTCTGAGGTAGGTGGAGACCATTTGGTTGACAGAGATTGATAGGGCTTATATGAGAATTTGTGCTAATATATATCTTTAATTCTTTGTGCTCCTTTGTATTCGTGTAATGTCTATGCATGTGTGTATGTGTGGCCTTTCCTTTTTCTCCTTAATGAGAGTGGGTTAGGCTGGATTTATCCTGGTCTGATCCTGCGGATATTGTGCCGGTACTCTCTGGGGTCTCAGTCCGGGTGACATTTAGATGTCAATTAATTAGATGTCAATGTGCATGTCTATGTATTTATCTGTATATCTGTGTGTGCACCTCCATAACCTGGCAGTGAAAAACTTTCTTAATGGAGTAGGAGTGCTTATATTCTACTGTCTTGTCACAGTGAAGCATCTTGTCTAAAATGAAGTTATGATCATTTTATCGGCCAGAATCACAGCCTGCATCCTTAGCGGTACTGTAGCTACTACTCATTGTAAAGACCAATGCTCATTGTATATGTTCAGCTATATCTATCTACATGCAGTCTCAAGAATGCACAAGCAAAGTGAATGTAGTGCTGCAGCAGCAGCTTTCTGCCCATAAACCAACTGCAGTCAATAAGTCGACTCAGAGAAAAATGGGTTTGTCTGTGACAAGGAGCCATTCGCTAATGGTATGAATAACATAAATCTCCATTCCTCAAGACTCAGTGAGAGCAAATTACCTGTTAATGATTTTTGTTTTTTTTCTTAAATTCTCTAAATTCTTTTGAGAATATTGTACAAATCTTCTGCTCAAACCCCTAAAAGCAGTCTGCACTTTTCTATTATCCTACAATTGAGAGTAATTATTCAAAGATATAATGAGTTGTATTTTACTCCAGAACTATGCTTCATTATTAACGGTGAGACATTCCTTCCCAACCACTTCCCTATTGCACATTCCCCCTGGTTACAGCAGCTCCTCCTAGTAATTAGGTCCTGATGGCGTTGCCATGGCGTTCTTTACACCTGGCTGTTGCTTAATGGGGGTTTGGCCACAAAACAAAAGGATTAAGCTAGTCTTTTCATTGCTAGCACACCACATAAGCTGTTCAAGAATGAGTCTTCAAATATGTATATAGAAACATTTCACCTTCCTCTCACATCTCATATTTCACTTTAAATCCCACATATAATAAAGTGAAAGTTTATTTGCCTTTTCATCCATACTGGAATTTATGAAATGACATTATAAGCACAAGGGGGGGGGGGGGGGGTGTAAAATGTTGAAGACTCATCTGTTATAACAAACAGAACTAATCTTAGTGTCTCAAAGGACACTGCCTGCTGATTTCCAGTTTGACAAACAAAATTGGATGTTCATTCAAATAGATGTTGATTATTCTACCCTAAAAACATGTAATTACATTTAATTGCAGACAAGCTGTACTGTTTATTGACCTCTCTAATTTTGCTCACCATCACTGCCATTAATCTTCACCACCAAGAATTTGTGGGCTGCATTATCTGACTATATATTCAAATCCCTGCCGTACACGATTAAGGCAGGATATTGGTATTCTGTTTGGCATATATGGGATGAAATTAAATTAGGTGTTTGACAGGCAAGATGTAGTGTAACATACACTTGCAATTTGCTTTCATTTTACGAATGAGAGATGATGCTTGATATGGTGTTCATATAGATACAGTGGAAGTAAATGAATAAATTAAAGTAGGCTTGCATATTCTGTAAAGTCTGAATTTACTGTACATGCCTGTAATTATGCACAATAATAACTTGATCTGTCTGTCTGTCCATCTGTCCAAATTTGAAGAATACTTTTTTTAGCTGTTTCACCTGCATCTTCAATTTAAACTAGTATTTAAAAATTACAAGGTCCATAAAGATATAGTTTGCCGAAGTTGGTGTGGAAGAACTCAAGTGGTCTATACAGAGCCCTGACCTGAACCCCACTGATCGCCTTTGGGATAAACTGGAATGCCGACTGCGCCCCAGGCCTTCTTGCTCAACATGACCGCCTGTCCACGCTAATGTTCTTGTGGAGAAATGGGCAAATCCCCACAGCCACGCTCTCCAATCAAAGCCTTCCCAGAACAGTAGAGGTTATTGTTACAGCAATAAATAAATTAAATAAAAAAGGGTGGAATAAATAAAAAGAGGGGAATAAATTCGGAATGGGATGTTCAAAAAACACATATGGGTGTCCACAAACCTTTGGCTATATAATCTATCTTATCTGATTGTTATACACAAGCCTGAACATATGTATATTCTGGACAAATGTGTAATATTTAGTACTTTATAATAGACACACCCAAAGAACCAAATCATATACAGTTTCGATTATTCATTTCCTGTTTCAGAGGTTATAAGGCCTATAACAAAAATGTGTAACTATAGTAGTGTCCTGTACATGACTAAAAAAAGGTAAAACAAGTGAATTTTAAATAGTATACAGTATATGCATGCATCTGTTTATTTTCAGTTATCGCAATTTTGCAGCTACATTTTTACCTATTACGGATTTTTACCTTTTTGTTCCACTGCAGTTACTGTATAATTCATAATAGTTACTGAATAATATGCTTTACGATAAATAACTGTAAAACAAGCTGGTAGTTTAAGGGGTTAAATTCCAGTTCCTTTCCAATGACGTCACCAAAAACAGAATTTCAAAAACTCAAAATTTCAAGCATAGTTATCATGCTTAACATTGTTCACACAACAAGTTTATCTCACAACAATCACATACATTTAATATATTTATCAGACACTAGCATTTTTCCCAGACATGTTTATATAGTCAGGGTCTCTCATATGTACAGACTCTCTCACACTGCTGCTGACTTGCTCACCCCTTCATAATTCTTGTGAGATGGTGAAAGCCCAGCTAGGACTGCTGAATTATTTGTGTGAAGTCTAATTTAATCAGATTGCTTATAACATGCATCAATTAACTCTGGTACCACTGGTGCTATAGATGCTGACGCAGGCTTGCATTAAATCATAACCCCTCTCTTATGTGGCTCTGGCGCTCCTGGTATAGCGACACCAGCTGAAATGCATTAGCTTAGAGAACACTATGTCTGTATACGACTGTTGGGATAAGGGCTATATTATGTTTATGCCTGTGTGTGCATCTGTATGTTTTATACAGTTTGTTTTTAGTAGCCGTGTTGCATAATTGCAAGAAGAAACATAAAGTGAATCTACAGGAAGTATAATAAAATTAGTCATTAGTCAAATTCTGAACTGTGCTCTCTACAACAACAAAGACATCTTAAATGGAATGCAGGGTAGTGACTATGTTTAACAACAACATGGTGTCCCTGGGTCCTTTAAATTTTTAATTTGTCTAGTTAGGTTTTAAATTTGAGGTACCATTGAAAAAGTTTGAAATTAAATGTTATTATTACCTGTTGTCAAGTGTCCATGATAGTCCTGCGTCTTATATATAATATAGTGGTATTTTGTATCACAAACGTAATTCAGACACACAGTAATCTAAGTGTAATTTTGCCAATGAGGAGATATAAGTGAACTAATATTGTTGACAATGCAGGAATCTCTTTGCCCCCTTCTTGAAACCATTTTTATCTATTAGAAACAATGAAATAAGGTATAGAGAAGAAAGTAGAGAAGGAAAAAAAGTAGGTAGAGAGTGAAAAAGTGATAGCAGAGAACATTTTGAAGAGGGTCAGCTTCTCAGTGCTTGGTTGCTATAGCAACCAGCCACCTACCCCTTCCTCCTGTTCTCCCGAAAATATTATCAGTTGAAGATGAGAGAGAGGGAGAAAGGAAACACTCTGCTTGTTACTTCTGTTAGGAGGCTTTGATATGGAAGACTGCAGCTGAGATTGGAAAGTGTTAATTGCCTCCCTTTTGTAGAAAGCAACACGTCTGTGGCCCTGCAGTCCTCTGCCTAGACACACACACACACACACACTCAAAACACACACACCTTTCAGTAACCCAACCTACTAGCATCATTTTAGTGCTGAAATATTTAAACCATTGTAATAACAGAACACAATAAAACTCACAACTGAAAGATCATTTATTAAAGGATAATGACACTGTAGTGTACTGTAATCTCTCTCTGTGCAGTGAAAGAGTCATTAATATGGCTCTGAAATCACCCTGTAGTCACCCTGGAATAAGAAGTTGTTCACAGAGCTGGGTTGGAGAACTTGGCCCAGTTCCTGAGGATATTCAAATGTTTTAGGCATTTTGTCTGTCCATCAAAAGACACTAGCATGAGCTTGCACCATCAAGGACTATCAGAGGTTCAGACAGAACCACCAGTCAGAACTGCACCCATGCAGAATAAAGGTGAATCTCTGTCAGGATGCTACAGTGGAGAGATTGAAGGGATTGCTCTGCTTTCGCAGTGAAGCACTACTTGTTGGTGAGCAAAACAGCAAAGTAGGTTTCTAATCATCTACTGGCTTACCCCTGTGTCTCCTAGCCCTGTTGAGAGAATGAGTGGCATTTCTCTTTTTTTCAGCTTAATAGACACAGTCTTAGGCACCCTATTTCCTTAGTACAAACTTTAGATTTTTATTTTATGACTTATTGAGTCAGTGCAAAAACATTTTAGTTTTCCAAGCATTAGTTTTAGAATTAGATGTCACAGAAAAATGTCTGCATGTCAGTAAAGAAAGCATATTACGGGAGTGGTCACTTTTCAGACAAAAAGCTGCTGGAAAAATAAGAAGCAAGTGCAACGGTCAAAGTCTCCAGAAGAACTGTGGCTGGTTCTGCAAGATGCTCGGTACAACTTACAGCTCATTTCCTTATAAAACTGCACAAATTGTACCTGAGACTACTATTTTTTTTAAAGCAAAGGGTCATCTCACCAAATATTGACTGTGTTTCATATATTACTGTTTACTGCTCTTTACATTATTTTTTTAAAATGTAGAAACATTTAATTTCATTATTTTTGAAGGCATCTTTGCTCTCCAGCATTTCCTTGTATGTACCTAAGACTTTTGCACAGTATTGTATATTTAATGAAGAGTCTTAGACAGCAAAGCACTGTGGGCTTACAGCATTATGCTGACCAGTGAGAAGGCAAAAACTTTTTTTTAACCACTACCGATCAATAGCATTATGGTGTAAAATAGACAGGCTATCATCGGCACGGGTAGTGTTGCCGCCTCGCAGCTCCAGAGTCCCCCAGGTCGATCCTAAGCTCAGGTTACTGTCTTTGTGGATATTCTCCCCCTGGCTGCATGGGTTTCCTTTGGGGTCTCCAGTTTCCTTCAAAGAACCCAGAGGAAGGATTGGCTGGTCGATTTGCTACTCTAAATTGCCCTTAAGTATGAATGAATATACAAATGTGTGTGTGTGTGTATGAGTTTGGGGGGATGTGGTAATCTTCAACCGAGTAATGATTTGTATCTACTGAATCAATAGTAGTGGCATTACAGTAAAAGGTACAGTAGTGGAATTGGCTTTCTGACTGTCATATTACCAAACAACCTGTCTAACCTGTTAAAACGGGGTCTAAAAAAGAGTTTAGAATTTATGTAATCATCATATCTCTCCTTTTTGCATGTTTGACTCTGCGAGTGCATGTCTGCAGTGATAATTAATAGTTAAAGCCGGTGGACATTTCCACTCATTTTCCAGTGATGGACTTCTAGGATGTCCATAAGCTTCTGTTTCTACTGGCCAGCTTTGTTTTCCACTTAATGACTGCAGACTCCTGTACCACTGAGCAGAAGATCCTGTCTACTGACTGGGGAAAAGCAGATCCAGAGTAGTGCAAATTTCATTGATTTCTCTCATACCAAGGTTCCTCTTAAGCCGTATTCTGATTGGATTAGTTTTACATAGGGAGGTGGGGTAATGTAATTATTACTGGTTTATCTCTAGTCCTGGCAGTAATTTTTACAGACTGTCTGTCCCCCCTTCTGGAAAGATTATGTTGTCTTTAACCTACTATAAAATGACCAGTAAAATAACCCCAGGTAATATACAGCCCCCTCCAAGAGTATTCTTTTGTTTTTTGCTATACATTGAAGACATTTGGGATTGAGATGAAAACACGAATATGAGATGATAGATCAGAATTTCAGCTTTCATTTCCTGATATTTACATCTAAATGTGTTAAACAACTTAGAACATGGCACCTTTTGTTTGAACTTACCCATTTTACAAGTGATCAAAAATATTGGAACATGTGACTGACAGGGGTTTCTTGTTGCCCAGGTGTGCCCTGTTAGATTTTTTAAACAATTAATAGCTCTGAATGTCTACCCGTGGTCTGAGCCCTGAGTTTTGCCTTTGAAGACTGCACGTTGTTAAAAATAATAACACCATATGAAGTCCAGAGAGCTGTCTATGGGAGAAAGGAAAGTCATTTTGAAGCTGAGAAAAGAAGGAAAATCGATCATAGCACAAGCACTGGGCATAGCCAGTGCAACAATTTGGAATGTCCTGGAAAAGGACATGCAGCAAGACAATAACCCAAAACACACTGCCAGCACAACAAAGGATTTCATTGGCGGGGGGGAGAAGGGTTTAAGACAAGTCATTCACCAGACCTTAAGTCAGTTGAGCATGAGAGTGAAGAGAGAAACCACCCAAAACAAACAAGTCAAAGAAGCTGTGGTACAAGCCTAGAAAAGCAGCACAAAAGAAGAATGCAGATGTCAGTGGGTAACAGGCTTGATGCAGTTATTGCAAGCAAGGGATATGCTTGTGTAACACATCTAGATGTAAATATTAGGATATGAAAGCTAAAATTCTGATATATCATCTCATATTCATCTTTTGATGTCCAATCAAAATGTCTTCAGTGTATAGCAGAAACAAAGGAATTGGCCTTGCTGTTTCAATACATTCGAAGAGGACTGTATATCCCATCCAAATTGATGTGTTGGTAAAGATTTCAGTGTGTCCTGTGGGAAAAGAGGTTTTGTGCTTTTTCTTCAGTATGGAGACACACCAGGAAGTGCTATTTCTATTGTCTTCCACCAAAACATTTTTTTTTATGTAAGTTATTGAGTTCCTAGCACAGGTATTGCCTATATACATTTTATGTTTACACAGAGCACGCTTATACTGTGCAAATTGATTATAATTACTATATGTTCTCCAGCATATGAACTACAGACATTTTTCCAGAAATCTTGTCCCATCTGAATAGTATTTTACATTTCACTTCTTGGCCCACTCTGTTCATACCTTTATAGCCAATGATTGTCATGCAGCAGTAGCAGACAACTGCAATTAACTGAAAAAAAAAAACAGGCAAAGTGCAGGCAATCAGCAAACAACATAAACTAGGCAAGACTATGGGCAAAAACCAGAAAACCAGAAGCAAGATCAAACCAGAGATGCATAATAGCATGGTGCAAAGGCTTGGTAATGACAGGTATGGGATGCTGAGCATATACAGTCAGGTCCACCACAATGGATTTGAAATGAAGCAGTGTGATTGAAGTTTAGACTTTCAGCTTTAATTTAAAGGGTTTAACAAAAAAAACTTTCTGTCCATTTTCACGGGCTCAAAAGTAATTGGACAAACTAACATAACTATAAATATGAGGATTATTTTTAATACTTGGATGAAAATCCTTTGTAGTCAATGACTGCTTGAAGTCTGGAACCCATGGACATCACCAAATGCTAAGTTTCCTCCCTTGAGATGCTTTGCCAGGCCTTTACTGCAGCCACCTTCCGCTGCTGCTTGTTTGTGTGTCTTTCTGCCTTCAGTTTTGTCTTTCGTAAGTGAAAACCATGCTCAGTTGTGTTGAAGTCAGGTGAATGATGAGGCAATTTAAGAACATTCCATTTCTTTGCATTAAGAAGCTCTTGAATTGCTTTTGCAGTATGTTTGGGTCATTATACATCTGTACTCTGAAACACCTTCCTATCAGTTTTGCAGCATTTGACTGAATCTGAGCAGAAAGTATTGCTCTATACACTTGAAAATTTTATCCTTCTACTTCATCAATAAACACCAGTGACCCTGTTGCATTGGCAGCCATACATGCCCATGCCATAACACTGCCTCCATATGATTGACAGATGATGTGGTATGCTTTGAATCATGAGCCCTTCCTTTCCTTCTCCATACACTTCTCTTCCCATCATTCTAGTACAAGTTAATCTTGGTTTCATCAGTCCAAAGAATCCTGTTCCAGAACTGGGCAGACTTTTATTAAACATTTTCTAGCAAAGTCTAATCTGGCCTTTATCTTCTTGAGTGTTACCAGTGGTTTGCATCTTGAGGTAAACCCTCTGTATTTGCATTCATTAAGGCATCTCTCGATTTTAGACTTTGATAATGATACGCCTACCTCCTCGAGAGTGTTCTTGACTTGGCTAGAAGTTGTGAAGGGGTTTTTCTTCACCAAGGAAAGAATTCTGCGATCATCCACTTTAGTTGTCGTCCATGCCCTTACAGGCCTTTTGGTGTTTGCTGAGCTCGCCAGTGCATTTCTTCTTTAAGAATATACCAAATTGTTGATTTGCCCACTCCTAAAGTTTCTGCTATCTCTCTGATAGGTCTGTTTTGGTTTTTTCAGCCTAATGATGGCCTCCTTCACTTGCATCAACACTTCTTTGAACTGCATAAGGAGAGTTCCCATGAACAGCTACCAAATGCAAATCCAACACTTGGGATCAACTCCAGATCTTTTATCTTCTTAATTTGTCATGAAATAACAAGGAAACAGGCCACACCTGGCCGTGAAACTGCTTATCAGTCAATTGTCCAATTACTTTTGAGCCTGTGAAAATGGATGGACTATGTAAAAACAAAATGGCTGTAATTCATAAATGGTTAATGCAATATTTTTGTTAAACCCCTTGAATTAAAGCTGAAAGTCACATCTTGATTGCTTCATTTCAAATCAATTGTGGTGGTGTACAGAGGCAAAATGACAAAGAATTGTGTCACTATCCAAATACTTATGGACCTGACTGTACTTTGTGATGTGTGTGTGAACTGAGAGTCCTTAAGTCGTGTGGCTGTGATTGTATAATTGAAGCCAGGTGTGTGCAATCAGAATGAAGGTGAATGTGAATGTGAGAGAGTTTGTGATGGCTGGGTGTTGTAGTCCTCAGCGGCCATGTTTGTATGCTGCATTGTACTTGGAGTTGTAGTTGGATGCCGATTCCTGCGTTGACGTGACAATGATGCAGCATTGCAAGCCTCTTTAGTATAGCCCTAGTTATGTATTATGTATTCATTTAACATATGTTAGTTGTCCAGAAAAGTCAGTAAATAAGTTGGTGTTGAGCAGAACTGCAAAGTAGGCTGCTTCTTAATTACTGACTAGTTTACCAATAGTCAGTGTTGGTACGAAGAAAGGGTGTCCAGTTTTGGACTCCCGTTACCCCTTGCTCCCATGCAGAAAGTTCTTCTTACTTTCTCATTCAGTCTCTAGCCCCACTTTGTCCCAACCTGAATAACCAGTGTTGCATTAACACCACGTGTACCAACTAGCTACCTCCAGTCATAGCTAAACACAATTGGTGCATGACCATGAATACCTACATCTAAATTAAGAATAGAGGTAACTATAGGTAGTGGGTTAGATATCACAAGGAATGTACTTTGGCTGCTGTGGGCAGCCCTTGTGCTCTTGTTGTTGTTGTTTATATAAACAAACAAATTAAAACCTCAGGTGACAACAAAAAACAAAATAGATTCAGTATTTCCAAAAAGTAAAGCAACCTTCAGAAACCATGTGGGAAAAATAAGTACACCCTTCCTACTTCTACAATCTTTAACAGAGTACTTAGCAGCTGGGTGTTACTAATGAAATGCACAAGATTAGTTAATCATCAAGGAGTATGACTACCTCTATAAAAGCAGACCTTTTGGTATTCTGGAGTACTCAGGTGTGCATCTACATCATGCCAAGAAGAAAGGACATCAGCCGTGACCACAGAGAAGCGTTTGTTCCTGCTCATCAGTCTGTGAAGGGTTATAAGGCCATCACTGAACAATTTGAAATTCACCATTCTAGAGTGAGAAGGATTGTTCACAAATGGAGAGCCTTCAGACAGTTGTCAATCTTCCCAGGAGTGGGCATCCCAGCAAATTCAGACCAAGGTCGTTGTTTAATGGTCAGAGATATAAAGAGAAACCCAAGAGCTATGCAGTCATTGAGGCAACAATGAACTCCACTTTATACCAGAATATTCTCGAGACAAAAGTGAGGCCATCTGTACAGAAGCTTAAGATGGGCTGAAATTGGGTCATGCAACAGGACAATTATCCCACCAGCATATCAACATCTAAATGGCTAAAGAAGAAAAAAATCAAGGTGTTAGAATGCCCAAGTCAAAGTCCAGACCGCAACTCCGTTGAGATGCTGTGGCAGGATCTTAAGAGAGCTGTACATAAACAAATGCCCTCAAGCATCAATTAACTGAAGCAATGTTGTACAGAAGAGTTTCTACAAAAACGATGTGAGAGATTAATAAACTCCTACAGAAAATGTTTACTTCAGCTTATCGTTGCCAGTGGTAGTTCTATATGTTACTGAATTGTAGGGTGTACTTATTTTTTCCCACCTAGTTTTTGAATCTTGGTTTACATTATGGGGGAAAAAATTACTACATACTGAAATCTGTTGTGCTATTTTGTTGTTACTTGCGGTTATTTGTTTATTTATAGAAGTTGGTGAGGACCACACAATTGTTATTTAGGCCCTTATAAAACATAGAATTGAAGGAGGGTGTACTTTCTTTTCCCCTTGACTGCATGTGCATTAATCAGGACACTATGGTATCTGTCGTCTCCTGTGGGTCTGCACTTAATTTAACATCTGTTTTAATCCAAATACAAACATCTGGCTGTCCCAGTGTATAGCCTTAATGAATGCAAATACAGGGCATGTGGCTGAAATCCTTTTCTCTCTCTTTCTCTCTGTCTTCTTGCAGATGATGGAAAGCTTTCCCTGGATGAGTTCCAGGCCTTCTTCTCCGATGGGACCCTGAATGAAGAAGAACTGGAGAATCTTTTCCACACCATTGATTCTGATAACACCAGGTGAATGTCCAAATTAATGTGAATGAAGATGATAAAGCAGTGTGATAATGGAGCACATTCACAAAAAGAAGTAAAAAAAATATTCTAGCTAACAGACAGAAAGATAAATTGTGAAAAAGGCAGAGCCTGTAGTGCAAGTGGAGAGAAGAAGCTTGTGGCAACCCACATCATCTTTAACTATTTTAATATCTGCATTTATGATGCTGAACAGACCAGATGTTCTCTCTTTGCCTTGCTGTCTTTATTCTCTGTTTTTCTCTTTCTCTCTCAGCCCAAATCACTAGCTACTTTTTGCCTTGTCCCTCCACTGTGTGTTTACAGTAAATATGTGCCATATTTCTCAACCTTAGCAGTCAAATTTGTGTGTGTGTTTCAGTGTCTCTCTGGTGGCAGAGAGGCTCCACTGTGTGGATTGTCTTTAATCACATTTCAGAATGAATTATGTAAAAGTGGAGTGTGTGCTGGTGCCCTGTGCTACTTGTTCTCCAATTCCACAGCATATTTCTTAAGAAATAATGAACCACTAGAGCCCAAAGTCAAAGAGGGCAGGAGAAAGGCACAGAAAACACAATAAAAAGATAAGAGTAGAAGAGGTGTAGAGGGGGCAGTGTATGGTGTGGGGGGAGGGTTAAAGAGAACAATGTTGACAAGCAAGGAATAATAGGGAGAAAAGGAGGATAGGAGAGAAAAGAGGAGAGAAAAATGTTGAAGATGATCAAATGGAGAAAGAGGAATTGCAATCTTCCAGAATGCAATTTGATTAGTGTCTTTTTTCCTGTTTGGCTGTATTGCTTTGAATTTTAATTGATTGAAATCTGTCTCTACTGTTGTTGTTTTATCATTTATTCATTCATACATTCATCTTTGTCCGATTAATTCTGGTTTATCCAGAGCCTGGAAACACTGGGCAAAAAGGCAGTGGTACACCCTGTATGGGACACCAGGCCATCACCAGCCATCATACCCACACACTCACACATACCAGGGGTAATTTAAAGTACTCAATGCACTTACTGGCATGTGTTTGGAAACCCAAGCAGACATGAGGAGAGCATATGAAGCTCCACACATACAGTAACCTGAGCAGAAGATCGAACCCCAGACTCTGGAGCTGTGAGAACAATTCTAGAATTGCCTTCTTCTTTCTTTTCTCTTGTAGCTCACTCTCTGGGTTTTTTTCATCCACCAAGCAAAACTCGCAATATGTCTGGTATATATGTAGAAAATGAAAAGTATGAGATTTGACTGCTTGTCAAACAGAAGCTTGTAATATATAAATGTGTAGTGGTCTAAGAAAACTCTCAAGATGAGTGCCAGGCCACACTTAATACTGTCACCTGGCCAAAGACTGTGATTAACTCACTCGAATTGAATTTTTTACTTTTTATCTATATCAAAACCTATTTTTAGACTCAGATTTGTTTTTTAACTGAACAACAACCATAGTTATGACTTGTCATAAAGTCTGTTTTTGGCCATAAATGAAACAAGAGAAAAACGCTATCTATGGTGCTCATTTAGGATTATCATATATAATATCTTCTCATATTTTTTATTTCAATCCTAGTAATCTCAGTCTGATTGTTATTGACCTTGAGACCAAACAATGAAGCAAACAATATTGTGAAACATATAAATCACTGTATCTGCTTCAGCAAGAGATTAAGTAAATCATTTCATTGTGGTTTATAGCCTGAGGTGTTAGCATAACAAGCCTGGCAATAAAACCATGAAATACACAGTAGGAAGAAGGTTTATTCAGAAGAAAACCTGGCAAAGTTTCTATTTTTATGGTTCTTAAACTGTTGAATGTAGCTAGGTGAGTTACAAGACAGATTGCAGGCCGGGATAATTGCTGCTTATGAAAGTATATATAATTTTTTGTGAATAAACTTGATACTCACCCTGAGTATGGGGTATTTTTACAAACTAAGTTCCTAGAGTAAATGTGCGTGCACAGTGCTAAAAGTGATGGGGCAGGAGGAAGGTAGATATATAATTTTGAATTTTTTTTTTGTCAGTTCCCTTTGTTTTACTATAGTGAATAGTGAATACTATAGTGATAATAATATAGTGAATACTGTATTGATAATATAGTGAATTACTATAGTGAAATTCACTATGTTTTACTATAGTGTTCTTATAGTCCTCTATGGTAACCATGGTTACCGAAGTCCCAAGAACCATTCATTATACTACAATTAATGGTAGCTATGGTTACTGTATATTAATACATGGTTGCTATGGTGCTTTATAGTAATTATGGTTATTGCATATATAACCATGATACTGTTACCATATTTTTACTATGGTATCTTTTGATTTTACTATAGTACACATATTAACTGTCTTATGGCTGAACGACATGATTTGATATTTGGCTTATATTTGATATTAAAGGACGAACCATAGTTTAGTTCCCGACTTTCCATGCTCAAGGCTTCGTCATTAAAAAAGGCTGTTAGAGAGAAGTGAACTTCAAGAGCCTCAGAAAAGAGAGTGCCACAAGATTCGTTAGCAAGGGTTAATGTCAGTCTCCATCTGTCACCCACAAATGTCATGCCTATTTTTTATGCTCCTTTTTAGGTGGAGGTGGATGAGGTGCCTCTTTGCTCTTCTTTGTTGATGGTGCTTCTATTTTAAGTTGAGGGCAAAAGAATAAAAAAAAAATCCCTAGATCAAAAGTGGGGGTGGAAAATGGCACTGATAAAAGAGGCAGAAGGATAGGAGACAAGACAAGTGAACTGTGGTCTTTTCATTATCGTCCCTCCTCTTCACTATCTCTCTCTTCTTTTTTCCCCTCTAGGTCTTCAGAGGTACTGTTTACCACATTAAACTTGTTATGCGGTGAACACATATTTGAACTAGAACACAAGCTATTAGCTGACATTGCAGAATTACACCTGCCAATCATTCTCAAGATTCTTCTTTTTATAGAGGTGATCAGGCTGCCTATTATATAGGAAGCATTTAGTGCTCTTACTTTGAATTCAGCATCAGTCAGGACCAGTGAAGGCTGCTAGATGACAGTCTGTGTTTCAGATGAATTGGCCTGTGTGAGTGTGACAGCTTCTTTCTCTCTCTCTCTCTCTCTCTCTCTCTCTCTCACACACACACACACACACACACACTATTTAAAGTGCTCTATCACCTCTGCCACCAGTGTATTTCCCTTTTTGTGTTGTTCTTAGGTAATTGATTTGCTCTGATTTACATTGTAAGCCATTTTTCTTCAGAAGTTGATTTATTGAGGAGGTCTTTTTGGTCTACTCATTACTCAGCTCACATAGCAGTTGGGTTGCTTTACAGATTATCCTTTGGATGTTAATTAAGAGCAGTCACTTGAGTCGCATATGGCCCATGGCATATTTCAGTGATCATAATCAGTGCATTAAAGGTCAGTGCAGGTGAATGTGTGTAACTAACTAGGGGATCTAATTTGATCTTTATCCCTGTGATTTGTCTGCATGTATGGATTCTTCCTTGTCTCTTATCACACTCTCCTCTTGCCTCTCTCCTCTTGCCACCATCTTTTCTGTGATATGTTAGTAATGTTGACACTAAGGAACTTTGTGGTGAGTATCAAAAGAACTGTCTGTATGTGCATGTTGGTTTAGTGGGAGAGAGGATGCATGTGGATGCACACTATTTTGCATGATAATGTGGTGAATTTCATCGTACTTGCTTCCAACACCATCCTTTTCTCAATAGCAACTTGTCCCTCCCTAAAGTGTCTGCTAAAATGTCCAGTAAATGCACAGGAGTTATGTAGACCCATCTGTGCATGGGTAATAAATGTGTAAATGGATATTGAGGAATGAATGGATAGACAAATATAAGAATCGGTAACACCGTATTTGGGTAATCTGCTTTAGAGACTCTACTAATCATATAGACTGTTCTGAAGCTGCCTATCAACTGATTCTCAACAATACATCACATTATGTTTAACTGCCTTTCAACAAGTTCATATAATGCATCAATAGAATCAACAAGAACTGAATTTGAACTTGTCACTATTAGAGAAGTTGATATAGTCTATAGATGATCCACTAAACATTAAGAGCTATAAACTGGACTATCCAAATCTAGTCTATGTATAGATTATCTACTAAACATCAACAACTATAAACACTGACAACATGTTTGGAATTAGTTGATAGGCTGGATGATGACAGTCACCTGACAGGCAGTTGACAGTCTATAGGTGGTTTGTAGTAGAGGTGTGCATGGGAGGGTTTTTTTAAATCCCGCACCCTTCTGCTACTGAAGAATTCTGACCAGTCTCGTCTGCTCCTGCAGTTATTATTTTTGTTTGCTCCTGCCCACAATATTTTATAACTAACTTAGGTGTTTCTATTTCTCATAATATAAACAAATTTGTCATTTAAACCACCATGACCCTGACCAGGGTAAAAGTTACTGAAGATGCCATTCAGTGCTGTGCAAGCACCGATTACCCTCTCATGTTAATAAACATGGTTGCGTGAGCTTTATATCTGACTGCCTGCTCCCACACACATGAAAGTAAAAAAAACCCTTTTCTCATATTCATATAAAATCTTACACAAGAGTCATTTAATAAATTAGGTTAGATCCTGAATTTATGGTTTTCATTGTCTCATTGTTTTATATGTATTTATGTTTAATATTTTACCATTTTGAAATGGTAAAATGGTCTCTTAAATGGTCTCTTCCCTTCTTTTCCCTATGCTTGCCTTATTACCCAGACTACTTTGCCAAACACATGGGGGATTATGAAGGTGTGCTTGCATCCCTGGAGACACTCAACCTTTCCATCCTCAAAGCCATGGATTTCACCAAGAAGGTTGGTGGAGCAAGTATTAATTAACGCATGAGTTTTTTTTTTTTTAAGTGTGCATTCATTTACTGTGGCTTATTGTTACCTGTGCCTGTTGTTATCTGAAGGAAGTCGATATTCTTCTAGGTCTTCTTTGGTTCCTGCTTTTGTTTGATAATGAAGGTAACCATGTTTAGCTGATTACCCAGTGGATTATTTTGGTGTTTTATAATCTCAGAATTTACAAGTCCAAATAGGACTCTGACATTGACAGTCTCAGCGGTACAGAGATATTATTCTAGGGTGTGTGTGTGTGTGTGTGTGTGTGTGTGTGTGCATTTGTGTAACCACACATGTGGTAGAATGTTGCTAAATATAACACATCATTTCAAAGCTTTACTTGAATATTCTGTTTGGTATTTGCTCCTCATTAGTGCAAGCTGGCACTCTAGCTATACTTTAGCTACAGCAAAACACAAATCTGACACTGCTTCCTCTCTGAGTAGAGGGTTTGATTTTCAGGACACAAAAAAAAGATATTTACATCTCTTTACTTTTATCTTACACCTCAATCCAGGATGCAGTACTCTGTGTACATGTTTGTTTGTTAGAGAGTGTGTGAATGTGCATTTGTGCACTTCATGCTTTTTATATTACATTTACATTTATGGCGTTCGGCAGACGCCCTTATCCAGAGCGACTTACAATGGTGCTTTGAAGTCTATCAAAAATACATTCTGATATTGGCTCACTAGGTCACAAACTAGGAATACCATCAGTCCAAAAAACTCTGTTGGTTTTTTTTTTTTTTTTTTTGTGTGTGCGTGCAAGTGCTAACTTAAGTTTTTAAATATTATTATTTATATTATTTTAAATATTATTATTTATATTATTTTAAATATTATTATTTATATTATTTTAAATATTATTATTAAATATTATTAACTTATTTCTTGCAAAGACACTCCTGTTCAGTTCCAATGTTCTTTAGAGGAACAGGTGGAGCATAGCAAAGTGGAATAAAAATACACCACAACCCTGCACAGAGATGAGGCATTTTCTTTGTATTCATGAATGTGCATTTGAAGTGGAGATGGAGAGTCAGACAGATTATACAGAGACAAATGTAGTGTCTTGCATGTGAGCATAATGCGGTATGGATCTGATACAGCTCTCAGTGACTCATGACCAATGTGTCATTCCAACAGCAACTATCTTACCTCAGTCATGAACCCAGTCAGCCTTGCCTTTAGCCAAAAAAAAGGCAAAAAAAATTGCATTTTTTTTCTTTGCTGTCAAATACAGTATATGTAATGATGTATCAAATGCAAGAGAGAATTTAAAGATAAATGTAAAAAAGACTAGTAAGATGATATATGAAGTGTAGATCATTCAAACAAACATGTAGAAGGAAGAACTCGTCTGATGGGTCACTGCATCTTCTGCATGGGCTTTTTTTAATTTTAAATTAAAAATTTTTTTTTATTATTATTTTTTTTTTTGCATTCTCTCTGACAGGTGGCTATGTAGCAGGCCACCACTAGGATGCAGAGATCCTGCTTATAATTGGTTCAGGCCATTAAGTTTTGGTTATGGGGTGCAGAGAAAGACGGCGCAAGAAAAGAAACGTGTCGATGATGATGATGATGATGATGCTGATGCAGATGCTGATGATGATGTGGAGAACAGTGTTGAGAAGTCAGGTTTTCAGTGGCATAGCCTAGCTAACCAAATAAGGGAATAATAACAAAAGTCCTGATAAAGAAATTAGTTCTGGTGTAATGAACAACCAAGCCTTAAGCTAGCTAGGCTATATTTGTAACCTATATATGCAGCTCATTGAAAAAGGTAATTATGCAAACAATTTAAACTAATTGAAGCTAATCAAATTGTAATGTCTGTGCAATATTATGGCTACTATGTCACGCTTTTAACATCTGCCAATGTATTTGTTAATTTAACATGTTCTCCTGTAAAGAAAATGGCCCACAGTTTGAAGGATATGCTGACCAAGCATTCATCCACTACACTTAGAGTTCACTTTTACCTTTAATATAGGCAAGGTCTCTGATTAAAAAATTGTCCCCTCTGTGATGATTTACATGCCAAAAAACATACATTTCAGGATGACATGCTATAGTTACATCAAACTGTCACACAGTGGCACTGACCATAGTACTGCTCCTCGCTCAAGCAAAATCCACTTAAGTTCAATCTCAGAATCTCACATAATTGAGCCATGAGTTGTGCATGACATGTGCAACTCCTGTGCATCCCATGAGTTATGTTGGAGGATCTTAATAACAACATGCACTATTTCGGTATTAACTCCTCACTATGCATACATAACTGAACTCTGAATTCAGTCCCCTGAATGTGACCATCATTTCATCACAAGTGTCTGCATTCAGTCCAGGAATTTGGCAGTACTCCCTCTTCTATAACTAAAAGGAACTGCCCTGATGGTGCCTTTTCAAATGACCACAGTATTCTCAAGTAATGTAGTTTAGCCTTGCGATTGAAGTTACAGTTTCTCTTTAAGTCCTCATTACTCACCAGTGCCAAAGCTTCTGTTGAGGGCTGGCAGTAATTATTAATGCAAATGTGATATTTTCATACCGCTTATAAAATATTCATGCTTTGACAGACTGAGCATTAATTAGTAGGCCTACTGTATTTGTAGCTTATTTTCTGAGGTGTTATTGTATAGAAGAGATGACTTCTTTTGAACCAGAAACAAATCAATAAGGCTTTAGCTATTCCAGCTACAGTGCTTTTTTAAGAACATGTACTGTATGTGATCAAGTAGATTTCAGGCATTCCTTCTGTAATTTCTAATAATTATTTGATAAATTTGGACGGATGGATGGTTGGATAGATGGATAGTTTAGATAGACAGGCAAACAGACAGACAGACAGACAGACAGACAGACAGATAGATAGATAGATAGATAGATAGATAGATAGATAGATAGATAGCTGCAACCACTCTGCTCTTCTCCAATACTCTACTCTGCTATACTACTACAAATAATATAATCAAATATGTAGTGCAAGTAAGTTCTAGTCTTGGTTCTGGTTGTACAGCAGGAGGTCAGTACTGTTCTGACAGTAGGGTGAGGATAAAGAATGGTGTTATTCTTTAACCAAGAATAATTTTGGTGTTGTTGAAAGGGAGAAAAAAATGTGCTACAATTCACAAATGACCTCCTGTGGACTTCCACAAGGCATAGAACTGCATCTAGTTTTAGGTTCAAAATCGTTTTGTCCAATCAAAAGCATAAAACAGCTGAACTACACTTTGTCCTCAGGCTATTGTTTTAATTATGCATGAGTATTTTGACCTACTTGTCAGTTTTAGCATCAAATAGCTATGTAGCTACTAGCCCGATAACTAGTATTTTCGCTTTACTAGCTTCACTTGCCTGTGTTTATGGGGCTGAGAGAGAAGAAGCATTATTAAAGATCAACTCCTATGGGTGGATTTGGAAGACATGCTGCATATATATTGCTTATTTATTTTCTCAGTCTGTCTGGGCAGCTTATTATTACTTAAAATAGTAGTAACTAAAATAGTCCCACACAAGCTATAAGATTATGTGTAATGTTTTATTATGCCAGTTCACACTATAAATTGCAAATAATAGTACAAGTGCTGGAGAATATAGCATTATTGGTGTACAGATTATAAAATGAATTTTTGTTCTACGCCCTATGGAAGCATTTTTCACCTAAAAACACCGAAATACCTCTTTAAAACAGCAAAACATAATGAGAATGGCAAAGTT
Organism: Pangasius sanitwongsei; assembly: GCA_037576675.1. Lineage (NCBI taxonomy): Eukaryota > Metazoa > Chordata > Actinopteri > Siluriformes > Pangasiidae > Pangasius > Pangasius sanitwongsei. Next base: position 13,790,542 of record CM075008.1, read on the forward strand.
TTTCTCTGACATCTAGTATCATAGTCAGTTGACTGCACAAAATGTGCTCAGTAAGAGAGTGCTGATGTCAGAACCAAAGACACCTCTCTACTTCCTGTTAGAGGAAAGATTAGAGCATCTTAACGAGACAAAGAGAGGGGAATATTCCCTTTCCTGCTGCCAGTGTTCTATTATCGCATGTGCATGCTGTCAGCCACATTCACTCTGTTTACTCAGAAAAGAAAAGGCTACAATCCTTATCTTCTCCTCCAGTTAGTCACAGTCTCGCATAAACACTTGCATTAATGTAGTGGGTTGAGTCAATGTAGTGAAAGTCAAACCCTTGTTTCAGTGTTAATTTGGCAGATTTTTTCCCAATTTCTTTCAATGATTTTTAAGTCACATTTGTTTGAGGTATATAAATGGCAGTAAAGAACCTGCAAGCCTGTAACACTCTATGAAGCAAGAATATTTTGTGTAGGAAAAAAGTCATTTTCTGTGAAGATGTATTTAAGACTAATTCATTCATGAAAACAATTCCATGATCCCAAACACTGTCCTGGCTGTTCTGGAGACTGAAGATGATATTGAGGTGTGCTATATTGTTAAGTCCTTATTCACAACCTTATACATTTTAAATTCTGTTGAAATCTTAATCACCTCTTTTGAGTGACCGAGGATTTTAAAAATGTTGCTTTTTAACAGAAGCCGATGTTCCATTAATTTGCTATCCTTTCTTGACGTTTCGCAATCATGTGGCAGTTCATGCATTGCCCCATTTAGCTCCATAGACTTATTATTGCACCGAGTGGTCATAAATAGTAACTGCAGGAAGTAATAGAGGTCCATTGGGGCAGGAATCATGCTGACCTATGCTTGCTCTGGAGGAGCAGCGACCAGGACAGCTAATGAAATGGTTCCCAGATTAGGCTAGTATAAAAATACTCCACAACCGCCAAGATCTTCTTTTATATCAAATAATCAGAATTAAACCAAATAAAATTACACAAACAAAGGAAAGTGTAAAACATTATTTACTATAGTTGTGCTTAACTCTCATACACCAGAGTTTTCACAAAATTCACTCACCCATGTTCAGTAAACACACATATCCTGGTCAGGGTCACAGTAGATCTAAAGCCTATCCTGGGAACACTGGGCGGGAGGTAAGAATGCACCCTGCATGGGATGCCAGTCCATCATAGGGCATTTTCACAATAGCTGTTATGGCAAATGCAAAGTCTTAGGTTATTTTACAACATTTTTTATTTTTGTTTAAAATTTCTAGGCCTAGACCTTCTAGGCCTTTTAGAAGGTGGACATGGTTAATGGACAACTGGAGTAGGAGTGAAATATTTTAGAATTGCAGAGACAGTTGCAGGTGCAGGTAACAGGCAAAGAAATCCAAATCATAAAGCAAAATCAAAGTAGGTATACAAAGGCAGTGGTCAGGCGAAGAACAAATGGGCAAAACAGGGCAAGACTAGATTCAGAAACCAGTGGACAAACAAAGTGAGCTTGAGCATGTGTGTCGGGAGTCATATTTGTAGGCCGCAATGTCTTTTGGGACTTGTAGTTGGCCTCGATGTGACAAGAATATATCACCATTTGTTTCTTTCTTCTCTTTCTTTCTTTCGTTGTATGATCAGTTTCACAACATTAAATGAACCTTACAATGCTAATGCCCTAAATCTCCTATTCTATTTTTTCTGTATTCTCATTTCTCCTCTTCTGTCTACTCTCTCAACTTGAAAGTTGTGAGCATAATCTCTGAGAGCCTGATTTACTTTTTATATTTACACTGTCTTTGGTCAGATATTACATAATTTACTTTAGTCATAGCACATGCTTTTGTTAATTAAAACAATATTGCAGAAACTCATTACAAAGCTGGAGTGCAAGTTGGAATTGCTGATTTGTGCTGCACTTTGAAGTTCTCTGTTTGATGCTGGTGGTTGATATTCATGAACTTACACCATGGCTGAGAATCCAGCAGGTGAATATATGAGAGTGAAGCTTTGTTTCTAATTTATTTGCTCCATACTTTCCATTATACCTGTGGAGATTGTCAGCAATAGATGGAGTGATGTAGCGGGTGGCATTGGGCCATGTCCCAAAGGCTCTGAAGCAATGCTACCTGTCAGCTCTGATCCTATGTAATCCCAGTGTGGGCTGTCACACTGGACTGTGACATGCTCTCTGAGTCCTGGAAGCTGAGTAGCACTGTGAGACAAGTGAGCAGAGAGCATCAGATTTGGAAGTGGGTCCATTCAACCTTGAACAAAATTTCTAAGGAGTTGGCCATTGCCAGTTCGTATGAATTTGCAGTCATGAGAACATGCATATGTTTATATGGAGTATGCACACAGCTTTAGAGTGTGAGCTACTTTCCCAGTAGAATTGTCCTATTAGAGGGTTTGACCTCAAAAGTACCCCTGTCTGTGCATAATAAATACTACAAAGGTTCAAATGCATGTGATGCTTAGTTAACTATGACTTCTTTTTCAAACTGTGAAACACATCATATAGCACAATTCTCTGAGCATGTGGCCCAAAGTAAAATAGTGAAAGATATTACTGAAAATAAATGAATGAATGTCTTTCAACCCAGATAAGTTGAATAGGATTGTTAAAGGTCTAGATGCTAAACTGTCCCTCTTGGTTACTCAGTAACCTTGTTTCCACGGAAACCATGTGTTTGTGAAAAATCATTTATGACTTCCATTTGCAAAAGTGCCAAAGTAGTTGGTTCGCATTTTTCAAGTTTCATTAAAGAAACTGAAAAGTTCTTTTTCTGCACTTAAGTTTATTTCTTCATAGTGAATAACATGCACTAAACACTAAGCAGTGAAATTAAAAATATGTAAGTAAGTAAGTAAGTTAAAAGAGGAAAAAAGAGTAAAGCCCTGCATGTTATTTTAGTGCAGGAGATTTTAAGAAATAATTCTGCTATAATAAACAGGGACATTCACTTAACCTTCCATACCCTTCTGTGGCTTTTTACATTACTGTGGTCTGTGTGTTGACCTAGTTGTGGCTTGTTGGAGATTCAGTACTGAATATGGGGTTACTGGGGAGGTGTATTGTGGAACATAGTTGTTGTTATGATAGAGTACAAAGTGCTTAAAATATAATACCAAAAGGAAAAGGGTTTTGTTATGTTGATAACTGTCTGTAGGATTAAAAATCTATAATCAACTCCAGAATTACTGACATGAAATGAGCAAAAATGAATATATAAAATGGCTGGTATTTTGATTTTAAATTTGTGGAGATGCTGTATTGTTTTATTTTACCAATATTTTTTCCAAACTTAAAAGATTTTCTTAAGTGGCCCAGTATTTATGCATAACACAGGTTACGATATTAACAACTTTGAAATTAATATTTGGTATAATCCATGAAGAAAACAGAAGCACTAAGTCACTTACTGTAATTTCATTCCTTCATTTCATTCCTTCCTTAATTATGATCACCAGATATAATTATATATATATTGAATATCCTATGTGGAAGTCTTAACCTTCTGGCTGAGACAACCAGGTTTTGAGTTAAAATATCCTGGTAGTGGTAGTGGATTTCATGATGCCACCAATCATCACAAATGCCAGTGGACAAGTGAACCATCACTATATTTTAGTGGGTATCAGGTGCTTTTCATTGTATGGAATGTATGGAATGAAAAAGCATTTTGGCCTCATCAGGATTGAATTTTGTGTGTTGCTTTCATTGTTTTTTTTTATGCAACCTTCCCAAACAGCTTGTTGTTATGGAGGTGGTGTCTAATAGATCATTTTAAACATGACAACCTTAAAAATCCACTACATTGTCTATACTGCATTTTTGGATGGATGGATTGTATGTATTTGAAATGCAGCAATCAAAATGTGCTCCAAGTGTAGACTTTCAACTTCAATTCAATATTGCATTAACCGTTTAGGAATTACAGCCTGTTTTTTTTACATAGTCCCTCCATTTTCACAGGCTCAAAAGTAATTGGACAAAGTAACATAATTATAAATATGAGGATTATTTTTAATACTTGGATGCAAATACTTTGCAGTCAGTGGCTACCTGTAGTCTGGAACCCATGGACATCACCAAATGTGGTGTTTCCTCCCTTGATATGCTTTTGTTTGTGGGTCTTTCTGCCTTCAGTTTTGTCTTCAGTAAGTGAAAACCCTGCTCAATTGGGTTGAGGTCAGGTGACTGGTGCGGAGATTTAAGAACATTCCATTTCTTTGCATTAAGAAGCTCTTGGGTTGCTTTTGCAGTATGGTTTGGGTCATTATCCATCTGTAATGTAAAGCACCTTCCTATCAGTTTTGCAGCATTTGCCTGAATCTGAGCAGAAAGTATGGCTCTATACATTTCAGAATTCATCCTGCTACTTCTATCAGCAGTCACATCAGTAAACACCAGTGACCCAGTTCCATTAGCAGCCATGCCATTATGCCCATGCCATAACACTGCCTCCATCATGTTTGACAGATGATGTGGTATGCTTTGGATCATGAGCCCTTCCTTTCCTTCGCCATACTCTTCTCTTCCCATCATTCTAGTATAAGTTAATCTTGGTTTTATCAGTCCAAAGAATCTTGTTCCAGAACATGGGAGGCTTTCTTAGATGTTTTCTAGTAAAGTCTAATCTGGTCTTTCTGTTCTTGAATGTTACCAGCGGTTTGCATCTTGAGGTAAACCCTCTGTATTTACATTCATGAAGGCAACTCTTGAATGTAGACTTTGACAACGATATGACAATGATATTTTGTGAAGGGTTTTTTTGACAATGATATGTTGTGAAGGGGTTTCACCAAGGAAAGAATTCATTGACACATCTTTGGACCACATATTGAGAATTCCCATGATCAGTTATCAAATGCACAATCAACACTTGAATCAGATCATTTATCTCCTTAATTTGTCATGAAATAACAAAGAAACAGGCCACACCTGGCCATGAAACTTCTTATCAATTAATTGTCCAATTACTTTTGAGCATGTGAAAATGGAGCGACTATGTAAAAAAAAAAAGTTGCAATTCCTAAATGGTTAATGCAATATTTTTGTTGAACCCTTGATTTAAAGCCGAAGGTCTACACTTCAATCACATTTGGATTGCTTCATTTTAAATCCATTGTGGTGGTGGTGGTGTACAGAGGCAAAATTACGAACATTGTGTCCCTGTTGAAATACTTATGGATCTGTCTGGAAGTAGTGTCTCCAACTGTTTGAGTGGAAAATCTGAATTGTTGTGTATATGCTTATTTGATACATTTTGCCCATTCTCTCGAAGGGTGGCAGTAATTCTGGAGTTGACTATTCTGTGTGTGCGTGTGTGTGTGTTTGTTTGTGTGTGCGCATCTGTTGTGCAGCAGCTTATGTAGATCCCCTGAAATGTGTCACTGTTCCACTCCACGGTTTCAGTCTTGCACCTCTCCTGTTTCAAACCATTTTTCATGTGGCAGTTGTTGGTGCATGCTGTGTTAAATTCTTTATAAGTGATTGGTTCAGCAGGTGTTACTATTTCTGATTTGCCTGCCTGTAAATGCCACTTCCCACTGAATCATTATCAGATTGTTGCATTTGTTCTTTGGCCAGATGGAAAGGGGTGGAACAAAATAATAATAATAATATAATAAAAGTTTAAAAGGTTTAAGAGAGGAGCCGTAGTCATTTTTAATTAAACTTTTATTTTACACATTCTTTACTTCCCCAGTCATATGCAGCAACCATATGCTGTTTAGCTGTTAAGCAACCTGTTCTGGATACTGAACGTATGTAGAGATTAAGGCAAAGAATCTGTGTGAATAAACAAATGCATTACTACCCCTCCCTATTTCCCTTACTCTTTAGTGCTCACCCCAGTTTTGCTCTACTCATGAGGCTATATGTGGCTGTAAAGTTAGAATGCTCAGTCTGTGTGTTATGCAGTGGGGATGTGTTATCCTCAACACTAATGAGCCTGGCTTAATATCCCAAACTGTCGCATGTTTTTTAATTGCTTTTAGAAAGTCCTGCCACTTTCCATCCAATCAAACACAGTGTGTGGTAGCATACCATCAGTTTGACTAAGCACCATTTGGAGCTAAGTGTTGTTTAAATATCTACAGCACTATCTGTATATATAGAAAGAATTCCAGAAATATTTGTATTTGTATGGTTTCTGCATATTCATGATCACCTGACATACCATTCTAGGCAGCGGTAAAAAGGGTGGGACTAATATATGGTTGTGTTTTAAGAGAATTTAATTATCAGGTGAAATGATTGCATGAATTTATATTCAGTCGTATTCAGCCAATGAAACTCTTGAGACTGGTTCCCATTGATATTAAGTCAACTGCTCACTACTGACTTTCACACTTTATCAGTTTCTTTTTTTTAAGACCAAACCCAGTGCTATTCATTGACTAACAATGCTAATTCATTGGTTAATTCATTGACTAATGCATGTATTTGTAAATATCTTGTGTTTGTATTTAGGTCAGACCATGCACTGCAAAGAAACACAAGCTCAACTACTGGTATATTAAAAATTTTGTGGATGTAGTGATGGCATACACAGTGTACATACACAAAAATACAATACACGAAAAGCTCCGGACTTTCTTTCATTATTGTCTTGATATTGTCCTCTTCAATGCTGTAGCCAGTTTGTAACCTGTTGCAGGCTAAGGCTTCATTTTGAACTGTCTGAATGGAAACCTACAACCTGCATTTGGGGGAAAGTTGCTTTAATGGGAAGCTGCAAGGCTGCCTCCATAAAAGTTGATTCCTTAGAGAATTTCCTTCACTGAATGCTGTCTCATTATAGAACTGCCTCCATGAAAGGATGCCTCCATAAAATGCTGCATCCATAGAAGGCTGATTTTATGGACCACGTCCTCCTTAGAAACATGTTTTCATAAAGAGCTTAGTGGAAATTTGCCTTCTTATAGAGCTATATCCATAGAAAGCTACCTTCGTAGAGAGATTTCCCCACTGAGACTTCTCCTTTAACGAATTGCTCCCAATAAGTGTTGGATCTATTGCAACCTGTCTGAAACACAAACTGCCTTTATAAAGAGGCCTTTTTTATTGAGGAATGAGGATTGGCACTGTGGCAGTTCCTGGATGAGCTTATTTACAGCAATCATGGCTAAAAGTGCTTGCATAGTAATTTCTATACTCATTTGTCTTCCTTTAAGTCTCTGTTTTGTTTATATGCCCAATAAAATGGACTAAGGGAGCATATAGAAGAGCTAGACTTTCATTAAGCTCTTAAGCATGTGAAAATATTGAGTTAAGTCAGAGTCCTGACAGAGCCCTGTCTTCAACCCCACTGAACACCTTTGGGATGAATTGGAACGCTGACTGCGCGCCTGGCCTCCTTGCTGGACATCAATACCTGACTTCACTAATGCTCTCGTGGCTGAGTAGGCAAATCCCCTCAGCCACATTCCACAATATAGCGCAAAGCCTTCCCAGAAGGTGTGGAGGCTTTTATAGTGGAAAAGTGAAATTTTACTGTTTTCTCTTTTAAGCATCATGAATTTACATTCATGTCTTGGTGAACCTGATTTAACATATTTATTTTAGAATAATTATTATGATAATGTATTATTATGCTTAAGAGAAAGAATATGTTTTGTATTTGTATGCTCATAATCTTTCAGACCTCATCACTAGGGGTTAAATTTGGAGGGGAGAGCACAATGTAGAGGAGCCTAAGTATATTTGTTATGTTAACGACAAGCAGAGCTGAGCTTTCGCTACCTTACTCGAGTGGAATGAAAATACCTCTTATTATATCTTATTATGACTTGATGATGGCAGTGCTGTGAATAATAATACTTACATTTTAAAATTGCAAAATGTATTCCTTTAGTCATGTATTCTTTTAGTCATGTGTGATCATTGGTGTTCATTATACTAGTTTAAAGGCTTTTTTTTGTATCATGTTTCTTGCCAAAAGCTATATTAAGCCCCAGAAACATCTATACTGAACATGATATCAGTGTTGAAATCTTCCCACATTGTTGGCACTCATATATAAGTAGGGCTTCCCCACCTACTAAATCTCAATTTAACCGCTGCTCAATATCTGGCCTAGCTATACTGAATTATAGTGTTGTCTGAATTTGCCAGTTCCATAATTGTTATCTCAAACAAGGCTACAAAAAGCTCCTGCATTCAGACAGTTTTGCTGCCTTGCATTCTCTTGCAGTCTAACCAAAAGCCATATCATTGTTACAGATTACTCTGCCTTTATGATTGTAATTACACTAGCTTATCCTTTGTGAATATAAATGGCTTAAAATGTAGGAAGTGAATACAGTTAAGGTTTTTCATATGTATTGACTTTGACCCAGGCATAGTGTTCAATGCTTCCTGCTTCATTGGTGGTTTGAATTTAGATTCATATTTATTGTACAGTGGTTCTCCATCACTGTCCATGTACTGATGAATACCATTAAACTGCTGTACACAAATTGTCATTCTGTAATGCAGAGGATCTTCTGTACTAACATTGTTCAGTAAATGAAAGGCACTAGTGTTTGTTTTTGTTCATAGAAGCTACTCTTTTAAATGGTGGGGGAAAGGCTGATGGGTGACTAGTTCCACATTGAATGAGCTTTTTCTTTTATGCCTTCATGAAAGGTATATTCACTGATAAAGACAGCACAAAGACATATGGGGGCATCAGGGATTTTGTGTGTTAAGAGCACCATTCCTACTGCAAAGTGTAGCTTATTATTCCTACTGCAAAGAGTTGCCCTGTCTGTTTGGTGTTGTTTTGTTTCCTTTCATTTAATTCCGCCATCTGTTACCGTGAAACTTTACCAACTGTGATTGCGTAGGATCTTTACACAGATGGTGCTGGTCAGAGCTAGGGCACAGAAGTGAGAAAAGATTCAAGAACCCTCTAACTAGCACGCTAAGCCCTGGGCTTCTTTGGTTTGCTTTATTTAGTGTTCAAGTCCATGTCTATATTCTATATTATATGCTTGTCTGAGGAGAGAGGAGGATATAGTTGAAGCATGGAAATGTAACTTGTATTACATCCTTACCTTGGGGTGAAGAACTCTTTTTTGTACTTCTGTTATCAATGAATGGGTCAATATGCTTTAGTCACTCCTCACCAAAGCTGTACCACATCTTGTCAGGACAGAGTGCCACAGAACACTGTGTGAAATAAGAGAAGAGAGATGTGAAATGGATGAGGGATGAGGTTACAAATGAAAGGTGTCCAAGCTGTCCTGAAAAACTGAATACTCAGACTAAAATAAATGAAGTTACACAGACCTCCAGGCTTAAAACAACATAATGCTTTCACACATACAGTGGCCTCTAGAATTATTGCCACCCTTCATAAAATTAGAAAAAAATAATTATGCACACACAGCAAATCAAACATTTCACTCAACCAATAGTAGAAACTATTTGTCTTTGTTCTGACAAAAATAATTAGAATTTATAATTAGTCATTGATGCTTTGGAGCTGTTTTGTGGCTGATAGTTCCGGGGCTCTTATGAAGATTAATGTCATCGTGAATTCTGCTAAAACCTGGTTGCCTCTGCCAGGAGGTTCAGACATGGCCGTGGAAAGAAGTCTCAACAAGATAAGCCAAACATACTTCCAGAAATGGTTAAAGAAACACAAAATCAATGTTTGAACCCTTTTGAAGAGCGAATTCCACATGCACTGGACAATAATATAAACAAGCTTAAAACGTTATTTATGGAGGACTGGACAAACATACCTGCAAGTGCAAGTGTCATTATAGGAAAAGACTCAATGCTGTTATTCTCTCTAGGGCAGAGGTGGCTTATCTATTGGGGCAGGTGTTTAACAAATATTTATATCAGCTGTTTATTTTTAAAATATCAAGTCACAACTCCATATACACTATATTACCAAAAGTATTCGGTCACCCATCCAAATGATCAGAATCAGGTGTCCTAATCACTTGGCCTG
>CM075008.1:13800581-13838512 GCA_037576675.1 Pangasius sanitwongsei
TAGGAATGGGATGGCACTTAAGTTCATATGTGAGTCAAGGCAGGTGACCGAATACTTTTGGTAATATAGTGTATTTTATACTCTATTTAAATATTAATTACTTCTTTTGAGTGACCAATGATTTTAGAAAGTCACAATTTGACTTTTTAAAAGAGTGACCAACAATTTTAAAAAGTCACAATTCAACAGATATAAGCTGATGTTCTGTTGATTTGCTAACCTTTCTAGATGTTGTGCAATGGTGGGGCAGACTGCTTGCTGCCCCACTTAGCTTCCATACAGTTATTATTGAACCTAGTGGTCAAAAATGTGAACTGTAACAAACGCACTATAGTCTCTGCCTCACACTCACTTTTCAAAGAAGGAGAAGGAGTGGATGAGATGGTTAATGACAGAGTTGCCAGATTGGGCTACATTAACAATACTCTGCTGCCACCAAGATCTTGTTTTGTAGCAAATGTATTGCCTATAGCACAACTCAAATATAACAGTCTCTCAACTTGTTTTAGACTATGTTTTTAGTAATGTCGTCCTGCTCCACCAAAATCTGTGGTCAACAGCAGCTGCCGGGAAGGAATATTTTTACAAGGGTGTCAATCATTTTGAAACCAATTTTTTAAGAAGAAAATTGCACTACTTAAAATAAACTTTTTTTTTTCTTTTAAAAAATTTAATAAAGCTATACTATGTTTGAATTCATAATATCATTTTTAGGAAAGGTGCCAATATTTTTGGAGGACATTATATTATATACACATTGGACATACAACAGTCATCTATCTCTCTCTCTCTCTCTCTCACACACACACACACACACAAAACGAAACCAAAGACCACCTTCTCTGACCTTCATTTTCTCCTAGCTCTAGACCCCGGCCTATAAAGCCTCAGCAGCTCCGATACCAGCATTTGAATGGACATATCGCAGGCTGAATAACCACTGTATGCCATGACTCCAGGTTTCAGACTACATAATGTGATTAGGATTGAATCTCCTTATCTTTCTGAAGCTTTGCCTGACTGGCTTGGGCTACAGGTTCACATTCCCTGTCTGCCTTCGCTTTCTTTTTGTGCCCAGTAATTAAGGCATATCTCCTTTTTGCCACACTAGCACACTTCTCACCATTTAAAGCTCACTTTAAAGAACCTTTTAACTCTAATACAACTTATCACCCAAAAGACAAAGGCAACTAATGCACAAATATGAAAGTCAGTGCTTTATTTTTAATGGTCTATTCATTAAAATACTGGTGAGCCTTGAACAAATGAACCCTGCTCAGCTGAACAGCTTTTTCAGATTCAACTTCTGAAAGAAAGTGCATGTGCTTGCACCTTGCACATTTTTAGGGCACAGCATATATGTTTGTTTGTTCAACAAAATAACACAGGTGTGCCATCGTTTTAAATAGATATGCAGGCATATCTGTGGTGTCTCATCTATATTAAGACACAGATCCTCTTGGTCCTTAGATGCCACATAACCATTCAGACATGAACCAATTAATTGTATCCTAGCAACAGGAGTCAATATGTTTCTTAGCAACACCGTTTGGCCTGCGCAGAACTCGTGCAAACAGCATATTCCAAGCATAATCTTAAGTATAGGCTGATCCCTGGTATGTTGCAAGCTAATAGCGTTAAACATAAAGCTAATTCATGCTACTGAGTCACCTTTAAATAATAAAATATTCGATTATGGTTGGACTTCCTTGTCAGTAGTGTTTTGGAGCCAACTTCTGTCTGCTGTTAACAGCTATTATAAAAGCATATTTGCTCATTTCTGCATTATGAATGGAAACCCTAGGCAGGTCCGACAGATAAATTATTTTCCTCACAGATGCAAATACAGTGGCTGTCTCAAATTACAGAACCTTTCAGAGCCCTGGATGTGTTTAACAGCCTACTCTTAGCTCAGAAAAAGCTGTTTCAGGAGGAGCTATAGAGGACAGGGCTGAAGTAGTGATTAATGGAGAATCAGCTGCTTATTGTCCTTCATCATATTCAAATCCTGTTTAAGTATGAAACATATCAAATCCTAGAACATCTGATGGTTCAGTTTCTTTTCAGTCTGTCTTTTCATTCAGTTAGTTAATTAACATGTGAAATGTTAGAATTATACCATTTCCCCCTTTGGCTCAGCTCTAATAATGAAAACAGAGTCCCATTCATAATAAAGCAGCTCAGTATATTACCCCAAAGACATTGCTGCTACTTCTGTAATATTTATCACACATGTGCAATAGTTATTTATAATGGATGAACCTATTCCCTTGGCAAAGCACATCAGTCATTCATTTCTTTTCAACACAACTGTATGTAGTCCACCTTGTCACTCATTATTATTCAGTAATCCTCCCAAATCATCAAAAACAAAGGAGTGTTGTAAATATTTTTGCTAAAGAAGTGACAGATGGCTTATGTTCTACATTTTTGCACTTTGTTTAATTTTCATTAATATTCAGGTCCATAGGTTCCATTTTAAATACATTTAGCCACTGGTTACACACATTAAACCCCTGTTTTGTCCTGAAACATAGTATTTATGCTCTGCTTCACCATTTGAACTCAAATCCTATTATATCCTAACTTATATAAAGACACCTCAGATTTCTGACTATAATGATATTACATATCATTACATGTTCTCCAAATATCGTATAGATTCAATCATTAAAATGATGACTGTCAAAACCTTGTTTTAAGGGGAAAAAGCTGCTTATACTTTACAATACATTTTAGACTATATTAAAATTAGTTTAAAACTTTACTTGCCATGCGTGTACTCAGGCATAAACCAAGAGTGATGATTCACACGTTAAATTATAACATACAGGGACATACAGCACATGCTAGTATGCACAAGCATGCACACATACACACATGATTTTTTGCTCTTGAGAATTCTCTTTTCACACTGAGAGAAAGAAAGCCTGAGAGAAAGAAATGTAATGCGCAACAATCTAGTTAACAGATTTTTTTCTGAAGTAGCAAATGCATAATCCTATGTTGCATAGGATGGTTCAAATCTGTATTAGTTGTTTGCATTTCACAGTAATATTGACATAATATGAAAGCTTCTTATTTGACCAGAACCTGAAAACTTAAGCTTTTTCTGCATAAAAACCTTACTTACCCTGCAATCCTTGTGACCCATCACAATTATATTGATGTTTTTTTTTCCCCTCAAAGAATCTGCATTTAGCATTACCACCAGTTATTGCTTTACTTCTTGCTGATGTGTGTGAAACCTTCAGTAGTAGTAAAACGCAATGCAGAACTGCTGACCTGGCATGTCACTAACATTAATCATGCTGAACCCCATTGCACACACACACACAAACTGGCTCTTTGTCTAGCCAGCTGTCCCAGACTTATGTTGTTCTCTATCCTCTTCATTTCTTCTCCATTTTTTCTTTTTATAAACCACAGTCAGCATGAGTCTGCATAGCACTGTACTGTAAGTCATCAGATGTGTCAGTGTGTTCAGTGCGCTTTACTTGATGCTATCTTTGCACTTCAGCATTTCGTTATATAGCCATGAGAGGCGATTAAAAACTGGCACTACTTTTTCCACTGTCAGATGTTTTGCAGTCTTTGTCTAGCCAAGTGGGAAAGTGAAATGTGAAATCCCCTTCCTGTGGGGATGATTGAATGTCATGTGAGAGTGGAAACCGATGATTCAACCATGAATAATATCAATAACCTTGAAATAGGAGCCTTATGGTGTTTATTTTAATGGGCATTGTACAGAATCTCTTGCATAATATGATGATTTTATTATTATTATTTGTGTAATAATTGTGTGTTCTTTCTGAATTTAAGATACCTATAAAGACTCTCTTCTGTTTTCACCATTTTATTGCATTGCACCATGTTAATGAGTAGAGTAATGAAAAACAGTTTTACTCTAATGCTCTGTGACTGTCAGGTGTCAGAAATATATTAATACTCCATTGTAGTCACTCACTGTATTAGACTTGTAATCACGAGTAGCAAGTCAAGAAACTTCATTCAATTAACAACACACAATCTTAATATGGTTAAGAAAATTCAATATCTTAATTGCGAAGCATCTTGTCCAAGTTGTTTTTGCAGTTCTAAAATAATCAAAAGTAAAAGACCTTTTAGAATTTGCTCCTTGACTTTTGAGGTATCATAGCAATCAAGCAAGCAATTACAATCTGGAAAAATGGCACGTAATTTTGCAGTTTCTCATATCTCATTTTTATTTCTTACCATACTCGGTTGACTTTCTTGTATTTTCCCATCCATACTTCCATTATTTCACCATCTGCTGTACTCAACATTTACAAAGTCTGTGTTCAGTTATATGGCATTATGTTAAAAGCCATCTGCTGGAATGCAACTTGCTGATGAGCTTGCTGAGACTCAGGCAAGGTCTCATTAGATATGCATGCATTCATAAGACACCCAGCAAAGTGCTGATTCTGCTGCTGTTTTCTTTTCCAACTCGCTCTCTCTAATTTATATTCTCTGTCTTTTTTAACAGGTGTATGAAAGAGGAACTAATATTGAACAGTTTGTGACTCGCTTCCTGTTGAAGGAATCAGCCAATCAAATCCAGTCTTTGCTCAACTCTGTGGAGAGTGCAGTGGATGCTATTGATGAACAGCATTGCCCTCCCGGGTGAGTTATAAATATCTGGCGTATGGTGGGTTCAAGAAAAAATATAAGTTCACACAATTTTTTATCCGAAGTGACTTAACATCTACAGCAGGATATTATTCAGGCATTTTACTGTTAACGTAGTAGAAACCATTAGAAGGGGATGCAAAATTAAATTTGTACTTTTACGGAAAAAGTACAAAACAACTGTAGGAAGAACAGACGGGGCTACAATTAAACAAGTCAGAAACATTCAAACTGTGCTCCTTAGTGGAGCAACAGAATGATTCACCCTATGGTCAAGAGATTGTGAGTTCAAGGGATGGCATTCTCTGTCTTCCCTGTCAAGCACAGCAACACTAGCCAATTGTGAGGTCATGTATGCAGAAGTGGGTATTATGGTGTTAAAGGTGTTATGCTGCACTGTGAAGCAGCATGAGCTGCAGTTCAAAAGGATGCCATTGGCTGGCTTTACATTTCTTGAAGGAATATCTGTTAGCCTTCATATTCCCCAGGTGGTAGTTGTCATATGGTTGGAGAGCTGGCTGGTGGGAAGGGGTTGATAGGTGGGTAGGCAGATGACCCAAAGGGGGAAAAATGGGGAAAACCATTTAAAAGTACTGTTAAAAGTAATGATACAAAATGAATATGTAATATTCATGCACAGTACAATGACAATTGTCAGTGACAGAGTAACCATGAAGAATACAGTAACTGCATGATAAAATAAAAAAAAAAAGCTGTATAAATAAAGGTATACTCACTAAGTTGGAGAGAGCATGAGAGTGTTTCTCCATCAGTGCTCATGGAAGAGCTAAATCTTCAGATGTCATATTAAGAATCTGCATCCATTCCACTCATTCAATTCATTCCACCATTACAAAATATAGTTTAAGAATTAGTACCATGTGGTAGTGGTATTACAGTGCATCATTCACTTGCAGATCATAGTAATCATAATGGATGAGTAACTCCCCCTAGGTATTTAAGCTGATGCTGCTACATTACATGCGAACAGTAACACAGCCAGTGAAGTGAGATGAATTAGGGAGTAAGGGGCACACTAGATGTGTATTTTGGATTATCTGAGGTTACCAATGGATGCTGATATGCTGGACAGCAGAGAGTTGCAATAGGAGTTGCCATGAGATGGTGAATGCATAGATAAGCTGTTTCTGGCAGGTATTGTCTGATTTTCTTTAGGGTATCCAGAGCAAAGCCTCAAGATTTAGAGATCATTGCAATTGGGCTATGAAGGCCAATTGGTCATTTGTTGTTGTCTCAACAATCCTGGCATTCCTCGATGGTAGAAATTATTATACACTGAGCTTGACAGTGATGATTTAGGATGAGAAGTTTTGTCTTCAATAGGTTGTTTTAGAGCTGGCGATTTTTCATCCAGACTGAGATGTCTATGAGGCATGCTGAAATGCATGCTGACTCCAAGATGTCCTCTGCCATTAACACAGAACATGGTACAAGAAGCTGTGAGATCACATAACTGTTCCCATTGAGGTTGTGTATAATAAGAAGAGCAATCTATGGATATACCAATCATTGCCTGATCTGATATTATTATTATTATTATTATTATTATTATTATTATTATTATTATTATTATTATTATTATTATTATTATTGAGAACTGCAAGCCTCTCCACAAGATAAATAGTACCAGTTTTAGCCTCACCACGCAATAGGATGAAAGGTGCTGTCCTCTCCAAGCAACTGCAACCTTTCTATATATTGTGAATGTATTTCTGTAATACTGTGAATATATTTACAGTTTACAGATTTTCAAAATCCTGCATAGCATGTTTTAATAGGTACCAACAACATGACTTAACCTGAAACAAACCAGACTAAAAGGTCTGTTTAAAAGGGGGTCTATAATTATCTAACAGTTTACTATAAGTAAAAGAATTTCTGATTTGTCAAAATGTCAGATGACAATATTGCATGTTTTAAAAGGTGATATAATGATATAAAACTAAAAATGCTTTGGAAACATGTGATGTTGTGTATGATGTGTAACAGGGGACCTAGCAGGCAAGCCAGCTTCAAGCCAGGTCGCTACAGTATAGGGATGGTAGATTCTGTTAGCGTCAGATTGTATAGGCAGGATATGTCTGTTATGGCTATTTATAATCACGAATACTACTGTAGCAAGAAGTTAAAACAATACATGTTATATAGAACTATAATTATGGATGTAGCCAGAGCATTACCTACCTTAGGTTTTCTCAAAACCCAAGTAACCTATAGTTAGATTCTTACAACTGCCAATCTAGGTACTACTGCTTTTTTTTGAGCTGTGAAAATTTAACCAAAGAGAGAAAGCCTTTTTAGGTCATGAAACTGCCCCACAAGTTATGGCAGCCACATTTTGTCTGACTGGTCAGACAGTTTGATGGTTTATGATGTGATTGTTGTTAAAATATGATGCTCATGCCATGGGATTCTAACGTTCTGAGAGTGTAGTGTAGTGTAGTGTTTTTCTTTAAGCTTCCTCACGTCACTGCCCCCGAAGCAGCAACAAGTAACTGCAGAGATGTCATTAGTGTTATGTCCATTGCTGTTGAAATGTCTCACCACTGAAAGAGAGATATCCTTCATTCTAACAAAATGATCAGGCAGTTTTCTCTTGGCTTCTCCAGCGTACAGCTGATTGCATCTCCTGCAGGAGAGACAATAAACTCCTGCAGTGAACAGTTCACTGGACATATAGGTATACATGTCATTAGGTACACTGATGACATTTTTGGCCATTCTGTATACTCACTTATAGAGCTCAATTCATTACATTACACACACATGCATGCACACACTCACTCACCTGCCAATTTATTAGGAGCACCAAACCTAATATTGGGTAGAAACAGAACAGCATCAATTCTTTGTGGTATCTATTCTAACACCTATGGATTTCCAAGGTGTTGGAAACATTTCACTGAGATTCTTGTCCATGTTGACATGACTGCATCACTTAACTGCACATTCATGGTGCAAATCTCCTGTTTTACTACATCCCAAAGGTGCTCTGTTAGATTCAGATCTGGTGACTGGGGAGGCCATTGAAGTACACTGAACTCATTGTCATGTTCATGGAACCAGATTGAGATGGTTCTATTATAAAAATGTGGCCTGATTCTTTGCCCAGAGTGGCCATAAAGTGATACACATGGGGAGCAACAATACTCAGATAGTCTGTGGCATGCAAACGATGCTCGATTGGTATTAAGGGGCTCACTGTGTGCCAAAAAACATTCCCCATACCATTACGTCACCATTGTAGACACAAGACAGGTTGGGTCCATGGGTTGATGCTGTACTCCAAATTCTGACCCTACTATCTGCATGTTGCAGCAGAAATCAAGATTCTTCAGATCAGGCAATGTGTTTGTGTATTTTTTCCTTTAATTTGTCATAGTATGTGCATTCACGCCAGTGAATCATCCAGTCTTACTATCAATATAGTATCAGTGTAGTGCTTCCCTTGCCAGGTACTCCCAGTGGGTTTAAACAGACTACAGGTCTCATGGATGGAGCACTGGTGACTAATTGCTTTAGCATTAAGTTAAATCAGGGTAACTTCTATCTATCCTGTTCTTGAATGGTATGTAGGCAGTAATTAGTGGTACCCCGTCAATCAGTATGATTAACACACTCACTCATAGTCAAAGATGCCTAAATTTTAGTATGTTTAATGTGGTATTGTAGTTAACTGGGCATCCCTGGTAGTGCACTTCTATGAGTTGTCATTGCACATGTGTTGGTACAAGCAACTTTTTAGCCTGATTCTTTTCTCAGGCTACATTTGTCATGAATAATCCTTGTTCCCTTTTTTAACCTAGATCTTACCACAGTAAGACCAGTCCACGTGTTACCGAGAGGCACTGTGAAGCTCCAGTGCCAGACTACCCACCCAATAACAGAGTTAGTGCCAAGGACAGCATGAGGAATCTGAATGTGGGCTCAGGTAGGACAGTGATGTCTAACATTCTACACAAATGGATAAAATGAAGGAGAACTCTAATACATTGCTGAGAGGTGTCCTCTCTTAAGGACTGCCTCTCATATACATATTTATATCATACATACTTACAGTAATTGGGTCAAACTTATATTTCTTGACATAAATATTCATTGCAAATTATGCCAGTGTATGTGTGTGTGTTTCACTTGAACATTTGAATGCAGGTCCAAGGCTGTGTCAGGAGGTTTAGAATATAATGAGAGTCTACTGAGCATTTGAACTGATATCACTATGTCAGTTAAAATCCTCTGAAGCTGGAGCAATTCAACCATATAAATGTTTGTGTCAGCAGAAGTGGCAATAATGAGAATAGATCTTTAAATTTGTCATGTCAGACATACATCACTGCAGTGTTTGGGATTAGCATCTCATCCATAAATCAAACTGAGTGCAAATTAAAATGTAGTGCTTTCCCAAGCCACTTCATTTACTCCCATTTAAGACAATCTCAATTAATCGATCACAGGTAGAGAGAAATTGACTTGATGTCTGAGAAGCTTTATAGGTGGTGAGAGATGAAAATGCACAAAGAATTATTGAGTAGATTTTATCTAAGAAACATTTGAAATGTGAGATGGATCTGGTCTATACATAACTCACATGCAGCATTCTCCCTCATATAAGCATCTTCTAATGCTGTCTCAAGCAGTTAATTAGAGGTTAAGTAAATAAAAAAGCAGACATGGTAGGTATATCCACCAGGCATTGACAGCCCCCCCCCCCCCTTCCAAAAGCCATACTTGCCACTTGTATGGCATACTTGTCTAGAACACAGAGTGAACATCCACCCCAATCTGAAGTCTTTTGCATACTGTAACAGATTTTCTTATAGGATTGCCTTGTATATTGCCCTTATCAGTTCCCCAGTCCATGTTGAAGAAAAGCATCCCAACATGTTACCACCAGCATGCTTTGCTGGTGTTCTCATTGTGATCAGCTGTGTTGGGTTTCCACCAAATGTAGCATTTTAGGCCAAGGCCAGAAAGTTCTCTCATCATACCAGAGAAACTTTTTTGATGTATTTTGGCAAACTCATATGGCTTTTTTTCTCTTCTCACTACTTCCATAAAGCCCAGTTTTTTTAAGTGTCCGGGTTATAGTTGTCCTGCGAACAGCTTCTCCCGTCTGAGCTCTGAAAGTCACCAGGTTCCTCAGAGTTACTCTAGGCATCTTGGTTGCTTTTCTGACTAATGCCCTTCTTACCTGCACACTGACTTTTGGTGGATGGCCTCCTCTAGGTAGAGTTGCAGCTGGGCCATATTATTTCCTTTTTTAAATAATTTGATAACCAAAGCCTGATGAATAGTTCTTCAGAACTTTATCGCAAAATTGTTTTAATAATTATTCGGTCTTCATGATGCTGTTTGTTTAGGTATGTTTTCTGACAAACTTGGAGGCCTTCCAGGAACAGGTGTATTTATACTGAGATCACATGATCTATCTGTCTGTCTGTCTATATTCTCAGTCTGTGTGCTGAAGCATTGTGTCAGTTTTTTAACAACCACTTTAGCTCTGGATGTCGATAAACTCCATCGTCTCCACAGTTTCCCTTTCAGTATCCTCATTTGTCACACTTTCTGCTTTAGAGTAGGGCTGCAGTTTTAGTAGTGTAACAATTCTTAGGAGTCCACAGCAGCACAGAGCTAGTATAACATTGCACTACACAGCTTCATGTTTTGCATGCTCTTAACTCATAGGGAATGTGATAATTAGAAGATCGCCTGATTAATCTGGATCATCCACTGCTTGTTCTTTTTACTGTACTGCATTTTGTAGTTCAGCATTTTGTGTTCACTTTATCTACTGACACAAAATATACCAGTGATATTTCTGAGGAGACACAGATTGAGGCAAACACTGATAGAAGTGATGTGCTTTAATGTGCTTTGGTGTCTTTATTGACAATAATTTATTGTGATCTGGTTCAATTACTTCTTTTTTTTCAGGGTAAAGCTGTCATGCTCAATAAGCCAATACTCATGGAATGACATACTTTATTTAAATGGTCTCTTGTAACACCAGTGTAGGGTGGCTGGCGGTTTAAGTTTCCCCCAGACACATATAAAGCTGTGCCTGTTCACTTTAGTAGCTGCTCATGCAGTTGTCTGCACCTCAGAGAAAGCTTTGTCTGGCCTGTCATTTTTGATCACCAAGTAGAAAATACTGACCAGTTTTCACTTTTGTTCCATTCATGGCACATTCACCTTTCTTCTATCTCTCTTTGTCACTTTTTGCTTTCTGTCTTAATTTGTTTCTTTTTTTTCCCTGTTTCTTTCTCTCTGCTCATCATCTCATTATGACAGAGTTCTCGTATTGGTCTTTTCTTTGCTAGATGATCTGCTAAATTTAAACATGTGCTTTCCATTTTCAGGCACAACATCCTGGACCATTCATATAAAAGCTTTGCTGAGCTGAGCATCTGAAATGCTCTGGAGTAGTTGATTGTGTTGAAATGGTAGAACTGGCATACCTTAATGAACCCTTGTGCATCTCACTATTTCCTTTCAGAGCATTCTGCAAACAGCCATTCATTCAGGAGACAGATTATACTACCTCTTTGTAGTTGTTAAGAGTTCAGCTATATCTTTAGACTGCTTCAGCATGGTGAGCTGAAGGGACAGTTTAGCTATTTTAGTGATTAATGCAGGTCAGTGTTCTTCTGATAAATGTTGAATCCTGGCAGAGCTGGTATTTTGCTGAGTTAATTACGATGATGCTTTCCCATGCAACAGTACATAACAGGGCTCAGTAAATAAGCTCCAACTCTTAGAGTTTTTGATATTATTTTTTCAGCCTTGAATATCATCGCCTCTCAGGTGTGTTCATGAGCTTAAAGCATGATGACATGTAATTGTGACAGTCGAATCCTGAATTATGTCATTACAGCCCTGGTTTTGACATGGTTCGTTAATTAATGGCACTTGTGTGTTCCTTACTATTTTGCAGCATGCCTACAGCAGTGTGAGAAATTGAGTGTGCGGATTTTCCATCTGTTATGCGTCTGACCGTATGTTACTGCAGCTATGCACAGTGACGGCTGTCATCAGCATGGCTGACTTACAGTAAAAAGTCTATTATGTAGAACAGTCTGAAAAGAAGCTAAAGTTAGACCAGCTTTTCCAAACTCCAGTTTCAGTTTAAGCAATCACAAGTTTGGCACAGTTTACTGGTTACATGTTACTTGCATGACACTGCTTTCATTCATGTTTGTGAATCACCTCTACACACTTACGTAATTGGCAAAACATATATCTGGAAATACCTTCTTGTTTTCTCATGACTAAAACTTCATTATATATAGGAATCTTGTACTCTTTCCCTTGTCACTGTTTGACTGTTATTCTTTATTCTCAAAATATCACTGGTGTCACCCAAGAGAGGATGGATTCACTTTTCAGCCTTATTCCACCTCAGGGATTTTTGCTCCTTACTACTGTCATCTCTGGCTTGCTCATAAGGAACCTATATCTAGACCTGGATTTCTGTAAAACTATTTTGAGAGAATGTCAATTATTTAAATCGCTTTACAATAAAAGTTGAAAAAATGAAATAAATTGATACAGTTTTGAAAAGGTGTATGTTCTAATATAAACTGCCTGAAATTGAGGCTTCTTGTAAAATCACCAAGGGATTCAGTAGAACTTGGGTCAGCATGTAAGACTATGAAAACCATCCATAACAAAGAGTGTCTTGCCCAGAGACAGTTTAGTTCAACTGCATTCAATACTTCATAGCTGTCTATAAAGGGACCACAGTCACCTTATTGTTATGGCTGTTATTTGTTTTTTTATCCTTCTCTATCCTGCACATCAGTGATAGTTATGTGGTGCTGTCATTAATGTCACTAATGCTTTTTCCTGTCATGAAAATTGTATTAAGCATTTCCTGTTTAAGCACAGTGTCTTTTTGTATTGTTATCTTGCTATGCACTTTAATAACCATCTGTATAAAAATTTTGTGTAAAAAAACAAACATTATTTAATATAACTATAGTCATTGTCCTCAAAAGCCCAGTCTCTTTTTATAATGCCTGGTGAAAGTAATAAATGTTGCATACCCAAGTTCCACTGCTACACTGCTTTAAGAGTTTAACAGGAAGACATGGGAGACACATTCATTATGTACACCTTTATTCAGTACACTGGAATGCCTGTATCTGACATCTTCTTCTCAGGACCTGTCGAGGTGAGGAAAGAAGGCCTGGAAATGCAGATCAACCGTCTGGCTGAGCTGATTGGACGCCTGGAGAACAAGGTAGCACTTAATTCCCATCATCATGAAAGGTCAAATCCTGCATGAAGATACCCACATGTTCAATTACGCACCAATATACTGACCTGCTAACAAAGCACTGCCAATGATAACATGATAAACAATAGCCTACTGATAAAACAAAAAACATCTCAAGTGTAATAGGGTGGAGCTAAGGTTCTCAGAGCATGTATGCATTTAGCACCATGGCTAATGTGGTCCCTAGTTAATCCTGCAGTTTCTGACATAGCAGTTTCTTTTCAAAGCTAAGAATAACCAGACAATCACTCATGTTGAGAGATTAGACAAAGCTAATTTCACATTCACAGAAGCAGTCTGAAAGTATGGCATCATCTCTGAGGAGCAGGGACTCATCCTGAAGCTTTATAAAACTTTAAGCTCTACTCACATATGTAGCTCAATTGGAAATATACATTCCAAGAGAATACTGTGATCAAAATATCCAAGACATTCCACTATTTTTGCCTCTAAATCATGTGTCAAAGCAAAAAGATTTGGTCTTATTAAGATTTCTTCATTAGAGCTACTCAAATTAGGGAAAATAATTGTCTTTGAATGGTATTAATTTAGCTGTGTAACAAACAGTTACATGAGAGGCAAAATTTTGCACCAGGATAAATAATCAGTAGTTTAAATAATTATATAAAATTAGTAAATCAATTTCATTAACTGATTTAGGCACAGCAAATTTGCAAGCCTGAGGCAGTCAGTGTTTGCAATAGAGATAGATTTTTTTATGAAATCGTGAAAAATATAATCTCAAAAATTACATAATGAAAGAGTAGTTAGGGAGCTGTTTAATTTTTTTTTCTCTAATATTTAGACTGCATACAGTTTTGATTAATTGGATTGATTGGACTGTGAATATCTAATTTAGTGTCGCTGTGTAGATAGGTGGTATATGTAGTGAGAGGGTGGAGGGGAGATGGGGGACAGTGCAGTTTACAGTAAAATTGATTTTCCTTTTACAAACATTCATGGTCTCTCTGTTAAAATTGGCAGCTTCTTTTTTTTAAATTTACAATATAGGAATGCAAACATGGGCATGCAGTAATGCGTACATGTTGGTCATCCTCTACAGCAGCCACAAATTTCTTTATACTAGGCTGACGTTATTTGTGTAAATGTTTCTGTGAAGATTTCTCAAAGGCAGATAATTTCAGATGTGTTACCCACAGGTGTATAATGAGCCCATGTCATTGTTATTTCATTAGTTCATTAGTTAGTTGATAGTAAGTTCACTATGTCTCCCCAGTGAATTTTAGTCCATGCCCAAGTGTAGTGTTTGGAAACCATAATGTGTCAACAAGATGATTGCTGATGTGTAGATACTTATACAATCTAAATGGTATAAATTAATAATTGTATGAAAAAGTTCTGAACAGTTGGTTAGGACAAAGTACATGTTAAACATTGTAGTTTAATACAACAAAAATGCTCTGTATAATTACAACAAATTCTTGATGAGATTACTTCTTAACCTCAGTGAAAAATTAATGCTTCGTTATTGACTGTTAGCTACTCTTCCTCAGAAACATTACATTTTCATCATTTAATTTGATTATAATCAACCATCTTAGTGAAGCTCTTCTGAGCTCTTGCATATACTTCTTATACTCCCAGGCCTTGCTGATGGGTTCAGACTCTTATTTCTCACTCTCATAACTACATATCTTTCCATTTAATTTCACTGTAGTTACTGAATGATTCATAGTACATATTAAGTAATATGCTTTAATACTATAGTAAGTCATGAGCTTAAGGAATTAATCATCAGCCCATGCAATCTGCTGCCACATAAATGGGTACAGGAGGATATCAGTCCATCTTCTGCAATAATGATCATAGCACATGATGGTATACAACCACTGGGTTAGAGAGGAACAGCCTGACCAGCTCAGGCTTGCAGCTGAATGAGGCTTCACTCTCATCACAGACCTCTTGTTATCTGTATAATGCAATCCCACTGCTCGGGGAAAACGCATTTCCTTCACTTCCTGCAGTGGCGTCCTTAAGACCTCCATCCCTGCATCTCCTGCCATTCACCCCCACAGTGACTTCCATCCTGACCCATCCATCGCATGATGGATAAGCCATCATCTCCGGCCTCTACAGGAGATCTCTGCAGATATATAGCATCATTAGCAGCCATTATGCATTCAGCTCTTTCAGACGAGTGGAGAGTGCTGACAGTAGATCTTAGTCTTCATCCACTCCATTCATATAATGGTGTGAAAATGCTTCTCATGGTGAGAAAGTAGACAGAGCTAGATTTTTACATTTATAGCATAACATTTGTCAGTGATTTACCTATGTGCTCCTCTCATAAGAACCCTAATTAATATTCAGCATGATATAGATGAGGCTTTACTTCCATCTGATTTCATTCTTCCAAATTCATGCTTCCAGATATCTCACTGGGGGGAGATCGAGCCATCCAGATGTGTCTGTTTAGGCAACACTTCTGCTTAAGCTGTTACAGTGCTTGAGCGAACAGTGTATCGTTTTTAAAAACTACATGAGTTGGAGTGACCAGTGATGGCATGTGACTCATGTTGAATATTTTCTAAGCACCAACAAATTGTAACTTTCTTTGATAGTTACACATAAGTTAATCAATTGCAAAAATAACTCATAATAATCATATAATTAATGATACTTATTATTAATAAATGTAATATGCATAGCATGTTTTCATGTAGCATATCTCAAGTTGCATCTCAATCTCAATCTTATCATTATAAAACAGTAAAAATATAAGTAAAAATATAAGAATTAAAACGTTTCAGAGGTTAGAGGGTATAAGGGTTTATGAGGGTATGAAAGGAACTTATTTATTTCTGTTAGAATACTACCTGGCAGCGGGAAGCTTGTATTACGAGAAGCTATTTTGTTAACGTTTGATCCATTTCTGTACCCAGACTGAGAAAGCAGGCGCTTATGGTTAAAGCATGCACTTATCTCTCTGACCTCACGGTCTGTGTGGATAAGTAGCTGCAGCCGAAAACAACTGAGGAGCAAAACTGATTTCACGAGTGGTTCTTCTGTCTTTATTCCTGTTACAGACAGTCTGGTTTGACCTGCATCAGCGGCTAACCGACACTGATGGTACAGCTAGCGCAGTAAGTACTGGGGCAGACCTTATGCATGTAGAACATGGCATCCATCCATTATTTGGATGTTTTCCCCTGGACTTTTCTTAATTGGCTGCATGAGATTTGTAAGATCCTACTTTTGGTGGTAGCATTATGAGCTGTACACGGATTAGTTGAAGACAATACACAGCAACTCCTAGCATGCTGTGACACACACTAGCACCTGACCTGCCACGTCTGAGGAATACATTACAGATCTATCTCCATTCATACAGTCATGAATGTTTCTACATTCATTTCTTCTCCATAACCTCAAGCATGACAGCCATAAGCAACCTGGTACATTATCAGTCCAACCTTCTAAGTGCTGAGCAAAAAGCTGCTTTTGCGGTCCACAGACAGAGCATTCCATGAATCTTTAATTGCATTTTTTACCCAAAGGAGTTTTTTGCCCTTCTTAGAGGAAAAGATATGCATAGGCATTTGGTTCTTAGCATTTTGAGTAGGTCTGATAATTGTCAGAGGTTGTGTGATTGTTGGAATTTCATAAAACTAAATGACTTCCTTTACAAAATGCAGAATGGGAAATGAAACCTCAGTGAAGGTCATGCACTATGACACCACTTCACTGTACCTCCAATAGGATAAAAATTCCCAATTCATACATTCACATCTGTTATATCTGTTACATGTGAATATCCTTTTGTATTTGCAGCATATGTTCTCTGTTCTTCTGTCAGAAATGATGGATTGTTTATGAGAACTGATGCTCTTTGGTGTGTCAGGGTTAGCATGGTAGGGAGCTGGTGGGTCATGGAAGCACTGTGCACAGTTGCTGATAAAAAATGCATGTTAATGGAGCAGCAGTGCAACTGCGCTTCTGCTCCCCCCACCCAAACTACAGCTCTGAGATCCATGGATAGTGAGCTTATCTGCATCCTGCCTCTGATTTGCACAAATATATGTGGTGCATGCAGGGTTGTGAGGAAATTGAATCACTCTTCCTTTACCCCCATTAATCCTTGTTAGCTTTTACACTCAGTTGTCATGGCACAAATAGAATTAGCGCTGCATGATGGCTCCAGCTGTGTGTGTGTGTGTGTGTGTGTGTGTGATTATTTGCTGTAGAATGGACCTAAGGGATATTTTTTACAGTTTTGACAAAGTTGCTTTATTATTCACATCTGAGAGTTTACAAGCATCTGAAACAAAAAAAAATGATGTTGTAATGCTTGTAAATGCACAGTGAGTGGAAAAACAACTGCTTTTGAAGTAAAACTGTTGATCATTAGTGTCATATTAATTTGATTGACACTTGGCAAACTCACAAGACAAAATGAAAGGATGGTTCATGTTGTAAATCATAAAATACCATGCAATACAGTACAAGGTCATGCCTTAAACTGAGTTAAACTGCCTCACAGTCATTAAAAAAGCTTTTGCTGATTTCTATCACTTTGCTGATTGTAGTTTCAGTGGCTGCTTAATTATAGCCCTTTGGCACATTTGGCTGTTATCCCACTTAATTGCCACAGCATTCACAGCAGCTATCACTGGCTTATTTGAATATATTTGCATGCATTTTTTTGTTGCATTGTGTTTACTCAGTCGTAAAAGGAATATTTCAGAAACATTTTACTTATAATTCAGTAGAGATGTGACCAAATATGAATACATTATTCAGAAAGGACAGATAATGTTACAAAATGTAAACAGATACAAATACAGATAAAAAACTAGGAGGCACCCTGTTGTTTTTGTTTGTTTGTTTGTTTGTTTGTCTTCTGTGGTTGGCTCCAGTAGCCTGATCCAAATACTGCTTTACTGAGCTCCAAAGAAAAGCATATTTCTAACATATTTCTATACAAACTGGCTCGAAATTCACAAAAGAAATATTTATAGAGCTGCCACTCAATATAACCCACGCAGACCACACACTGTGCACAGGGCAACATATTTCTACTTTTCATCATTCTTCATCTTTGCTAAATGAAAATCTTACTGAAAAGTCATACAGGCGTTATAATGACAGGAGAAGCAGTAGCACTGCCTCCCAGTGTTGTAGTAGATTCTCATAGGATGTTCAGTTAAAATTTTCTGTTCGTTCTGGAATGCAACAAAACCCCAAAACTAAAGTAAATCTGATAGAAATATTAGTAAGTGGCTTCTGTTGTCAACTACAGACAGAAGTTCCCTGATTTGGTAAAGACGTTATTGTTTTGAAAGACATCATTGTTTTTACTTTTTTTCAGCATCCTTGTGTTTTTCCAGTGTTTCCAGGGGCATAATGGTAGGATTCACATTTAATTAAAAAAAGCAGTCAGTGTTGCTGCCTCACAGCTCTAGGGTCCTTGTTTGATCCTGAGCTTCGGTGGGTGGACTTTCTGTGCATGTTCTTCTCCTGTTTGCATGGGTTTCCTCTGGGTTCTCTGGTTTCCTCCTACCTCTCAAAAACATGCCAGTAGGCTGGCTACTATAAATTGCCCCCAGGTGTGAATGTATGTGTGGATGGTGCCCTATGATGGTCTAGCATCTCATCTCACTCCCACCGAATCCTCCACAACCCTAAGCAGGATAAAGCAGTTACTGAAAGTGAGGGGGAAAAAACCCTTGTGATGTAGGCCATGCCCAGGCTCCTGGCTAGCTCAGTTGGTAGAGCATGGCATTCTTGATCTTTGAAGATTGTAGGTTTGAATCCCTCCCTGGGCACCAACCCCAGCCAGTGGGGCTGCATTCTCAGTGCCAGTTCCAAGCCCAGAGTGGCTTAGCTTTACACTCCTACTGTGTAGACCTGTTCCAGCCTGGAGGTAATGGATGAGTTATGCCCACACCTAAAGATTCTCAACCCCAGTAGATGTACCACATGAACCTGTTTCTTGCATTAAGCAGGTATACTAAACACCCTGAGACATTGTAATAGCTCCCCTTTTAATTGGACAGCTTGTCAATGCCAGTCCTGAATCTGCTTGATAAGCAAGCTATCCAGTCCTATCTTCTGTTCAAGCTCCTCTTGGGAGGGAAAGCTTTTGAGTAAACGTTCTGACAGTCTTTTGTGGCTTCACTGCTGTGTCTAGCTGTAGCCTCAGCAAGTTTTTAAGGCTTCACTATGCAGTATTCTAAGTTTCACTGGCCTTAATGGTCTCCATGCATGCCTCTTCTAGACCTGCATACAGGCATATACATCATCAGGCTTGTCAATATGAAGGAAGAGCAAGGGAAAAGACAGGAGGAGAGAGGCAGGGAGAGAGATAGAAAGAGCTTGGCAGAGGTTGGCAGGGGAGCAAGTGAGAAGGAGAG
Organism: Pangasius sanitwongsei; assembly: GCA_037576675.1. Taxonomy (NCBI): domain Eukaryota; kingdom Metazoa; phylum Chordata; class Actinopteri; order Siluriformes; family Pangasiidae; genus Pangasius; species Pangasius sanitwongsei. The sequence continues at coordinate 13,819,908 of CM075008.1, forward strand.
AGAAATTGAAAACCCTGGAGGGAGATACATAACAGCTTATCTGAAAGCCGTTCTGCTCATTTAGGGCCATTATCATGGAGAGGGCTGCAGAAAGAGCACGTGCATTGCCTAAGATGCAAGCTTACTTTATCAATGCTCAACCCATTCCATTCTCCAAGTCTAGTCCCTTTAATCCTGTTTAAGGGGAGCTCAGTATGTAAATATATGCAAATGATTATGAGGGGGGAAATGAACCTGTGATTTACACACCATTCCAAAAGCAGGAGAGATGGGTGGAACGTGGGAGAGAAAGAAAAAGAGGGAGGATGGTATTCCCCAGTTTCCATGGAAACTGAAATTTCCATACACTTCTTTTGAGGTTGCATCCCTGTGTTCGACTCCCAGTGTAGACCATATCTCACACATTAGTACATCGTTCCACTCACACGCTACAATATAGACCCACAGGAACTTGTACTAGCAATAGAGCTCAAAGCATGAAGAGCCACTTTCAGACAGTTTAATTTCATGCATTATTAAAATGCAACAAAAACTCGCTGTAGTCCCATAAAGCTTTTTTTTTTTTTACTTAAAAATAGAATATACATTTTGACAGCACAGAGCAAAGACATGGCTCATACACTGAGAAGGGGAAATAAAATTCCCATTACTCAGTGCTCAAGACTCAGTGTAGTGTCTGTTTGCAGGTTTTCTGAATAAAGCATAGCATATAACATCCAATGCAACATGCAAATCCTGGGCAAATACAACCTGCAGTCAGATAATTTAATAAGAAAAAGCTATAGAGAGAAGGTGAAGAATATGAAATATGTGAAAAAATATTATGAACTGTAATTTGCTAGCCTTCAGGGTTTTAACAGACTACAAAGATCTCCCACTGAGCACAGTGATTGTTTATGGTTACTTTATGAGGCATCCTCACACAGTCCGACAAGCTCACTGGGGTTTAGCCTAGCCTTTGATGGCTCCTTGCTGTTCAAGAAAACTAACAAACTAATGAAAGTCAGTCAGTACAAATTGAGCCCTTTCAAAATAATCCTATGGTTAAAAATCAAGGGAAAAAGATCATAAAATCTTGTCTTACTCAAGCTTGAACTGAATTTCTACTCCCTAAAAAAGGGCATGTGGTTATTGTGACTGACAGTGGGCTGGGATCAGTAATAGAGCTTTCCTGATTGCATTTTAAGGTGTGTTGTGTTGCATACTGCTGTTGATGAAATTTCACAATTTATATTTCCAGGATTCAGTTTGCTTCTTGTCCAGGCCCTGGGAAACTAGCCTTTGTAATTGTGCTGTAAAACAGGACTACTCTTTGTTACTCCTCCCTGGGGGAAAAGTTAGACAATCAAAGACCTCTTAGGAACATTATTTGAGGATTCACAATCTCAGTGATATCCAGTAGGGATGCATCAGTGCAGATTTCAACCAACTGCCACATCATCACATAGCAAAAATGTCATCTTAACAAATTAAAATATCTTGAATATAGGTGAATTTATTCACATTATTATAAACAGTGGCGGTGCGTCCAAAGGGCAGGTGGGGCAGAGCTCAACCATATATCAGCCATTCAAAAATGTTAATCTTCATAATGTCCTAATTCCTCAACTCCTTGCAGTTTAAATTCCACTGAAATATTAAGTACTTAATTTGAGTGACCAACAATTTAAAAGAACTTTGCTATTTGAAAGATATAAGCTGATGTTCCAATGATTTGGTCACGTTTCTAGATGCTGTGCAATTATGGGGCAGCATGCTCACTGCCCCATTTAGCCTCATAGTGTTATAATTGTACCTAGTGGCCTAGTGGGAACTACAAGTTCTAATACAGGTCCATCGGGGCAGAAATGACACTGGCCCATGCATGCTCTATGAACATTTTGTTTGTGTTGGGAAAGAGCAGCAGACAGGACAGTTAATGCCATTACTAACTTTGGGTTAGTCTCACACATGGTGACAGAAACCACATCTGCTGTATCAAGGACAGCTGAATTTCTTTTTAAAAATCCATTTGCGGCTCCCAAATAACACAAGTTCGAATTCTAATGATCCCACTACCAAGATCTTTCTGGGTTTCTTGAAAAACCCAGTCTTCTTGCTCTAAACAGTGCAGTATATAATGAATTACTCTTTGAAGAACCTTTTTGTTATTATGTACACTTATGAATCTCATATTCATAGAAATTATCTTTTCATAGTTGCTCTTTTCTCAAAAGAATTCAAGAGGTGTGGCCAGAATGTTATTTAAACAAATGCGTTAACAAATGAGATACATTTTAAACCCATTTAAGTGAGATGCCTCATAAAACCTTATCATCAGGGAGCATAGTTATTATTGCCTGGGATTTGAGATGGCACTCATTAGCCAATTTGATTCTTTATATTCTTTCAGTTTCTCCAGCACTATGCCACTGATTTCCTTAATGTGTTACATTTCCTTATTATCTCTCTCCCTCTTTCACCCTGCAGTCCCTCTACCTGATTCGCCAAGAGATGAAGGTATCCCAGAAGCAGCTGGGAGAGTTCTGTGAGGCTCTGAAGCAGTATCTGAAGAATGTCTCTGCCCAGAGGGACTGTTTCCAGTAAGTGTGTGTGCACACACTTATGTACTAATGATCTGAGCCAATTTTAACTTGTGTATACTACTTTCTTTATTATTTTTTCTTTTGTAAACTGTCCATAATCTGTAAGCAGTCCATGATCAAATGATTGTGTATGTCATTTCTAGATATTATTTATTTTACTCTGTCATTACCTTTGATTCAAAGGAAGACTCCAGTGAAACTGGGTGCCCGGTAACCAGAGGCAACACTGTTTGGCCAGATGTTATTTTAGCTCATGAATTAATGATTAAAAAGGAGGAATTAATAAGTAATTCTGTGACCTTGATGTGGTTTTGAAACCTGGAAATTTATGCAGCATGACAAGCAGAGAATTTATGCTTAGTTTAAATCATCTAATTATGGTACATAGTCTTAATAGTTGAAGATTGAAAGTTGGAACACATTTACAAAATTGAAGAAGTAATACAACAAAGCTCCAAAGCCCTTAATTTGCTCCAAGAGCCTACTGTACACTATACAGTATTTCTTTCATTACAAGGGATCCCCAGCAAGGAGCATCTGATGACCAAAACTGAATAATTCCACACGAAACATGTTTATGAGGTGACTTTGCCAAACCAGTGTGCTTTTTTTAATTTAATGAATAGATACTGAAAAGGCATCTGCAAGGGATTCCAAACAGGAACATCTACTGAACTGCTTACACAGTTGTGATAGTCAAAAGCAGAGATTAAGCAACACACTTAACTTGGGGTATTTCATAATTTTTGTAATAATTTCCCTCCAGTCAATAAATTTAGCATATGTCTGTGTTTGTGTGAAATACATTTTAATGTCTCAAAGCCATGACCATGTGTATGTGGCTCTAAACATGTTATGTACAAATCACAGATGGGTGCATCTTATACATATTTTTTCAAAGAAGAATATTTATGTTTGGAATAGTTCATTTTGTTCTGTCTGTTAGAGGCTATCCTCAAGGATCTGGTCTAATAAAACCTTAAGGTTTTTGACAGAATATTTTACTGCCATCATGATGCATGTGAGGCTTCTAAATAATGGATCGGTGAAATGTTCAGGTTATGAATAGTTCCCATTACTCAGGAATTGACATGTAATTCATTTCCTGGGTCTTTCCCCTTTTACACATTCTCCCTCTAACATTTTTTTCAGCATCTTATTCATCTTGTTTATTTCATTTCTTTACCTTCTTAAGAGTGTTTTTGGGTGGGATGTTCAATTCAATTGAAAGACACTCATAAACTGTAGTTTATGAAGGATTCATAAATTTCAGTCACACTCACGTATACCAGAGAAAGATTTTCAGTTGCTCAAATATGCACACACACAAAAGCTTTTCCAGTCCAGTAGCTCTCTTTCTAAGCAGGTGTTGTCTGATAAAGCTAATTTAGAACATTCACAGCGTGGTGTGTTCAATAAAGTAGTGCAGTGCTTTATTAACAGAGCTGTAAGCACTAGCCGCAGGATTACTGCCTCTAATGAAAGCTGTGAGGCGGTCAATACACACTGTCAGGTTTATCTACACATATGATGTAAGCTGCATGCAATACAAAGAACTACTGCCATCCAGTGGAGTCTTGCATACGAGTATAAATTATGACTTATGACAGTACTACCTGTGGTTACCAAGTTACTTAACTGAAATATAAAAGACTGTTTTGTTTCATTACATTAAATCCTAGCAGGAAAATTAGTTGTTTTGCACTCTACTTATGTTGGATGTATTCTCCTACTCTGTTTTCTCTCGCTCTCTCTCTCTCGCTCTCTCTCTCCAGCGTGACTGCAGTGCGGCTTCCTGACGGCCTCTCTTTCGTTGTGTATGAGTTCTGGGATGGGGAGGAGGAATGGAAAAGGTTCCCCACTTGCTTTGTGGATCCATATCAGTGTCTGTTCTCTTGTCCAATACCTCATACAACTGTCCATAACAATCTAAAGTCATTTTCAAGTCTGAACTGGTTTCTCTGCAGTGCTGTTGTGCAGTGTTATCCGCAGTGCTTACCTACTGTACTATAGATTAGGGGTTTTATGACTTATTGATGCTTCTGGGGATGTGCTGTGAGAGTAATGGTTCTCTCTGGCTCTCCAGCAGTGGGTGCTTTATTAATAATTTAATCAAACATAGATTTTAGCAGATTGAATAGAGGACGCTAATAGTTAAATTAGGTACAGAACGTTATAATGTATTGTATGATATTCCTAGAGAGGAATAGGCTCAGTTGTGAGTGCAGTGTGTGACTCATTTCGTATTGCGTTCTGTTCTTTCTGCTGCTTTAATAATTATATTTAAATTTTTGACACATCTATCTATCATATATATATATATATATATATATATATATATATATATATATATATATATATATGTATGTGTGTGTGTGTGTGTGTGTGTGTGTGTCTATTATTAAAGGTAGGCATATTTACATAGGCCACTATTTGTACACCTCTTATCTGTATGTGTTTGTTCATCAGACACCTCCAGAGTGCAGCCTGCAAGGCCTTCCAGCATGTGAAAGTGGACACACTGTGTCAGCCTGAGGTCATGTCCACTGTGGCTGTGCCAGGTGAGGCTGCTTGAGAACTGACTGAACGCTTATGCTATTTGTAGTGCAGTATTTTTATGTTACCCAGGTGGCTTTCAGGGGAACAGATGGTGTAAGAGGTTATTTTTAAATATGAAGGTAGATACAGTGTGCATTAAGGACCAAAGTAGACTAAATAAAACATTAATGTTTGTCTGTCAATTCAGATTTTTCACTCAAACAATCAGAAAAACTGCACACACACGCTCACAGTTATGCAGTTATGCATTTTTGGTCACCAGATCTCAAGCCAGTTGAACGCCCATGGGAGATGATTTTGGAGCAATGTTATATATATGTGAGTTACCATGAACAGCTACCAAATGCAAATTCATTGTCCAATTACTTTTGAGCCTGTGAAAATGGAGGGACTATGTAAAAAATGGTTAATGCAGGTTAATGAATTAAAGCTTGATTGCTTCATTTCAAATCCATTGTGGCAGTGTACAGAGGCAAAATTACAAAAACTGTGTCACTGTCCAAATACTTATGGACCCGACTATATATATTTATATATACACTCACCACCCACGTGAAGAGGAACACCTGTAGACCTGCTCATTTATGCACTTATCCAATCATGTGGGAGCAGCACAATGTATAAAATCATGCAGATACAGGTCAAGAGCTTCAGTTAATGTTCACATTAAAGATCAGAATGGGGAAAAAATGTGATCTCAGTGACTTTAACCATGGCATGGATGGTATGGCATGGATGGATTGGACAGATGTTCAACAAGTAATAAATAATGTATAATATTAAATAATAAAAATATAATTGTCAGTTTGTCCAATTACTTTTGAACGTGTTAAACCACGTGAAAGCTGAAACTCTACACTTCAATCACATCTTGATAGCTTCATTTAAAATCCATTGTGGTGGTGTACAGATTAAAAAAAATTACAAAAATTGTGTCACTGTCCAAATACTTACGGACCCGACTATACATAGATGCATACTGTATATGTATGTGTCCTTACAATTCTTGTGCGTAAGTAAATTTAAATAAAATAAAATAAAATAATAAGAATAAAACATTCTTGTCCAGTGGGCCGGAACTAAAAAAATCTTTAATTACCAAAAATCCCTAATTTCTGCATTTTGGAATGGAACTCTTAAAAACGCCATTAAATGCGACTGATGCCATGATTAAAAGTCTGGAACAGAAATATGACACTTTGCCATGAAGACGATGCACAGAAGACCCACACAGCGAGGAGGATAATGAGGGAGGCAAGGAAGAAGCCAAAAATAAGTTTCAGAATTGCACAGTTTAGTTGAATCTTGGGGATATCACAATTTCTTATTAGATACCATGTCTACAAAAACTCTGTTTGGAAGAGTTGCATGAAATTAGCCCTTTTTCAGAACAACCCATAAGTATACCATTGGGATATTTGGAATAAAATAGGGGACTGCATCCACTGTAAAATATGGTGGTTGATCATTTATGCTTTGGAGCCGTTTTGCATTTAATCCATAGGCTCTTTTGGCATTATTAATTCCACTAATACCAATATATTACAAGATAATGACATGAAACTTACATAAAACAAACACAGAAACAGTTATGACCATCTCAGTCTCCAGATTTGAACTCTACTGAAAACCTGTTGTCTGAATTAAAGACGGAAGCCTACATTTACAAAACTTAAGAATAAGAGATTGAAATGTTGTGTGGAAGAGTATTCAAGATCCTCTACAAGTGCTTTTCAGTTTTGTTAAATACTAGAAGAAAAGGCTCTGTGCTGTTATTCTCTCTGTGGAAGGCTTCATTAAGTATTAACTGATAAATTTTAGTCCAGTGTTTTACAAAAATCACTGCACAACTTACGAAATGCACATCTGCTTCATACATCCTTAATTACACATACTGCATAATTAATATTACAATTTTCCTGTTATTAGTCGGTATTTCGTAGCTCATAATGTTAAACGCGCATGTAATACTGACTGTTATGTTGAAGTTTTTTATAAGTACATAAGTGTACATTTACATTTTAGTAAAACACTGAAATTATGTCTATACTACTTAAAAACACCTAATATTAAGTTTGACCACAATGATTCTGATGCACTCTGTTCTCGCTCTTCCTAGCCGCCTGGTGCAGCCTTAGCCGAGACTGATTGGAGCCAGTGTGGACGGCCAGGGTGGAAGGCCTCAGCTTACACCTGAATAGCCACGCGCCTCCTCTTTCCCGTCATATATACCCCTCTCTTTAAGCCTCTATATCTCCCATGATCTCTCTAAGCTCCCTCTATCTCTGCTCCCCTTTCTCCCTCTCTTTTGTAACTACTGTTTACATGCTGTTGGTTTGACTGCAAAGAATGTGGAATATCATAGCAGTCCTCCTTAATGCTGTTAACGTTGCTTTCAGGAATAGTATGTGATACTCTCTGGACTGTTTTATGGCTTCTGGGTGGATCAAAACAGTGAACATGAAAGTATACCTATTAGTAGTCTCTGGTTACAATAACAGAAATCTGAGTAATTTTAATCCCTGTTTGGTAAACTGCAACTGCACAAACATGCATTGCTGGTCCATTGCTCTGCTTCTCTGAGATCGTCCAGCAGCTGAGGGTTTTAACATGTTATGGACACTAATATCTGTCAGGGTGTAATGGCCAATTGATCTGCAGTTTTTCAGCCAATAGTATTTAATCTACTCGGGCAAAGTGCACAACCAGGGATCCAGAGCAGCAGCATCAAATAAATGAAAGAATTGTGTAATAAATGTTTACTTAAATGAAGTTTACAGATCTAGACAAAATCTGACATGCTGAGAGAAAATAGTCTTGAAATATTTTAGCTTAAAACAGAACTATATGGATTGTTTATTCATAGTAAATATATTGGGTGTGGAACATTTATACTGAGTGAAATGAGCTCATGTCCTCTAACACTAATCCCCATAAATCGTTTGTTGTGCATTTCATAACCTAATTTAGTGAACAGTTCACTGTTTACAAAGAGACTTACACAACATGATATGAAAATGAACTGTTAATCCTTATGAATTATATAACAATCAAAATCTCACCACCTCGAACCAAACAGCCTCATTACTAATTACGGCATGTAGGCTTGATGTATTTGTGAATGGAAATTTGTCAAATTGCTTGTGGGCTCCTGTATGACGTGAACCGGTCCAAACAGAGGTGAAACAAATGTCCACAATACTGTGGAACATTCCTAGCCGTTTCCTTCCCCATGAAACTTGGCTTCACTTTCCCCATCCCTCATGTGAGTGCATGTTCCAATGAATGTCCAGTAACTTATTTGCTGTAGTATTTAGATATGCTACTTTCAATGGATTTTGTGCATTTCTTAATTTTGTATTACTTAAATTAGGAACACCTGAACTGAGAAATACATAAACATAAGAAATCAAGTATGAACAGGCACTTTTATGGCATTGTTTAACAAAACACTAATTCTTATACCTGTGTATGTTTCCGTAAAAACTAGCTTTCTCTCTTAAAATTGATTGTAGAGACTTATTGCAGGGATGCAAATATTATATTTGTCTTAACTTTGTTAACCTAGATTATGTAGTGATGTAATTCTATAGAATTAAAGGTCTAACGTGAATGAAAACTTGTCTCTTTTTACTGTCTTCACTCCTTTTATTTCAAATAGACTAAAATAGAATTAAAAAAAAAAGGTTGACTGCTAACTTTAACTGTTTAACTGTTAAGACTTAATCAATGAACATGAATGAAGGGCAGTGTTAAAAATTTTACCACACTGGGCAATCAGTGTGGTGACTGATTCAAAAAGCTACATAGCCTACCTGATTCAAGTTTAATTATTTAAATGGGAGTGCATTCTGAGACACTTTTCTCCTAACCACGGTTGGTTATAGTGGTTATTTGCATTACTGTAGACTTCCTATCAGCTCAAACCAGTCTACATTCTCCTCTGATGTCTCTCATCAACAAGGTATCTCTGCCTGCAGAACTACCACTCTTTTTTTGTTTTGTTTTTCACATCATTCGGTGTAGACTCTACAGTCTGTTGTCCCTGAAAAGCCTGAAATACTTAAACCAGCCCGTCTGGCACCAATAACCATGCCAAGGTTAAAGTCACTGAGATCACATTTTTTCCCCATTCTGATGTTTGATGTGAACATTAAGTAAAGCTCTTGACCTGTATCTGCATGATTTTATGCATTGTGCTGCTGTCACAATTGGCTGATTGGATAATTGCATGAATGAGTAAGGGTACAGGTGTTCCTATTATGAGCAATAGGAACACCTGCTTGTGAACCCAGTGAATATGTGTATACACTGGTCATCAAAATTATTTAACACCCTATATTTTTTAATACTCAGAAATTTGAAAATGGAACCAAGGAATATGTATAAGTGAATCAAGAAATGTTTAGTAAATTGAGAACTGCTATAGTGACTTTTACTGGAACAATCTAGAGCTAATTGGAAAAGCCAAATTCTTTATTTGGCACTCATAACAAAGCACACATTTAAGTTTTACAGTTACTACTAGCATTGTCTTTGAGTCATAAATCTATAGGCTTAAAAGGTTTACACATTCAAGCACACATGCCTTTAATAAAGCACTCATTTAGAGTCTGAGCGCTATCAGAATATTGCTATTCTGTTGGGTAGGTCTGTGATAATAATAGGGATTAAACTGTAATAAAAACATCTTACTGCCAGTGTGAGTTTTCATTCATTCATTCATCTTAATCTTGGTCAGGGTCACAGTGGCTCCAAAGCCTAATTTTATTTTACAGAATTATTTTATATGGACCTCTCATATTGCTGAACAGTGAAATCAACAAGGTGTACACTGCCATAATTTCACAATTCAACACACTAACAGAATTTTGGAACAATAGGGACGTTAAAGTCTCAATAAGGGTAAAAAAAAAAAATTAACAATAGCGCTGATATTTACAAAAGACTAAGGCTTAATACATAACTATTTTCCAAAGATTTTAAGGCCTTGTTAAATTGTTTCAAAGAATTTCACCATCTTACTAACAATTTTGCATAAAATAAAACCTTACCATAAAAAAGATGTCATAGCACCATATATTAATATATTCATTGGTTTCCCAGCAATATTTTGTAAAATTAGGTGCATTAATACTTTTGTAATGTTTAATTGAAAACAGAAGAGTTCTGTTTAGAGGTAGAGTTTCAAATGCTGACAAGAATCATAGCTTATGAAAGACCTGCATAATGGCAAAGAACGTGCTCTGCCCAAAAATGAATGTGCCACATAAAATTGTGATCATTCCCCATGCAATTAAAATCCACCTGCAAAAACAAAACAAGTGAGTACACTGGACAAGTGACTCGCTTACTGGCAAACGCAATGTGTATAGAAATTGTAATTAAAGCAACAAAGGCAGCCTTTCACTGATCTCACCTGAGTCTTGCTGACATTGGCTGAGATTGCATGGCAAATATTAAACAAAGCCCTGCAAGCAGAGACAATAATGATTATGTAATATCAAAGCATTCCAATTCTGAACACATGAAAACTGAGGATGAGATGAACTGAAAAATTATATAGCAGAAGTACCCAGTACACTGTAAAACAAAATGCCCAGTAAATGACCAGACCTGTCTCATCATTCATTCTCTGACACAGTTGGAATAACTGTCACTAAGCATAAGCAAAAATTGCTTATGCTTAGTGAAAAAAAAAAAAAAAAGCCAATTCTCCTCTTCAATGTAATGTTATATAATATCACACTACTAATTCAGCTACAGCATACAGAAAAAGACAGTGAGTACAGTATAAACCTACTGCTTGCAGTCTAACCTGGGAAGACAAAGATGAAGAATGCACTAATGCCACCAATAATGCTGATGACTTTGCTGATGTCTGGAACAAACAGAGCAATGAGGAGAGTGATGATGATCCACACTGCAGTCAACGCAACTCTGATGCAGGTCTCATAAGGCTCAGTCTCTCTGTGCCGCAGTAATGGATCCTGAATCACCAACCTGTGAAACATGCAGTGGAAAAAAACGATGCACCACTAAATTGGCATTTAATATGTACAATTCTTATTCTGAGTATTTTAAATGAAGGTCAAGAGATTAAACATGCGTTCATGAAAAGTATTAAATAATATGAATACATGTCTCACAAAAATTATGATAAAAGCCCAATAACTATGTTATAACAATAAGTATGTGTTATTTGGCTTGGCCAAACAAACACATTTTTAATCCAATTCCTACAGACTTTACATTCCAATATTCTGTGTTCTTGGGATCATACATGCAACCCTTCTTTTTTCAAATATGGCAAGCTGAATTATTGTCAGAGTGCTATTTTTGTTTCGACTGACCATAGTATATTGTTCCAATAGTTATTGGTCTACATGCTTTTAGACATGCATCTCTGTGCTTATTTTTTAGCAAAGGAGTTGTGTGTTGGGTGTAGGAATGGAGATGATTGTGGTGCAGTTCACTGCTTATTGTTCTCTGTATAACTGTTGTTCCTGATGCTTTCAGGTCATTCTGCAACTCTTTTCGAGTGATTGCTGGCTCTTCTCTTACCTTTCGTATCATTAGTCTGAGAGTATGTTGCGAAATCTTGTGTGGTGCACCTGTTCAGTAAAGATTAGTTGTTCCATGAATTTTCCATCTGCATATTATCAAACCAATTGTACTGACGGCGTCTTGTACAAATGTTCAAGGTCTTAATGATGTCTCTGTAGATTTTTCCACTCAAGTTTAATTGTTTGATAATGTTATTTTGTTTACTAACGTTATGTAATGTAATGTTTTTAATATAGTATCCAAATACGGTTTGGTGTGTAAATTTGAAGTGGATATATGCACAGGAAGTATTTTAAATAGCAAAAAAAAAACAAAGCGTCTGAATACATATATCCATAAAAAACAGCATCATAAAAAGCAATATTCATGTACACAGATACAACTAGAGTTAAATCTATAAAGCTATTATGACACATTTTATATATGCTACCTTCCAAGTAAAAGAGCAATGGGGTAGATGGTGATAATGGAGACCCCAAAGAGTAACCTTGCAATGATCATAAGGACATCATCTCCACTGTATGACATCAGAACATCAGCAGCAACATTCCTCCCAAAGGTGAGATACCCATAGATACCTATGAACTCAAAACAGAAATGTTCTTAATACAAGACTGTGCACTCAAAAGGAACACCACACATCACAAAATCTAACAAAAGAATAAGCATAAAACCATAACCATAACCATAATTTAAAACTGTAATCTTTAATAAAATTCTAATGATCTAATAAAAGAAAAACACTGCCAAAACACTCCTTATATATTTACATATATAAATATACTGTACATCCTGTATACAAATACACAATGGCTGCAAAATACATAATTTTGGCTGAGATTATGGCTTGCAAAATAATTGCTATTATATTAAAATTAAAAGGTCTAACCTCACCAGTTAGAGTGTAGATAACAAGGCAGATGAACATAGACAATAATGAGATTATGATCCAGTTGGAGAGCTTCTTATTCCCCAAACTGCTGTAGACGGCAACGCAGCACTCATGACACTGGATAAAGGACAACAAATGTAACTGACTGCAATAGCATTGCAGAGTTCTCATACAATAACAATACGTTGTTTTAACTGATTACATAATTTTGGCTGAGATTCTGGCTTCGCTGCTGTTCACATAAAGCATGTTATCTGAAAATTCAACAAAACCAACAAAAACATTCAACACCACCACTCTAAAAACATTTTATTGAGTTTGTAGTTCCACAGGAAACTCTCTGGATCTCAAAAGCAACTACGTACTAAAGTAATATAACAAGGATGACTAGGCCTCTGCACACCTCCATATAGGCAAGTTTACTGTTAAAAAAATAAAATTGGTCTTACCATGGAGGAGAATAATCTTATTTGTTAATAATGGCCAATGTCAATCTTGTTAAACTGATTCAAATCAAAGAGGGCAATCTTTCTGCTGCATATTTTTATGATATGTGAAAAGGCAAAAGATTGGCAACTGGAATATTCTAAAATTGTTGAGGGATCATGGGTCTTCACACTTGGCTTTTATTACATTTTTCATAACACCCACTGTGCATTGGTTTTCTCAGTAAGCAATAAATGAAATTTCAAAAACGTATTATTTCATTACTCTTTCACTGTTTATGTGAATTGTATTTTCTCTAAATGTAATGATTATGGCAGGGTAAAGGGGTAGCATAAGCTATGAGCACCTGTTTGAAAACTGATGTCAAGTCAAAGTTTATTTATCATTTCCATAGTATGTCATGTGCTTATGTAGAGGCTCAGGTAAATTGCTTACGTGTAATAAAATATAAAACACACACATAAACAAGAGCTATATATATACTGTAAGTCAGAAATTGGGATACACAAGACAAGTATTGTACTACAAGGTGTAAGGTGCCATTCTAAGGTAAAATGGCAGTATGGAAAATTGTACTGCTAGTCCTATTACATTACACTCATTACATAAAGCATTCACCTGAAAGCCAAAGCAGATTGTGGGGATGACGTTGAATATGGAAGCCCAGAAGCCCATCCTAGGAAGAAAAAGGTCAGAGTGAGTTTAAAACATTAAAACATTGAACAGAAATTTCCCTTTAACCCTAATTTTCCAGAGGCAAATACTCCCTTTGTGTATGGATTTCCCATATACCTTTGACTTCCAGAGAGGCTGGATTGGACAAGATTAACAGGAGAAATATCACAGCACATGTAGAGAAAAGGTTTGTTAAACTGCCCTGATCCCTCATTGTTTCATAAGAAATCTATCTATCCATCCATCCATCCATCCATCCAGCCATCCAGTTAGTTATTTATCCATGCAGTGCACCTAGCCTATTTCTTAGAAAATCAATACAAGTAACACCGGGAATGAAGAGAAAGTAGGCATTGGGGGAAAGGTCTTTCAACAATGCAGAAACAAGTATCTCTAATCTTCAAGTAAATAATCCTTACACAGTCTTATTAAGAAATGGAAATGAGGCCAAATACTCACCCAGTGTTCTTGGAAGGGGACAGTTGGCCCTCAGGGACTGTTCTTGTGTAATATCTTACAACAATGGCTACAGTCAAATAGGTGGCTGCTACCGTGCCTAATGCGCTACAGATGACATAACACAAAGGACAAATTATTTGCAAAATGTACATTCTGAGACATGTACACATACATTGATACTAATGTTTTTTCTAAGTGCATCCAAATGCTAGGTCTGAAGGATATCAAGCAATGTTAAAGGAGTACTTTGGCATGTCAATCTAATTTCTGTCTATTACATCTGTAGCATATGTGCGATTGTGGAAACGTGCCAAAACATTTCCCTGTACTGAGAAAAAACACTGAATTGAAACTTACTTACATAATTGAAGGGCACTCAACTAACCATGTAACGACTTCGAAACAGTTACAATTGGACAATAAAAGTCTAAGAGACAGAAATGTCTAAGAAGAGACAGAAATGTTAGGGTATTTAAACAAGGCTGTTCTTATGTATTTCTGCACAACTTTCAATTCAGTATAACATAATTTTGGCTACTTTTAATTTTACATGTCTGTGTCTACCACAAATTTCTCCCCCTCTGAAAGTATACAACACGACTGAACGTGGTGGCAAATGATTAGTCTACGAGATCATTTTCTGCACGCATATTCTCCCCATGTACACGGGGGTTTCCTCTTGATTCTCTGATTCTCTGAACTCAGTCACAAAAAGAGCTGATTCCCTGATTCCAGACATTGAAAATTCCATATACCAAAAATTATTCACTTTGCAAAAACACAGTAAACAAAGTGAATGCAGCATTTGAGTGCTTCAGGTAGTGACACAGCCAGTGGATAGTGGCTTTTATGTTGAATTTGACTGGTTAACTAAATAAAGGCCTGAGGGGCCTGAAATGCAGGTAAGAACCAGTCCCAGTGATTCAGACCATTGGTCCACTGATCATACAGTGTGCAGAACCAGTAAACAATGTATGGAATACCATTATCTTATGTTCTTTTGGGTGTCTGATTTGGTCTACATACATAAGGATTTGGTAATATGCTAGTAACACCTTGATCACTGGATTCAATCGTGGCAATCTCTCTTTATTCATTGTAGTGACAGAAATGACAGCTTTTGCTTACTTTACTAATTATATAAAACCAATAATAGAAAAAAACTTGTCTCTCATTATCATGCCATCCACATTATACACTGTTCTAATCACTACTGTTTAATTAATAGAATATACTATGGAACACATGAGTATTATTTACAAATCCTATCTTTTTAAAAATCCCATGAAAGTTTCTCACCTGGTGTACTTCTGTATCCAAATCTCTTTAGGAATTGAGAGAGGAAGAATGACAAAGAGACACACAAGGAAAAGTGTAAACCTCTGGTCTGTGTACCAGTGATAAGGCATCTCGTTCCCAGCTGAATCTGTGATTAGCTCATATATGGAAATACTCACTGACACACAGCCAACAGAGACAGGAACAAACATTAGCCATTTATCGGGCCTTAAAATTGTCAATACTAAGCATGTGCAGATAATTGGTTAGACAATATTCAATATTGAAAATATTATTATAATTGACACTCCTAATTTTCATCAGTGCTCTTCAATATACTGTATACCTAAGCTGAAAAAATGACAAGGAGTATAAATTATGTTGAAGCTGAATCCCAAAAAGATACTCTCAGTTTGTTCAATTAAAATGCTGCCCAACATCAGTTTTTACTGCAACTATCAATTTGGTGGAGAAAGGTTAGGCAATTATCATCAAGTGAATATTGGCACCTAGTCTATGATCGTTTTAAACGTTAGCCAGAGTTAGTGGCAATGGCACATCTGTAACATTTGCACCAAGCAGGATTTTAGATATGAGTTTACATGTTATTAGGAACGTAACCATTCCCTCCAAATTCAATAATAATTTCATCAGTAATATTACTATAAATACATATATTAGGAGGGTATCCCCACCATCTGGATTTTTTCATTAGCCTTTCAAATTTGTACAAAATTTAGTACTTAGCTTCAACCTATTTAGCACTGAGCACCTTTAACACCAACCCTGAGACTAAAAAATTCGGACAAATACCGTCCATCCCTTATTCAATATTCTCTCCAAAGCCACTGAGCAGTCTAGAAGTATTGGATCCTAGTGCAAGAAGAAGAGCATCCTAAATTCACAGATAATCAGAGACACCTCTTTATACTGTTTGGTTGGATGGTGGTGGGCAAATTTTTTCTCTCTCTCATTTATAGTGCTTGAGGCAAGGCATTGCCCTGAGTATTTCCTTCATTAGAATATATTATTCACTGCTGCTGAAATTTAAGGAAAATTTTACAAAATATTTACAAAATATAACTTAAACATCACTGACTCCACCTTTAAATGACCATTAGGGAACTTTGGGTAAAACTACATGAATAACATGAAGGTTATTTACATTTTTTAAGCTGGTCTGCCAATATAACCAGAAATGCCACACAGATCATGAAGACATTGAAGACGAAGCAGAGCTCACACAGTTTGCCTATAGCAGGCCCACAGAGGTGCCCCACCACAGCCTGGTATGTGCTCTGGCCACTGATGGAGGATGAGTAGCCAAGGATCACCAGTCCACTAACGAGGAATACGAGAGAAAACTAGCAGGGGAAAATGGCAGGAATTAGGAGACAGGTAAAGCATCATATCCCCAGTGTGCAGCACTCTGAACCTTATCGGACTAGCCATACAAATGCATATTATCTTGTATTTCAAAATAGTACACGAACATATATTATAGTATGGTGTGATAAAAAAGATTGCACGTTAAAAACGTTTCTTTTCACTGGGGTGGTACCCTCAAGTGTACACCTTTTGTATCTTTAGTATGTATCTTTTGCCTAGAAAGATGCTTTACTCTAAAAGATAATTACAGTCCAATTATGTACCATAATTTTTTAAAATGTATAATATATCCATGTTTCCAAGTGAATATACACATACTAAAGGTACAAAAGATAAGGGTACCACCCCAGGAGTATTAATGTCACAGTATAGTACCCCTTTTTTCTCATAATGTAGTAGCTCTCAAAGTGTGCCCAGGGAAGTAAAGTCAGGGGGTCTGCGATTTTTTTATATTGTTACTGTTGTGGAAATTGAAACCTTTCATTATCAGAATTATCATGCTAATTTTTTCTTTCTAAGTTCTTCTATTTAATGGCCTGTTTGGCTAAATCAAAAGGTTAAATCCAAACCTCAATATCCCAAAAATATTACATTCATAAAACTGTACTGAGAGGGTTTGTGGGATTTATGTTACAGTTAAAGGGGCTGCAGTTCATTTGGTTATCTCAGGACTAGAGTAGTAAACATCAAACCCACACTATAGCCTACTACAGTATATCAGCATAACACATCACATCACAACACATACTACTTTACTCAGTAGTTTGTGTATTTCTGATTTGGGAGTTTGGGACGTGTTTGATTTGAAGTAGAAAGATTTAAAGGCTACACTTCTACGTTCTTTCCAGCTTGCTAGAAAACCTTTAAGTCTTACTTCAAATATATAACCTATTAATTAAAGCTGTATTTCTTGAGCCTAGTTGATGATGGGTGTTTTTAGACGTTGGTTATAAAGTTACCGTTACTCACCATCTCCACTGTGACTGCAGTGTGGACTCCTCCAGCTCGGGAGAAAGCCCAGGGGAAGCTGAGCAGTCCTGCACCCAGAGCGGACTTCAGCATGATGAACACGGCGCCGCAGAAGCCCAGCCTCGCGCTAGCCGTGCTCATTCTCGGCTTGTCGAAAAAACCTGCGTCTCCCCCTGCCTGCGCCTCCATTCCTGAGTCCTGACAGGCCGCGGAACACCAAGCGCTCGCACTTAGGAAGTTCACCAGGAGGGAGGTTAGGTAAGAGGGTCCAGGGGCGGAGCTTGACTTCACCCAGGTGGGCCGGGACGCTGACGTCACTACAGTTAAATTACTCGGTAATAAATCTGTTTCATGGTTATAATTTACTTTTGGGGGCAGCATGGTGGTGTTTCCCTGGTCCTGAGCTGGTGTTACTGTCTGTGCTGAGTTTATGTTCATGTTCTCATCATGTCCGTGTCAAGTCCTCCCAAACAACTTGCCAGTATTTGGACTGGTTACACTAAAGTTACACAAGTGTGTTAATGTGGGTCCATGGTGCATCCCATCCAGTGTGTATTCCTGCTTCATTCCCAGCATTCCTGGAATGGGCTCCAGATCCACCACAGATAAAGTGGCTACTAAATGAAGGAATGAATTAATTTACTGTCTGTTATACACCGATCAGCCATAACATTATGACCACCTGCCTAATATTGTGTTGGTCCCCAACCAAAACAGCCCTGACCCGTCGAGGCATGGACTCCACTAGATCCCTGAAGGTGTGCTGTGGTATCTGGCACAAAGAC
>CM075008.1:13840430-13869684 GCA_037576675.1 Pangasius sanitwongsei
CAAAACCCAGCAGCCTTCATTATGTTTTTTTGTCTGAAAAGTGTCTCTTATGTAATCTGCTGCTTTCTTTACTGACAAACATTCTTCTGTAACATTTAATTTTGTGCTGGAAAACTAATGTTTGGAAATCTAAAAAAATTTTGTATCAATAATGTAGAAGTCATAAAATAAAAATCTATAACAAAGTTTGTACTAAAAAAAATAGATGCCTAAGACTTTTGCACAGTACTGTAGGTGGTCTACTAACTTGACCAGCTCAACCTGTGTTTTAAAGCTAGTAGCTGGTCAGATCAAGCTGTATTTTTTATGATACTACTGGGTCAAGTTAAGCAGGTATACACAGTACTACTGTCCATAAAAGAGGTACCAGGTTAGTGATGGTCATAAAATATATTAAAGGTTTGGGAGTATGCACATGTATTCCAAATACATTATCTGGAAAGGCAATGTGAGTATGGCCAATATGTAATGCTTGCACAGGGGCCCATTGTGCCAAGGCTCTCCATGGTCTTGAAATTGAGAAACACCCTGTATAAACAGCTGAAGGAACACCTGAGAAATAAAAGGATGTGATTCACACTGATGTTTGATCTCCAAACAAACCCATACTATATTAATACCTAATTTACATAGCATATGAAAATGACAGCTCCTAAAATGCCAGTCCTGAAAAGGCAATGCCTGATTTGCTAAGCAAATAGTAGCATTTAAATATGCTATAAAAGACAGATCAATATGTCAAAAATTGCAGCTGTTAGTAATTAGTAGCCATTTATGAAGTGCCATAAGACAAGGAGGTGAGGTGCCAAAAGGAGCAGATGTATAAAAATAAATAAATAAATAAATAAAAAGAAAGAAAGAAAGAAAGAAGAAAATGTATCAAATTATTGGAGCTTTGCCCTGTCCAATTATTTGTGTTTCCTTTCTCTTTGCTTTTGAGCTCCATTTTTATGTTTATAATCCAAAGGCTTTCTGATACTTTTGCCAAGCAGGCTGGTAGGCTGCTACACTGTCAGAAATGTATAACTAACTAACTATAAATAACTTCACATATAAGTTGTGTAATTCTACCAACAATTAATGACTTTTAAATCAATATACAATATTTTGTGAGTAAAAAGTCTCAGTTGAATGTAAAGTTGTAATCCATTAGATATAATAGAAATTTAAAGTTTAGATTAAATAGATTTAATAGATTAATTTTCCTTTCATTGTCTACTTCTAAAATGCAGAAGATACAAGCTAGAGTAGTTAAACAGGTAAATTAACAGTTCGGTATTGCAGTTATGCATGCTAACACAGTTCGGTGTAAGTTACTAGCCACACAGAGACGTCACGGTCCTCAGGGTAAGTGCACTGGCTGCACTGAGGTAGTTCTGGCCCTGCAATGCACACATACACCGATCAGCCATAACATGAAAATCACTGACAGGCGAAATGAGTAACATGGATTATCTTGTTGGCACCTGTCAAGGGATGGGACATATTAGGCAGCAAATGAACAGTCGGTTCTTGAAGTTGATGTGCTGGAAGCAGGAAAAATGGGCAAGCATAAGGATCTGAGTGACTTTGTCAAGGGCCAAATTGTGACAGCTAATCACATGCAGGGTGCATGTGAGTCACTTACCTGGGAAAGAGAGGGCACCAGCATGCACTATGGGAAGAAGGCAAGCTGGCAGAGGCAGTGTGATGTTCTGGGCAATGTTCTGCTGGGAAACTTTGGGTTCTTTCATGTGTATGTTACTTTGACATGTACCACCTACCTAAGCATTGTTGCCAACCAAGTACACCCCTTCATGGCAACAGTATTCCCTAATGGCAGTGGCCTCTTTCCCCAGATCTCAATCCGATCGCTCATCTGTGGGAAGTGCTGGACAAACAAGTCCGATCCATGGAGGCCCCACCTCGCAACTTAGAGGACTTAAAGGATCTGCTGCTAACATCTTGGTGTCAGATACCACAGCACACCTTCAGAAGTCTTGTGCAGTCCATGCCTCAACGGATCAGAGCTGTTTGGGCAGCACAAGGGCGACCTACACAATATTAGGCAGGTGGTTTTAATGTCATGGCTGATCAGTGTATAGAGAAACACATTTTTTATCATGTGCACACAGACTGACGTTTTCTGTATAGCTGAGTGCAAAAGTTACCTTTGTTTTACAATTGGTCCTTTATTAAGGATTCAATGATTCTAAGGTTTTTTAATCAGAGTGGTTGACACTGGGATTGTGCAGGTAAGCAAGAGTAAAAGAGTAATAGAGAGTAATAATAAGAAAGAATATATATAGATGTAATAAAATATTGCACCTAAGATAATAAAGTAAAATAGAGACAAATGCAAAGGATTGTAATAAATAAAGAGTATAATAAAGAATATGATAAGGCAGTAACAGTGGGAAATGAGGGATACCCTGCCATGTTCAAACTGAAGTGGTGTGCAATGAGCCTAGTGCATTATCACAAGTCACAGAAATTGTTAAAATGCCAATGTTACTATATCAAGCTAATTCATATGTCCAAATGTATAAGCATGGACTTCCACATTCCACTTTCCTCTAAAGACTACTTCAACTATCATGCTGGTTTTTGGTTTTGGATTTTTACAAATATATTTGACAGTTCTTTTTTCCTGCTAATTTTCTCAGTGTCTCTGTGTCTGTTTCTTCCATTATGGTTTTCCCTGTTGGTAAAATTTCTGGTTTAGGTCTTGTGAAATTCATTTTCCTGATCCCATCAACTCTTGACTGCTCAGAGAAACTGCTTGAGAGTTTGAGCCTGTGGTAACTTTTCATGCCTTAAATAAGTTTTAATCCACTAAATATGGCCTGACTGTTTTAATTCAGTAGACATTTTAATGAAGCACATTAAATAAATTAACTAGAGCAGGTTGACTAATGCAAACCTTTAAGCTTAGTAATAAAAATAACAGACTTAATTGATGTTATATTGACATATTTTTATGCTGTTATATTTTTAAAATAAGAAAACTTTATTAAATGAATATGGTTTTGTAGATAAACTGTAAAATAAATGTTTCGTTTTGTTTTTTACCCAGAAACCAAGGAGGCACAATCTTTGCACTCAGCAGTACCTGCTTCTTTATTCTCTAGCCTTACTCTTTATGTCTATAATAGACATTAATGGTACAGAAAGCATGTCTACATAAGCTTGAATGCAACTTCACAAATACATATGAAATAAGCTACGTAACAACTTGTTTTCTGACTTAATTTTTTTTTACATAAAGAGGAACCAAGTGACTTTTTTTCAGCATAGAAAGGCTTACCTATTTTTGAACTTGAACTCCCTTTTCTAAGCCATATGCTACACTGTTCCTGAATATTTATTTATAAATATGTTTGTGTCTAAATATATTTATGAATATACTGTATTTACAGGCAGGTCCATAAATATTTGGACATTGACAAGGTTATTGAGTAAAGAAATTCTTTTTTTTTTCACTTGACAAACTAACACATTGACAAATATATATGACAAACTATATGACAAACTAACATATTCATAAATTAATTTGTTTTTAATATTGGTTGCAAATACTTTGAAGTCAATGACTGCCTGAAGTCTGGAACCCATAAACATTACCAGATGCTGGATTTCTTCCCTGATGATGTTCTGCCAGGCCTTTACTGCAGCTGTATTCAGTTCCTGCTTGTTCTTGTGGCGTTTTGCCTTCAGCAAATGAAATGCATGCTCAATTGGAATCAGATCAGGTGATTGGCTTGGCCATTGCAGAACATTCCACTACTTTGCCTTAAAAAAGTCTTGGGTTGCTTCGAACTATGCTTCGGGGTATTGTCCATCTGCACTGTGAAGCTCCGTCCAATGAGTTGTGAAGCATTTGGTTGAATCTGATCAGATAATATAGCCCTATGCACTTCAGAATTCATCCTGTTCCTCTTGTCAGCAGTCACATCATCAATAAATACAAGGGAACCAGTTCCATTGGCAGCCATACATGCCCAGTTCCTTCCATTCTCCATAATCTTCTCTTCCCATCATTCTGGTACATGTTGATCTTTGTCTCATCTGTCAATAGGATATTGTTTCAGAACTGTACAGACTTTTAGATGTTTTTGGAGAAAAAAAACTCTAATTTGATCTTCCTGTTTTTGAGGCTTACCAATAGTTTACATTTTGTGGTAAACCCTCTGTATTTACTCTGGTGAAGGCTTCTCTTGATTGTTGAATTTGACACAGATACGCCTAGCTTCTGGAGGGTTTTCTTGAGTGGCAAACTATTGTGAAAGATTTTTCTTCAGCAGGGAAAAAATTCTTCTAAAATTCAGTGGTTTTCTTATGGGCCCTTTGGTGTTCCTGAGCTCACCAGTGTTCTTTCTTTTTTTGTTAAGTATGTACCAAATAGTTACCTTGGCCTCACCTAATGTTTTTGCTGTCTCTCTGATGGGTTTGTGTTGATTTTTCAGCCTACTGAATGGCTTGCTTCACTGGTAGTAACAGCTCTCTAGACCTTTTATCTGCTTTTTTCATTGTATGTGGAATAATGAGGGAATAACACACACCTGGTCATGGAACAGCTGAGCAGCCAATTATCCAATTTTTGGTCCCTTAAAAAGAGGGGGACAACATATAAAAAGTGCTGTAATTCCTACACCGTTCGCCTGATTTGGATGTATATACACTCAAATTAAAGCTGAAAGTCTGCACTTTGATTTATTATTCATTCACTGATATTCATTATTTAATGTCAACTCCAATATACTATGGTATGCAGCTAAAATAACCATAAATTTGTCAATGTCCAAATTTTTATGGACCTGATTGTATATATTATGTTTGGGGAATTTTAACTTTGTATTGTTATAAGGATTTTTTTTATATATAAACTTTTATGAATATGAGAGACATTACAGGTGAATTTACTCCCTATCACACTCCCTCCATCTCTCATTTGCACTTACACTTCAGTAACTCTGAAACTCACACACTTCCTGGCAGGAGTTAACAAAACATGAGAGCAGGTTTTGTGGGTCTCTGCTGTTCTATGCACAGCTCTCTAAACAAGGTTGTTCATTTCTAAAATCATTCTGTGAATTTGGTTAGGTCTAAGCAGCCCAAAGCCCACACATACTGTTCTTGAAAGAAAGTTGCACTTGATCACCCTCCTGACCTTACTCATCATCTTAGCAACACTTTTTTACACTCTATAGTGTACAAAACTTTATTATCAACCCAAACCCAATCTGTTTTCATTTTTTATCATTTGGTGGGAGAGTTTTATGTAAGTAAATATTATATGATGGACCATCTAGATAAATATCTGTGTGTGGGTAGGGTGCCAAAATAATCCAGACAAAGTTAGGAAAGTTGACAGAGAGATCTTTCACTCGGAGAGCCCAGGACCTTCTGAGATTTAAATAAAGTCGAAGAGGAGGTGGCTGAACAAGAGGACAATTTGGTACTCAATGCTGATGAAGATACATTTCAGGAGCAACACCCTGAACCCCAGCCCACAGCAGGCAGGAAATGTCCAGACAGCAGCAGCCCACAAACAAGCTGCATGTGGGACATACAGACAAGTGACTGTATGATCCTCTAGCACTGCTCGACTTCCTCTAGCACTGCTCGACTGGTCCCACCATCTCTCAGGGTACAAGGAAGACATGCGTCGAGACTCTTCTCGGCTCTGGCACCAAGGTGGTGGAATGAACTTCCCTTAGATGTCCGAACAGCTGAGTCACTGGCAGTCTTCAAACGACGTCTAAAGACTTACCTCTTCATAAAGTACTTAAGTTAGCACTTACACACACACACACACTGATGGTATTCCTAGTTTGTGACCTAGTGAGCCAATATCAGAATGTATTTTTGATAGACTTCAAAGCACTATTGTAAGTCGCTCTGGATAAGGGCATCTGCCAAATGCCATAAATGTAAATGTAAATGTAAGTGACAAATTAGAGGAAAAAAACAGAATAACAGTGTGGAAAATCATAAAGAGTGCACATGCTTCCAGACAGGTGCACTGCATAATACAATTAAGCAATTAACATTCTACCATTGTCTGTGGCATGTATTAAAATGCTGAGCAGAACCATTTGACCTCGATTTTGGATCACTATGGCAAGAGGAAGTAATATAAGAGGAAATATATATGTGAATATGAATGAGGATTTATTGACTGATTGATTGACCAATTGATTGACCAATTGATTGATTCATTAATTGGAATTTTTTTTATTTTCCAATTTCCCTCCCCTAGTCACCTCTCCCCAACATAGAACAGCTACCAACTGGAAAGGGTAAAGGCTAACGTGTGCTTCCTCTGAGACACATGAAGCGAAAGTGAAAGTGCATCTTTTCAAACTGCTGCTCATGCTGTGTCACAGGGCAGTGTAACACACTCACAGGAAAGTGCTATCTGCCCTCTTATACATGCATAATCTCAAAGACAACTACAATTGGTTAATGTTGCTTGACATAGATTTCACTGCCATGCTTTGGATCCACTTGTCTCTTGAGAGGGAATGGTCACTCCACACAGTCACCAGTTATCAACCCAAAAGACTACATACAGTACATTGTTAGACAGTGTTAGACACCACTATCCTCAAAACACCAGTTGAGGGAATATCATTTTGGAAGAAAGGAGTTCAACCATCCAGTTTCCATACAGTTTCAGAGACTTGAACTGATGACAAGGCAAGCTGAAGCTGTTCTGTCACCCATTTGTATATGAAGTCCAAATTTATGTGAAAAACAAATACGAGAATTTTGAAAACTAATCACTAAAATAAGTTTTTTACTTTTAATGGGCTTGTTAGCAAGAAAAAAAAATCTGTAAAAAGTAGACCTTCTATTTAAAATAATCTATTCCTCTTCTACAACTGGAAGTTTTAACTCTTTTCTCTCTTTTTCTTTTTTTCCCTGCAATCATTCCAAATTCTTTCCACATTCACCACACATCAGTGCTCCCATCACCCACGCTGTTGGCCTAGTCTGCTGTGAAGAGGACTGATTTCATTAAAGGTGATGGGGGGTAGACTTTCCCTCTAAACCCTGTGCCCTGATCCACTTTTAATGGGGCAGAATAGCCTGTGAAAATGTCACTGACTGATCAGGATGATGGCCCACAGTGGAGGTTAATTACATGAAGAACCTGGGAACTGACCCTGTGACCATTTATCTGTGCCTCAGTGAATTTCTTAAATCATGTTGAACTTAAATTTCCCAGCCTTGGTTTTTGCTTCCACTGCCAGCAAGCCACATGTGGATGGAGATCATCAGCCAGTTTTACTTTTTTAACAGTCAGAATGGACACTGAGCCTCCACACTAGCCTCCACCACTGGACCTGGTGCCAAACACCCAGCCTGGGAATTCCCACTCAGTAGTCACATAAAGCCTGCAATGCCACATTACCTTTTAAACATGGCTTAGCAGTGAAGACGCACATGACTACACACCTCAACAAATCAGCTCCTTCCCCAAGGCAGCCAGGTTCTATGACACTCAGCTGAACTGAAATGAAAGAATCTGCAGTTTAATAACACAATATTGTCTTCTGGACAGTAATGGACTATAATATGCTTCTTCTGTGGTTTCCAGTATATTTTCGCACACTATAGTTATACACTATATGGCCAAATGTATGTGGACATCTGACTATCACAACTATATGAGCTTGTTGGACATTCCAAACCCATGGGCATTAATATGAAGAATTGCATGGCTATGTGCTTGATTTTATGCACCTGTGAGCAATGGGTGTGGCTGAATCACCTGAACTCTAATTAGGAGTGGTGTCCACATGCTGTTGATTATGCAGTGTATTTTAATACAATATGTTTTCTTAAGTAGTGCAATTTTTTCCAGCACAACACAGGTTTCAAAAATATTGGCACCCCAACACTGCATACAGTATTATTTTAGCTTTATATTATCTTTATTTTATCTTAATAGGACTAATTGCTTGAAATGAACAAAATCATCCAACAGATTGAAAAGTATTAATTTATATAAAACTTGTTTTAGAATAACCTCATAAGAATATTAGATGAATTTGTTTCTATTAATATTTTTACTTGCTAAGCTGTTTTTTTGTTTTTTTTTAAAAGCCTGATAAAGCCTCCAGTGGCACCGAGTCTCTTCCTGTAATAGCTAAGAAGGTTGGAGACAATTGTAGAGCGATCCTGGTCCATGCATAACATTTATAGCTTTTTTTTTTAGATCCTTATGGGTAAGCATGTGGACTGTCCTCTTCGCATCAAATCACTGGTTTTCTGTAGCATTCAAATCCAGAGAACGGGATGGTCCTTGCATGGATTTTATGTTCCCTCAACCATTTCTGTGTTTTGGTGCTTTAAGACCCCTACCAGAATTAATATACCCAAATAAGCACAGAAATCTGACATCAATGTCATTTCACTGCTGATCATATGCAAGAAGCCCTCAAGGTTGCACATTTCCAAAATAATCTTTTAGACAGAGAAAGAAACCAGGATCTCAAAAGTAGACATTATGTCACATGTATCATGAAGGCTCTGGTACCGCTTTAATTATGTTTGCTTTTGAATGTATTTGCTCTATAAACAAGACCTATGGAATGTATAGTATCTCTTTCACCTTATCAAATATTACACAGGCTGACATCTTCCATCACATTTAAATTAGTGATCAATTGTTGTTAACCCTGGTTTAGAAAGACTTCCTTTAGATGCAATAAGAAAGCAGAGGCAGGTGTAATGCTTTATTGCAGATGACATTTTATGCTAGCCCACCTACAAAGGTGAAAAATCATGATTACTATTTACAAAATTATCAGAAGCTCATTATATAAAAACACAAACAGGACATAAAGAACAAAATGACTCAATCCCAAATATTGACTATGAAGACAAAGAGGTATGAAAAAGGTATTTAAAAATATCCAGAACCTTACACTTTGTGTAATAAACTGTTTTTTTTCATGGCTGTCCATTTTGACATACATATCAAGGGCTGAAATCATCAAACATTGTCAATAAATTTAAAAAAAAAAAAAAAAAAAAGTTTATTTTGGTCGTTGAAATGAAAGTTTCGTTTGGAGAAAGGAACATCAATGTCCATAGGAAAACCCCACAAATGGAGGTCAAGGTGGCAGTTTCATAAGCACTGTGTCACATGACAATTTAGTCTGTAGCAAATTTAATCCACCACCTCAAAGTCTTGGTGTGTTAAAGTTTCAGAGCAAGGCAATGTCACACTGTAGGGTTCTTGCCTGTGTGAGGGAGCTGCTGCTGCTGTTGGAGATAGGTAGGCCTTTTAATGCGTGGTTTCCTGCGCTTTGGCTTGCTCCTGGACTTAGTCAGCTGCACCACGAAGAAGGACAACACGACCATGGCACCCAGAAAAGCAAACATGGGAATGGTCTGACCCACTTCCTGATTATAGCGACCTGGCATTATACCTGAAAACACAATACACAGATTAATGTTTCACTCTTGTCTTTGTCTAGCCATCTAAGAGATCAAACAGGCAAACAAGCAGTGTGTGTCAGACTATAATATGATATGCATTATATTCACATGACAGTGGGATTGATGGAGGTGTGTTATTACAGACAGGTGACTAGGAGATTTTAAGTTGTTTTTTTTTTTTTTGGCACAAAATTAATTAGCACATACCATAACATACATCCAGCCACATGCGCTTATTACTTACCTCTAGATATTCAACTGATCATCAATGACTGAAAATTTGTCAAAGATATTCTTGATACTGTTCAGCGAATAGCCAGAATATGTATTGCCCAAATAAAACTTGGTCTTAAGCCTATCTCACCTCCAGGAATGTCCCAGGTTTCGCTCTCCCCTGGTGACAGAGGTCTGACCTGGGGTCGATATGACCTTACATTGGGTAGCACCACCTTGTCCATGTCCACAGAAAGCAGCTTCTGGTGTTTCCACAGGTTACTGCAGAGAAAACAAAGTTAAATCCAATCTTTTGGGCCCTGATGGTAAAGGAGTAGTTGCATAGGCACTGACCTGGGAGCCGTTTCATTAAGTGGCTGAGGTTTGGCCCAGGACAAGTGAGGGCAAGCAGGTAGAGGGCGTGGCTTCGGGTCACCCAGGTGGGCCTCTAGCACTTTTGAGTAACGGTAGAGGTGATTACCTAAGAGAAAAAAAAAAAAAGAAAAAGAAGAAAACAGTATTAACATTGGCCTTCAGCAACATTTCATTCACCAATTCCAGGTCACAGAGGGTTAACCTGATAAAGGTTTTACAGCAAATGTTGGTGAAATATAGTGCAATCTGGAAGAACATAAAGCTGATCTCCAGTGTTGGTCTTACCCTCCAGCCTCTCTGGCAGAGGTCTGTCATTGCCTGTAGGAGATGGCACTTTGTTCTGAGAGTGAAGGAAGCTAGGTGAAGTCACACCGTAGGCTGTGTACTGCAGCAGGGCGTCAAGAAGCCAGAAACAGTCTACAGACACACACCAACATCAAGCCAGACACCAGAATAAGAGTACAAGATTAAGACCATGTTCAGCATATAATATGATTAACCTGCAAACAGTTTGAATCTTCCTAATTTAATTTGCCATCACATCATTAAAAAAGATAAAACAGTGGAACCCCCAGGTTATTCTCCCAGAGCTTACTTAGAGAACTACACAGACAATTTTAAAAGGACAACTGAATGCCACCTTTCTGCCTGTGACTGTCATCTATGCAGTTAGAGTCTCCATACAGTGCAATGCGACCTCCTCCTTCTGAGGGTGTCTGGTATAATCCAAGCACTGGAACGTTATCCACCACCGCAGTCTCTTGTTTTAACACCTCTAGTCCTAGAAACATATATAAAGAGCAGAACACTAGGCTTGGGTTTGTCTGTGCATTGTGTTCGAGAATCAAAGAACAAGAGAATGACAGCAAATCACTGGTAGCCATGGCAACAAGAGTGAGGCTGTGGCAGGAGTGTGCCACAAGAGTGGGTTTTTTTTTTTTACCTTGATCCTTTAGGGTTTGTGCAATAACGAGCCCATCCTCTGGAAAACGTGAAATGCTACAGCCTGAGGCATAGTACACTAATGAGGCAAAGAGAGAAATAGAGAGAGAGAATGTTACATGTTAACATGGAAGAACACACCCAACTTCCAGCCATACATACCTATGACACCCACTAGAGTTTCACACCAACGGAAGTGATTACTTATGGCATCTTCTACAGAAAGTGGCCCAACTATTTTTCTGATGAAATCTCAAAGCAATCTATTATTTCCGTTTTACATCAAATTTCAGACCTGACCGAATCATAATCTGGTCAATAAAGTGGTTTAAATTTATTTTTTAATCTCCGTCCTTTCGTAATGCCCGCATAGAAGAATTCGGTCTATCGGCAACGCCTGCACAGGAAATCTCACGAATCCTTGTGTGTACACAACAGTTCAATTCATCTACACACACAGTCCATGGCCGTGCCAAATTGGACTAGTTTAAAAATATTCAACAGCCACCAAGATCTTGTATCATGACAAATAATCTGAACTAAATCTAATGGATTACTACAAACAAAGGCAAAGTGTAAGTGCAGACAGTTTGTCTGTGATGTACAGGATTTTCCACTTCTACTGTACGATATTTTTACAAAGATTGGGAGAGGGGAAGCTGGATTATAAAGAAATGCATATACAACACTGACGCTGTTTCCCATGCAAACACTGAGAAAAAGAAGAATGCATTTCCCTTTTCCAATGCCTGGATTTTCTTTGGGCTAATTTCACAACTTTTGCGTGGTTTGTAGTTGCAATAAACATTTTGCCTAAATCTAGCAACCATGATTAATGGTGACAGGAATGCACCCGCTGTATCAAACCCAGCTGCACAAAGGTACATCAGCTCAAAACAAGCTGCTATACTGCATGCTGGATGACTGTATGTTGCTGACCATTACAGTGTTACTCTAAAAAATTCACTAGATAGTAGCCTATAAAAATTAATCGATATCTTCTCAACTTAGTTTTGTTTGAGGTTATGTCATTATCAGTGCTTCCCCTGCCCCACCATATTCTATGGTCATGAGCTAAATAATTATTTTATCAAGATAATTAAAATAGTCTTGTCCCCTGAAGCATCGAGAAGCATTAATGTTTATATTACAAATGCAGTGTGATCATATGCGTTCCAGACACGCTCTAAATATGGTTTGAGAGAACAGATCACAATGTGTACTATACTTGTTACCCACGTACACGTGTAACCTGTTTACAATGATCGTGTCTATCTTAATGTAGTTAAACCAATGAGAAATACAATGCATTGTAGTAAAATCTTACTGTCATGATCTGCCATTGTGAAGTCTCCCTCGTATAATCCATCACTAAAGGCCATACCCCATACAGAGATGAGGTCATTCAGAGCTGGGACATTGGCGCCCCCTGTGTCCGGCATCCACCATTGCCTACAAAAGCAAATACAAGTCCATTCACACAGCCAATACATACATTACAAGGCTTCATATTTAAGATATGAACAGGCTCACATAAATGAAATGTAAATATGGCACATATTGTGGCAACTATAATAAGCAATTGAAAGTATGAGCTAATATAATTAATCATCTAATGTGTGAGGCTCTTTTCACAATCATGTCTTTCCATACAAATGCCAAGGAAATGTACAGTGGTTATGAAAATTCTACATACCCCTGTAAAAAATGGCAGGTTTTTGTGAAGTAAAAGAATGACACTAAGATAAATTACATAAGCTCTTTTTCCACCTTTAATGTGACATTGCAAAGTACACAAATATAGTGAAAAACAATCAGAGACTTTCAGGGCAAAAAAGAAAAATAGAAAACTTACAATAACCTAGTTGCATAAGCGTGCACACCCCAAACTAATACTTTGTTAAAACACCTTCTGATTTTATTACACCACTCAGTCTTTTTGAGTAAAAGTTTATCAGATGGTGCATCTTGATTTGCCAATATTTTCCCACTTTTCCTTTCAAAAACATTCTAGATCTGTCAAATTGTAAGGGCATCTCCTGCACACAGCCCACTTCAGGTCACCCCACAGATTTTTGGTTGGATTCTGGTCTGGGCTCTGGCTAGATCATTCAAAAACATTGATTTTCTTTTGGTTAAGCCAGTCCTTTGTTGATTTGGATGTATGCTTTTCATCTTCAGCTTACTAGCAGACACCTGAAGGTTTTGCACTAAAATCAACTGGGATTTGTAGCTATTCCTGATTCCCTCCACCTTGATAAAAGCCCCAGTCCTGGCTGAAGAAAAGCAGCCCTAAAGCATGATGCTGCCACCACCATGCTGCATTGTGGGTATGGTGTTCTTTTGGTGATGTGCTTTTTGTGCCAGACATACCTTTTGGAATTATGGAATTATCACAGCTTTTGGAATTGGTCTCATCAGACCACAACACATTTTTACACATTTTGGTTTGGGGTGATTTAGTTGGGCTTGGATGGTTTTTTTTTTCCTCTTCTAGTCACTCTACCCCATAGCCCAGACATATGAAGAATAAGAGGTTTTTCCCTAAATTTTTTCTGATTATTATCTGATTATATGATAATTTTTATACACTGTAATTATACATTGAGCGTGGAAAAAGTTCTGACATGATTTATCTTGGGTTTTTTTTTTCCATCACAAAAACCTGCCATGTTAACAGGGATGTGTAATTGCTGAAGAGCTCAGCCATTCTTTTTTAATCACTTTTCTTAGTCAAGGGCTTTGTAATATTTAGTGGTACATGAGATGTAACTGTCAAGTTAGTGCCAAGCAGAAATCTGCTGCTTCTCCCGCAAGTATGGAGTGGCATGATTGGAACCACAAACATACAATGACTTGAGAAAGAAAAATGTTGCTTGCCAATGCACAATAAGAAATTCTTATTTTGAGATCCCATTTTTCTTTTTTTAAGTTTAGTCATGGCCAATTCCCACCCATCAAGCAGCTCTCCCCTATCACATGATAGCTACCAACCAGGGAGGGCGAAGGCTATTACATGCTTCCTCCAAGGCATGTGAAGCCAGCTCAGCTAACCATATCTTTTCGAACTGCTGCTCATGCAACATCAGGGGGCGGCGTAACACACTGAGGAAAACGCTATCCACCCATTTCCACATGCATGAGCTCATAGAAGCCTATGATTGGCTAGTGTCGCTCTAACTGATATGGGAGAGAGAGTATGTAACCTCTCCCTCCCTGAGAGCATGGCAATTTTGTTCTCTTGGGCTCCCGGCTATGGCATCATCGAGATTCATACTCACAATCTCCTGGTGATAGGGTGAAACTGTTGTGCCACTTGGGAGCCAATCTCATTTTTCAAGTGAATTTGTCAATGTTTCAAGACAATCACTTTATTTCATCATTAACACATTCAGATATTTTCATTCTATTTTCTGTTCTAATGCATTTTCAGTAACCATCTTTCTGTTATAATTATTTCCCCACTACAGCATTGTTTCAGTACTGCTCTCATAGTAATTAAGTTTGCTATAGTAAAACTAATGTTATGTGGACACTTTTTTTTTTTTTTTTTTTTTTTTACACTGACTGAATCTTTACACCACTACAGATAATTGAATATTTATTAGTGGATCACTGAAGTGAGACATGGCAGGCATGAATACCTGGTGTTCTCATCGTAGAACTTCACTTTTCTCATAACTGAGGTGTTGTACCAATCACTGAAGATGATGAGTGACAGACCATTATCTATGTCCCTTCGCAGCTTGGTGATCTCCTCTGGGAAATACTCCTCCTCACTGTCCACCATCAACAGAGTCCCTGCATTTCCAACACAGGACACAAATCTTATTGAACTAATACAGTTCCTCAGTATTGCTGATTTGAGATTTTATAATGATTTAATCACAATCTAAAGTCTAATCTATACTCTTACCATATTGACTGGCATCAAAACATGTAATGGGTGAACCCAAAACTTCAACAAAGTATCCCATACTTCTGAGGTGCTGGTACATATCTCTAAAGTTGGTATGGATATGATCACCATTCCTACAGAAACAAACACAGATTTATTTTAAAAAGTGCTTTAAATTTACTTTATAATTTGCAGGCAATTACAGAAAATAGGATAACAATAAGAAATTTTACAGAATGAACTGGATACATAACGTGGGCAAATATACCAAGAATATTCAGGGAGTTTTCAGGTGATAAAACTAAAGAAATTGTTAAGTATAAGCAAATAACCAGTCGAGTGGGTCATTCTTCATGCGCAGGTTATCTCGGGGAAAATAGCCAGGTGGGTAGCGCAGGTTGTGATACTGGTCCCATAACACCCTCTTACTGCGAGGAGGGGTGGGCACGATCTTCACCTTCACCGGCAGCTTCACTGTGGAAGTCATTTCCCCTCCTACTGCTGACTACACACAAACAAATGGTCACACACTGTTAGACTGCTTTCCTGGAGATTTCAGAACGAATACTTTCTGCTAGGGAATAGCACAGACATTTTTTAATTTTACTCACATCATTCTCTGCGGGTGAGGCCACAGTGAGCATCACATGACCCTGAGCGATTCCCTCCCAGGATGCCGCTTTCTTGGCCACAGATATAGAGACGGCCAGGTAGCCAGCCCACGGCCACAGCACAGGTGAGTAAGACACAGCCACATCAATATGATCCCCATTCTGGGGCAGATAAGGCTGCCAGATGGGCTATTGAAGGAATGTACAGGTAGTTACTGAGAGGAACAAATGTTAAAATATAACGGAATAAACATATAAACTAGGGATGCCTCTTTTTTTCAGATGGAGTACAAGTAGTTTTAATACTCAATAATATAGATACTGATACTGAAATAAGTAACCTTAGAATTAAGCAATTAGGGGCACCATGGGAAATTTTATTTAGTGCTATTTATGTTGGTTGCTCTTGACTTGCATCAAGTAGATCTTGGTGAAAGGAAGCCTTTGTGTCTCAGTTCTCGCAGAACTGATGTGCTCTTATGTGCGACGATCGTGTGTGTGCACGATTCATGGCAATTTTTGTTCATTTTTAAGCACCATACTCGCTCATACAGCTCTGTGCTCTCAGGTCAGCCATGCTTGCACTCTCTATTTAAACAACATAATATGTTTTATCAGGTTACTTGTATTGTAGGATGATGCTGTAGTTCCTTAGTGTGACAGTGTACAGTAGGCTTACATGGTCACATGGTATTGGATGTAGGTCAGTATTGATGCATCCCTAATAAGGGCACATTCTTCATAAAACAGCAAAACAGTTCAAACTATCAACCCCCAGCATCAATTACTTACATATATACACACACACACATATACATTTTTTTTTTTTTTTACCTTGTCCACAATCCTGCCAGTCACACCCATGCCATTCAGGATGGTTACATTGACGATCGTTGGCATGCCGCCATAGTAGATGGGCTGGGAGCAGTAGGGCCACATATAGGGGCATTCTGTCAGGTCTATGTAGCTTGGACTGAGACTGAAACATGAAGCATTGGACAATGTTAGATAACTTGTCTTTACACGGCCATTTGTATCTTTGTTCACCTAAAAAGCTGGGATTAACCAGACTGTTGATGAATTAAGTTGGCTAGGTCATCTCAAGCAAACAGTAGCAGCAGTAGTAGTACAGTTATCTTAATTCTGCAAGGATCCATTGGTCGAGGTAGATTAAAACTTCATGTTAGAGTGTCTACCTAACACATACTGAAGACCCTGTTGATAGCACCTAAAACCTTTCTTGATTCCTAAAACTGATGTATTACTTGGTGTTACCTGGATTAATGCAATAACTCTGTCCTCCATTTTTCTCAGACGCTTGACCTACATAGCAACAGTGGCCAAGCATGGGCATGGCTTGTGTGTGTGTGTGTGTGTGTGTGTGTGTGTCTTACCTGGCTTGGGGTCTGTAGCTGTTGAGGATCTGGTAAGCTCGGAGCAGGTCCAGTTTGCCATGGCCCTGTTCAAACATGTTGACTCCAGGGAGCCTGCGAGCCGATGCAATCAGAGCCTGCTTCATACTGGCTGGGTTTACCAGCTCTCGATTCAACACCGTACTGAGGTAGAGAGAGTACGAAAGAAGAGAGATAACATGAGATACTAACAATCACTTACAAATATCAAAGAGATCAAGTTAAATTGCATTAATTTGACCAAAGTTATTATTGTTTAACAAGAGGAAAAGAAGGCCACGTGGGCAGGACGCAAGCACTGCTGAGAACCAGAAAATGAGAATAAAGACACTGACGGTGTAGTGTGAAAGACCCTCAGATTGCTGCAATCCAGTTCATATTAACTGACCTACATAAAAAAAAAAAAAGGCAGCATGACAGCAAGACAAAGAGTATCTGAAGCTTTCTCTCTAAGGGAGATGAGATTGATTCTTTTAATTCACTGCCTTTGTTTTTTTGTTAATCAACAGTGGCACAAAAGAAATGTTTGAATGACTCACTGGTCCCACAGGAGTGTGTGGGCACAAATGGGACATTCGTTCACATGAACAGAGACAAATTGTCTGCCTCTTGTTTAATTTTATCAGACTCTCTTTGCAGTGACTCTCTCAAGCACTGTTATACACTCTGCGCCTAAAATAAAAACTGTGTTCGGAGTTTGTTACAAATAAATAAATCAGTGGGAGTGTTTTAAAGGAAACACACAATACAGCTGCAGTCATGGTAGCCACAAACTTTTGTTTTAAAGTGTTTGGAAAGGACATCCTGTCAACGACTGTATGTCAAAAAAAAGAGAGCAATATATATATATATATATATATACAGAAACCAGAAGGCTGAGAAAAGACATAGCCTACTGGGTACAATGAAGAAAAAAAAAATCTATTGATATATATCAATATATATTTAAAATTTGATATATAAAATGCCAGACAGGACAGAGTACTAAAAATTAAACAGGATACAGGTCATCTGATGTGAACACTTTGGGTGGTTATATCCAGACATGACCATAATGCAAACTGGCTTTAAAGCAATACAAGATGACAACACAAAAGAAGAGCTACAGCCAGACATAATAATCCTTTAAAACTCAACTCAATCCTACTATCAGCTCAATGTTCTTTGACTATGAAAGGAGATTTCAGTTGAGGTGAAATCTTCCGTCTTATTTTGTTACCAGCTATTCATTAGAAATCCACCTAAGTAAAAGAAAATATTTTGGAAACCGTATGTTGATTCTACTATGTTGGCTCAAAAGAGAAAGACTAAGAGGGAAAGTATTTGTGTTGGCGTGTCTCACCTGGCAAGAAGAGTGACTGCGCCGGCCACCACAGGAGAGGCCACACTGGTGCCAGACAGAGAGCGGCAGCCCTCTTTCAGCCCAGAGCCACGAACTCCGGAGCCATATGTCACAATGTCAGGCTTCACCCTGCCATAGCCACCTGGCAACTCCTGAAAGACAGAAACAGAGATTACAACAGAGATTCATCCAAACCACTATCATAACTTGAGACATTATCACCATCACCATCCCAAGTCAATAACTCAGATATTTCAGAATTATTGTAAATCTGGTTCATATATTTAAACCATCGCAGTATGTGTCTGCATCAGAACCAAAAACAAAACATGCTTATCAATTTGTATACCAAAAAAAAACTATCAAAAGGTATCTCATTGGGAATAGATATATTCTATATAGGCTGATCATTAGGTTAGGGCACCAGGCTTCTTGCACCCAGGCAGAATTAAGAGACCTTTGAAGTGTGAGCAAACCTCAGGCTACATTCGATGTACCTTTCCTGAAGGTGAACAGGCTAAAACATCAGCTCCTCAATTCAGATGCTAAGTAGGATATTTCTGCCTTTCTAGGTCAGCACAAAGTCCTTAGGCATGCACCAACAAGCCCATGCATAAGCCTTCAGGTGATTTGGTGTTGCTTTGAAACAGGACGTACCCATGTTGTCATGCCCCGAGAGGAGAACCGGGCAATGTTGTCCTCAAAATCAATTCCTCCGACCCCAATCACATCCATTTGATCAGCAGGGTTATTTAGAGTACTGTGATGTTCACACATACACACGTTGTAAATAAATTATTACCAAAGGAAAAAAAAAATAAAGGCAAAATTTGAACAATTTGGTGCATAGTTTCATTAGCTTTGCCACTTACCCATAGAGAGGGCCATCATTCCCAATAGCAGACACCATGATAACCCCATTTGCAGTGAGCTCCCAAACCTGGGGTAAAGCCAGGAAAGAGTTACTGGTTGGACATTATTTCATACAATGGCAAACAGTGCGTGAATATATGAGTAACTAGATTTCATTCCCTGCAGTGTGTTGATGCGCTGTGACTGAAAATCAGTGGCTGCATTCCTGCTGAAAGCTCATGATGATCTGTTTACTGATTCAGGGTTAGGCTGCGAAGGTTAACTGATACCGGCTCAGATAAGCGTAGACCAAACATTGCAGTCAGGTTTAGAATTTTTAGAACTCTAAAAAGATACTGATGTTAGGCTCGTATTATTCTAAAGTTGCTTTCTCATACAGACCTTTACGCATTTCTCATATGCTCACATTTAATCCGTTTGAATCGAACCCTGGTGCATTTTACCCCCTCTGCGTGGTTTGTTTGGGCTAGTGAGAATCATGCTCAGATGTGGACCAAAACAACTGATCTGTGTCTGAACGAGGTGGTCTCGGTCTGGTTCCAAGCGAACTCCAGCATCATTCAATTGCAGCGAGAAATTGATTCAACACTGAATTAAGACAAAGTGAATCAAACATGGCATGTAAATGAGCTAAAGAACAGAGCTGTAGCTCTGCAGAAATGCAATGTGTTCTGGAAATTTGGAATTACAAACAAATGGTGTGATACACAAAACTAGTTATTTATATAATTTTCTAAGCACCAGCTTTGCATTCTCCATGCTTGGGTGATATTTGTGACCTTTTTTTTGGTTCCATTAATTATGTGCAGTGTGAAACCAAATCAAATGAAACAAAAGTATCAATTTTACACTGAGGTGCACAGTCATTTTGCGCAGACTAATAGGTGTGAATACACCCTGACGCTACCTGAAAAACCCTTACAAACAAATATGCAGGTGTACAAATCATAACATCAGAGATGACAAAAAGAGACACTAAGAGCACCTTATCCACAAATGGATGGTCCATGAAGTCTGGCCCACCAATGCTGAGGTTCAAGACATTGATCTTCTTCAGGATGGCATAGTTGAAGGCATCCAGGAACCAAGAAGTGTAGGACACCTGAGAGGAATATTATGAACTCTCACATTCATGTTTGTGATTATATCCTTTCTGTGCTCAGTTAAGAAAAGCTTTCAGCTTCATAATGATTATGTCACTCTGAGGACTCATTATATACAAACGTGAATGTGGACAGGGCTAAAATTAAACACCAATCCACCACTTTCATAACACATCCACAAG
This sequence comes from Pangasius sanitwongsei, assembly GCA_037576675.1. Classification (NCBI taxonomy): domain Eukaryota; kingdom Metazoa; phylum Chordata; class Actinopteri; order Siluriformes; family Pangasiidae; genus Pangasius; species Pangasius sanitwongsei. Next base: position 13,860,817 of record CM075008.1, read on the forward strand.
AGAACCACTCAATAATCTATTTGTAGACTAAGTAGTGAACATTCTAGGGTGCTGTAACAAATAGTTTTGCAGAATAAAGCTAGCAAGCATGGGTTAAACTAATGATGCAACAGCATCATTTGAACACCTTAAGCAAAAGGACCTATATGGTGTGCACATGTACCTGACTATTGGTGAAGACTCTGAAAATGTGCAACTCAGAGTCAGGAGCAAAGCCCTGACACTCCCTCATGCTGGCTATAACTCCAGCCACAAAGGTGCCATGGCCCAAACCTACAAACACAAATGTAATATTGTACACAGAGCAGACAATTTATGTGCACATGTAACATACTCACAGACATTCACTGAAACAATACTGCAATGTATTCTCTAGCCTGCTTTCCATAGCAAAAATCAATTACACTGGGGTTTTACCATCATCCAGTGTCTTCTCATTGGTCCAGTTGGTCCTCTCTTTAACATTCTTAAAATGTGGGTGCTTTTCACTAAGTCCAGTGTCAAATACAGCCACCTTCACTCCCGAGCCTACAAAGAAGCCAGGAATCATCATGAAATTGAATTCAGACCAGTATACAAAACATGCAATATCAAGGCATTTTTACTGATTTAGTTTACAACTTTTCCATTTAAGGGTTTACGTTTATGTAATTTATTTTACATCTTAATCTCCATTACACAACAAATAATAAAGTTTATCTAAATATCTTTCAATGGCTATCTTAACTGTGAACATCAGTATTCTTGTATTATTTTATACATTACAATTTTAAGAAAAAAAATTAACTGGATGTGATTACATCTTCCTTCCTTTCATCGTTTCTAAAATGTACCTCAGACTTGTTACTGAATGTGTTCTTGCTGCTCTACTGATGTGTGTCAGTGACTGAAAGCAGCCTAACAGACTGACTGTGTGATGCATTTAGCGGTATGTATCTATATTTTGTGTAAGTTTAGTGCTCCAGATATTTGTATCTGTATCCAGATTCACACTGGACATGTGTGTGATCTACCGCTATGCTCCCAGAAACACACACGCACACACAAAACCTTTTTTTTTTTAACTGGAAAAAATATGGCAAACAATATATAACAATAAATTAATTATAATGCCTGTATGATTTTCTGGTAAGATTTTCATTTAATAATGAAAAAAAAAACCCATGTGCAATGAATGTACTATATTCTAAATTAATTAAATTAGATTTCTGGAGGCTCAGCAGAGATATGCTGCCCTGTGCAGAGCTTGTGGCCTGCATTGCCTGTATGAAGTTTCAAAAAGGAAATGTTAAACTGAAACTGTATTTGCACAAGCCTCACACAAAGCCAGCACATTCACACTGAGGCACAGAGGGTCAAGAAGTCCCATGCCTGCTCAGAACGATGGCACCAAACAGCACAGACAGTTAAAGTAGCAGAGCAGAGCAAACTTCTCTGCCACTGATGAAAGCAAAAGACACGTCACTGCACTCAATCCACGGCCAGTGGACAGGTGGACACATGGAAGATCAAGGCCCTGAGAAATCCAAGGAGAAATCCACCGCTAAACAAGAATTGTCTGATGTATCCAACACTGATTACTTCACAATTTGCTAACTACATTTTCTCCTTTTCTCAAACAGAATGTCCTGCTAGATCCTAATCAGTCCTTAGTTCTCATGCTGCTGTGCATATCTTCCATATAGAAATATATTGCAAACAACTTTGTAGACAGTCTTCTTTGTCATGTGTCAAGAAAATACTGCAGTGTGGGAAATTTTAAATTTACATATGAATTCAATTAATATGTCGAATTTTGCTGTCAACAGTGAATCCATAGAGCCATACACAAAGAAATATTGGCACCAGCAACCAAATTGAGGCAAATATGCATCTTCCATGTTTTGCACCATCCAAAGAAACCCCAAAACACATACACACACATACGCACACACACACATACGCACACACACACATACGCACACACACACATACGCACACACACACTCACCTGTGTGGCCCATCTGCCAGAGCACATCAGCTTGCAGGATTTGGGCCACGTGGCGGGGGATGGCCCTGAGCAGGCGACGGCTCGAGTGGCGACCTGTGGCGTGCCAGAACCCCGAGCCCAGAGACAGACTAGTCCTCCTCAGTGGCCGAGACGACTGCCATGACTGCCACTTCTGTGTCCAGCGTGTGTCATTACAGGAGGAACTGCCATCACCTCCAGCTGAACACAGAGAAATGAATAAAGATACAGTAAATTGAGAGGAAATCGTGGTAGATTAGATACAATTTTCATCTGTTTCATGCAAATCTCAAGACCAAAGATGCTGTATTCAAATAGGTATTTTCAAAGTGCTCTTGAAAAACATATTTATATATATATTACACACACACACACACACACACACACAATGTTGCCACCGTACATCACCATAATGGATTTGAAATGAAGCAGTAGACTTTCAGCTTTAATTCAAGGGTTTTAATAAAAATACTGCATTAACCGTTTAGGAATTACAGCCATTTTTGGAGTCCCTCCATTTTCACAGGCTCAAAAGTAATCGGACAAACTAACAATTGTAAATATTAGTACTGGGATGCAAATCAGTGCAGTCAATGACTGCCTGAAGTCTTACGAAATTACGAAAACTGTGTCACTGTCCAAATATTTATGGACCCGACTGTACACACAGACAGATAGATAAACAGACAGACATAGACAGATAGATATTTGGTAATTACCTAATTAATTAATTACATTTATTCACAAATAGATCTTTTTACCTGATTTATCCACAAATACATCTATTTCTTCCATAACTGATCACTTTATCAGACCAACACACAGATGTACACTCACTGAGCACTTTAGGAACACTATAGTAATGCTGGGTAAGGCCTCCTTTTGCTCTCACAACAGCCTCAGTTTTTCATAGCATAGATTCCACGAGATTTTCAATACATTCCTTTGAGATTCTGGTCCATGTTGACATGATTGCATCATACAGTTCCTGCAGATTTTTCAGGTGAACTTTCATGCTGCAAATCTCCTGTTCTACCACATCCCAAAGGCGTTCTATTGGATTCGGATCCGGTGACTGAGAAGTCCACTGAAGAACACTGAACTCATTGTCATGTTCATGAAACCAGTTTGAGATGACTTTTGCTTTGTGACATGGTGCATTATCATGCTGGAAGTAGCCATAAGTAGATGGGTAAATTGTGGCCATGAAGGGATGCACAAGCTCAGCAACAATACTTGAATAGGCTGTGGCATTCAAGCGATGATTGATTGGTATTAACAGGCCCAAAGCATACCAAGGAAACATTCCCCACACCATTACACCACCTCCACCAGTCTGGACTGTTGATACAAGGTAGGTTATGAGCCTTTGCCCACTACAGCTTCAGCTTTCTGTTCTTGGCTGACAAAAGTGGAACCTGACGTGGTCTCCTGCTGTTGTAGCCCATCTGCCTCAAGGTTTGTCGTGTTGTGCATTCTGAGATGCTTTTCTGCTCACAACAATTGTTCAGAGTGGTTATCTGAGTTACTGTAGCCTTTCTGTCTGCTCCGACTCAGTCTGGCCATTCTCTGTTGACCTCTCTCATCAACAAGGCATTTTCGTCAGCAGGAATGCTGCTCAATGGATGTTTTATCTTTATTGCACCATTCTGAGTAAATTCTAGAGACTGTTGTGCATAAAAATCCCAGGAGATCAGCAGTTATAGAAATACTCAAACCAGCCCATCTGGCACCAACAATCATGCCACAGTCAAAATCACTGAGATCATATTTTTTTCCCCCATTCTGATGGTCGAACATTACCCAATGCTGCTGGCCCGTATCTGCATGAATTTATGCACTGCAGCGCTGCCACACAATCGGCTGATGTACAGTAGATGTACAGGTGTTCCTAATAAAGTGCGTGAGTATAGGTCAGAAAAACAAATGACAATCAATTTATTAAACAGTTAAAAGATCTGACTTAGAATTAAACATGACTGTAGAATTTTATAATCATTTTTATCAATTTTATAATAAACACAGCAGATTCACCATGTGTTACATGTCTGTAACCATGACTGCTTCATGTGTTCACTAAGCATTATAGCCAATTGAGAGATTATTATTAATCCTATTTTGAGGCACAATCTGAAGTTCATGCAAAATCAGTCATGGAGTGGTAAAGCTTTATTTATTTATTTATTTATTTATTTATTGCAGAGATCTAATCCAAAGATGGAGAGTAGGCATAATAAAATGACCTGCAATTCTAATCATTTCAAGAGGTACTGATGAGGATTTTTAGACATGCCCCAAGTCCTCCTCCACAGACTATAATTAGATTCATTTTGTACCCACACTGGCTCTCACAGCCAAGGCCCTAGTGAAGTTTAATGATAATTATTGCTATATATGTAAGGCTACACTGATTAGTTGTAGCCCTACTTATATGTCATTCAAACACCTACCATGTCTGACTAGCAGCCAATTAATACTTTCTTAGGCATGTTCCTACTGAACTTGTGCGAATGGCTGCTAGGTTTGATTAGAAAAGTGGGATGTGTGTGGGAGTACACTTCAGACTGATGGACTATGTAATGGGAAACCAGCCATGACATAATGCAGTTTTTCTGAGTCGAGTTCCCTGGACACAGATGTATTTTTACTCTTCATATCCAATGAATATCAAACTACACAGAGAATCCTACAATGTTCCTGTGACTTTTGCTGCATATGGTCTTTGGTGGGGAGGGAATCATACTTTTAAGGCCCTTGGCGCTATTCAAATCTATCTATGTCTCAAATGTGTCAAGTGATCATGTGTGACCAGGTTTGGGGCTAACACGGTTGCTAGGTTTGCTTGATAAAATTGTAGCCCAATAACACAACTTAAATGTAAACTTAAATGCTTTATGTATCTCATTCACAATTCAGTTAAGTGGCCACATGAGACTCTGACTACCTCTACAAGTGGTTTCAGTGATCAGAAAACAATATGCACTTGATTCACACCTGCACTTAGCGCTGTCCACTTATGATGAAAACCAGATATAGATGTTGATACCAGGTCTGCAGATTGACATGTCAGTCTGACTTGTGTTAGTCTGGGTGTGGGTTGGAGTGTGTGTGTGAAAGACATTCTTTCCATGCTCACTCCACTGGGGGTCTGTTTCCTCTCATTCAAACCAGACATAAATGATTGCTGGTCTCTCAGTCATCTGCTGCTTTCTCCCCCAGTGGGCAATAGTCCCCTTACAGAGTGCAATTTCGGTCACTGCATTTTGGTTCAAATGAACAACTGAGGCAAGTGTAAATTGGGTGTTTCTTTGTGTATAATAGTTTCATGAGCTAAAGATACCGTAATGACCAGAATTTACATACTGTTTTAAGTCATCTACATTATCAAGTTGCTTTCCAGTAAAATAAAAAAAGGAAGGAAAAAATGGCCTAATCTCACAGTTTAACCAAATGGGCATTATTGGCCATATCAATGTACATGATGTTACAACATCCTTGCACATCACACTGTATTCCTCCCTGCCATTACACTGCCCATTCACTTCAGATATAAACAGACAGCAAGCATGGTCGTAGTGTTTAGTCTGATAGGTGATATGGTGTGCTTCTGAAATGGGTAGAGTAATGGCTAAATGTAGATCTGAACGTACCGTTGAGCAGTTTGAGTGTGCGGAAGACCTTGCGCTGGGGGGTGACTCTCTTGATGTAGGGGTGGTCCTGCAGCGTAAGCAGACTGCTGTGTGCATCCTGTCGGATTTGCACCACCTCGAAGTCGCTGGGGTAGTCGCTGGCCGGGTTTTCACGTCGCACGATTCTCCAGTTCACTGCCTTGGCATTCTGCAGGGCACTGCTGATGAAGTGACTGCGTGCCTTTGCCGTGAAGTACCCATTAAATGCTACTATATACTCTGGAAAGGAAGAGAGAAAGTGTCTTAAATATAAATTTAAAGTCATTTGTGATTTCATCTGAATCACTTTACTGCAATATTGAATTATTGAGAGGAACATCCATTTGTTGTTAACTATGACTGCAGTAATCATTCCTTTTTGCTCACACAGAACACAAATCACTTCTGGATGCCATTTTTCCCCTGAAATGTAGTCTTTCACTACAGTAAGCTATTGAGAAGGATTAAAAGGTGATGCTGTAAACTACACAGTCAGTGAACACAAGGACTTTTGCTGGCTTGGGAGTAATTTATAAACTGCCTGTAGGTGCTTCTTATCTAAATTAGACTGGAGAGTACTGCTTTAAATAATTTCCACATGAGAGCAAAGCAAACCAAGATGTTACGCAAAACAGAACTCCTCCCCATCCAACTACAAGATAAATAACTTGTAATCAAAGCCATGCAACGGTCATGTGCATATCATTCAGTTTTAAAAAGTTTGGGTTTTTTTCCTCCAATTATCAATATTAGAGAATTTAATAATTTCAAATGATAAATTAGATGTTTCTTGCTATTATTTAATAGTAATCACAAGAGTTGCATGTCGGCAAAACAGAATATCATAATGTGCCTTCAGCTTATGTTTTTCTTTTCGCTCACCACTAGTGTTTTGGTTTTACAGGTAGTCACAGCATATGAAGAGAATTTAGGAAATGTCATTCTCAAAAAAAAAATCTTCTGGTAAAGATTTTGTCGTACTCTATAGGTTTCACACTACTTCAGTTTATCATCTCACTCTAAAACCAAACCTTAACTAAATGTTGGCCGAGTTTAAAAATGCATAACATAATGTTTAAAAGGACTCGTCAGAGATGCTACATTTCTGGGCTTTTAGTTCTTCCTAGCACAGGTAAAGACGGCATACATGTGATCATGTGACCTACTAATGAACAAGCACAACCTGCACAACCACACGCCCTACAACAAAAGCTTATAATAAAAGGTGAGTTTGTATTAAAAGGAGATGTGTGCAGTTCGCATGGAATCTTTAGTATGACAAACGGGTACATCGTGAAGACACTCCCAGCTCTGTGTTTTATTTAGAGTTCACTTATCCTGTGCCAATCTGTCACGGTCCTCCGACATTACTTAACAGACATGTCTGGAAATTCTATCCCACAGAAACCACAATAAGTGGATTTGATCTTTTTGTTTCCTTGCAAAGAGCAAACAGACTGGTAATAAATATTTCCTTTAATTTTCATCACCAGTTTAAATTTTTTTTTAAGTGGTCGATTAAAACATTGACAGATTTAGACTGGGTTATCATACTGTGAAATTTTCAAACCACCCATATTCACTGCATCATCAAGGCAAGCTCACTGTGGAATTCCCTGCAAGTCTGAAAGCTATTCAACAGACAGTTTATTTTTTCCAGATGCAGTTTTGCAAAAAACATCTCCATCTAAGAGGCATAGGGCCACCCTCATCAGAGTATCATGCTTATCTGTCTCACAGCAAAGGCCTGGTTTATACTTCTACATCCAGGTATTTGAGAGCATCTAAGGAATAGTTTGTAGGCAGATGAATAGATGTCTGCCATCATACCTGCATGAAACCCAAACGTGTGCACTAAGGAGCAGAAAATGAAAAACTAAATGAAAGCCTTGCAGTTCACTTCAGAGGGAAGAAGCAGCTCAATGCTACTTACTTCCACGTTCTCAAGCACTGACACTGCACTATTAGGTATTAAAGTCGACTGTACAGTTGGAGATTTTTCAGATTTGCTCAACAGAAAATGAAATTCAAAGATTAAAGGGTTGGAGATAAGACATTAAAAGAGATTATATAATGAACCCAATAGTTTAGCTGCCAGGTTTACTAACAGGAACCGAAACACTACGCTTATTTATATATGAAGCAGCTCGATGCCTCTCTTTCCCTTATCTCTCTGCACAGTTGCACTTTCCGGATGCTCATTATAGCTCTGCTTTGGAGCAATGCCAGGTTATCAAAACATTAAATCGTAATATTGACAATATTACTAACTAAACATTTGATAAAGCAATTCCAGGTATGCAAATGAACACACCACCCCACCTCAATCAATCAGCGTTCGCCTGAAGGCAGGGTGACGCACAGCACTGTATATATACACACACACACACACACACACACACACACACGACACGCTGTTAGGACTTTGGAGGTGTGCACGACAGCCTGTCAGTGCTCATCTGTGTGCCGTTACCCACAAACCCACTCTGTGCATCACAACTATGCAAATACGCAAACATGCTTCAACAGAGATGTGTAAATGAACCTTTACATGTGTAATATTTTCATCCCTATGTCACACTAAATGTGTAAATGATTCCGTGCTGCGAAACAAAGAGAATTTCATCCACGCTGGTACAAAGTGAGACACTTCTTGCTGTATCTCATAAGTGGTTTGTCTGAGTAGTTAAGTTTTAAAGTTTCATTAAGCTTTAATTACAGCTTCAATGTTTAAAATTTAAAACAGGGCCACATTCTCCCTCTACAAAGACCATGAGAGCTTAACTGCAGCAAAATATTAATAATTTCATGTCATACATTTAATTTTGGGTACACGTGAGGGTGGCAGTCCAAATATTTGAATATTGGTCAAAAAATGGGGGGGGGGGGGGGGGGGGTTACACAAAATTCTAATTCAATACAATATATTTTCAAGACAGCAAAAATAAGCAATGCCTGAATACGTGCCTTAGGTTTCCATTTTCAACTGATTAAAACATTCGAAATTGAATGACAGTGTTTGCATAGAGTTTGTGTTATCTATTCTCTTAGCAGCATATAATGAAACAAAAGCTGTGCATTAAAATGTAAAAAAAAAAAAAAAAAAAAAAAAAAAAAAAAAAAAAAAAAAACCGCGTAAGAAAAAAAAAAGGGGGGGGCCAGGAGGCGAAATGGGCAGCGGTTGGCGGGGTT
>CM075008.1:13900266-13934105 GCA_037576675.1 Pangasius sanitwongsei
TCTACACTTTGATCACATCTTGATTGTTTTATTTCAAATCCATTGTGGTGGTGTATAAAGGCAAAATCACCAAAACTGTGTCATTGTCCAAATACTTCTGGACCTGACTGTATATATTAAGCAAAAATCTGTATACAATTCTATACTTTTCCATACTATTCTAACAAAAACAGCCTGTTTATTTCTAATGAATAAAGAGTGCTTGAAAGATGATCATGTAGATCAATCTATTATGAACACACTTGGTACATGAAACCACACACAAAGTGCAACATGGACACTTTAAGTAATAACAATAAACAAACATGGAAGCATAGCTCTGTCACTACAGGATACTGAAATAAGCATTAACTGTGGCATATAAAAGGAATAAAACATTTTGAGATGTGCTGCTATAGGAAAATAATGAACAATGGGGTGATTTGATTCCACTATATACACCACAACATTTTGCCAACAATTTTTTTAAAATCAATTTAAGAATATCTGTTTATATTTGCAGTACATTTAATGTTGTGGAATGTGGCATCTCTTTTTTCTCTCTCTTACGTTAATCAGGCTAACAAAAAAAAAAAAAGAAAATCAAAAGCACAAAGTCGTCTTTCCTTAAGACTTTCCCATAGTGGACAACTGACTTACTGACTGTTACAAAGTGCTGACACTGGAGACTCCTTCCATAAATATTGAATGAATGTCTTCTTACAGAAAGCTTTACCATATCAATGATTATACATATTTTCTAACAGCCATGCTGTTATAGAAAATTAATCAACATCAGACAAATGAGAATGGAGAATTCAACAGTACTGTGCTGTAATTATAATATGTTATAATGCAGCTGTCATGATGCTGCTCACTTAGTCAGTTTAAATATGACTGCAAACACATGGAGCTGTTTTAAAAGCATACTTTGCTGCTACACATTGAATACTTAAGCAGCTTCTGCAGACATGGAGGAGACACTGTATAAATATGGATTAAGGGTGCATGGACTAATGATTGACAAGAATCCTGCCAGCAAGAAGGATAGATGAGATGGAAATGGAAACACTGGAAGAAAGTCAATGAATAAGGTGCTGTGGTAGTGAGCCATGGTACACTATATTACCTATTATGTACTTGACAATGCCACGAGCAGAGTATGACACATAATCCTGAGGTGTGAATGAGTTACAGTGTGTGTAGGTGGAACTGGATCATAGTGTACATAAAGGTTTGTATACCCAGGGAGCCCATTTCTTTGATGCATTACTCTCATATCTTTTCATTTGGGCTTGAGAACATCCCTGTATGTGTCTTAGCGTAATGTTACAGTCTACAGACCTGCAGATTGAGTCGATCTCGTGCATGTCCTCATCTTTTTGGCTGTTGACAGACAAGCTGTCCCCCAGGGCCAGAAGACACTGGGCAAAGCCCTTGTAGATGGAGCCGCACCTTCTAGCAGCAGCCACAGAGCTCAGGCTTGGCACCATCACTGCAAATCCAGACAAAGACTAATATTAGGCAGGACTTTGGACTTTTCCCCTGCTGCCTTTGTGTTTTATTGCCATCATGACTGTGAAGTAAAATACAAGAGATGAAAAAAATACAATTTGTTTCAGGGTTGTGTTCAGCTAAAAAAAAAAACCATACACCAAGAAATCATTATTAGAATTGCTACCAGAAGTATTTACCACTATACGCTGAAACAAGATGAAAACGTATTAGCGAAACATAATTGTTCAATATTCTCAAGTAATGGAAGTACAGTGCTTCATGTTGTGTAGAATAAAAATCTATATAAACTAGAAACAGTCTCCCTCACTTGTATAAAACAATTGTGGTTACCGGAGCACCACAGATTCATACACACCTATTAGAAGGAAAGAAACCAAAGAAGACGCAAAGTCTATGATAAAACAAATTTATACACAGTTATGTGAGGATATGCTGAAGGACACAGGAAACGAAAAGGAATCCAAAGATGTTATGTATGAAGAGCACAAGCTCTAGATAACCTGATCCACTTTTTTGCACGCTATCTTCTAAGTTTTTAAACCCCGGCAATTAACTGCCCGCTTCTACAGCTGTGTGTGGATATGCATTAATCACAAGTAAAACGATAGCGTGCTTGCATCCCTAAGAGACCTGCTTTGCTTCTTCTGTTCTTGAGTCTCTTCATTCTCATGGAGTTCTTCCTTCTGGATGAGACATACCTACTGATGGTCAGACCACAGAAGCAACAGCAGGCCTAACTGAGGATCTTAATTGGGACTGAGAGTGAATCACAGACATTCTCCTCTGTCCCCAGTGGGAATGCTTTATTAATATTTGATAGATAAAGCTTTCTTCCTCTTTCCCCATCTCTCTGCTACACCTGCCCCAAGTGCTGCAAACCTATTGATTGCTGGCAATGTTTTTGCAGCGAGATTATTGGTTTCACTGATCCCCATCAACATTTAATGACAACCTGGAGAGCAAGGAAGAGAAACCAAAGCATGGGACAGCAGTGCAAAGGAAAAGAAAACCACTTCACTACTTCAGTACTTCTGAATCTGTAAAGCACCAGGCCATAAAGACCGGGAAACAACGCAAGTAAAACAGACGCTTCAGTGCCTTATCCTCCTGCATTCAAGCTGATCAGAGGCACTATCTCTCTCAGGCCTACATAGTCTGCTTTCACATATAGAGTCACCAATCCACCTACAGGCATGTTTTTGGGAGGTTTGAGGAAACCAGAGAACCTGGAGAAACCCACAAGAGCACTCCACAGACAGTAACCTGAGCCCTGCATTGATCCAGGGACCCTGGAGCTGTGAGACAATGCCTGTGCTGTCCCATGTACATTCAAATCAACCAAATAACAAGCAACAACCAAGCAAACTAAGCAAGAAAAGAGTGAAATTGATAACATTCCTTCTATTTTGCTAGATTTTACTAATGTCTAACTGTATCTAATTAGCAATCTACATGTATGTTGTGTAGACCATCCAAGCAATACCGGTACTTTCTGCAGTCTCTTCCTTATGGGCGCCAAATGTAAAAAGCTGAATACTCTTCTCTCTCTGACTTTTTTGAACATTTGAGGCCATTCTGATACGTTTAGATAGCAACTCATGCCAAATAATAGTTTTAAGTTTCTGCGTAAATGTTAAATATAAATATGAAATATAAATGTAATTATAAATCTTAAATGTAAATGCAGAACTTAAATGTTTGGTTCATATGCTAATTGACCCCGCCCCCTAGGAGTGTGCATCACGGGGAAAGCGCCGGTATGGTTGCCAGGGTTACACCATACAGTGCTAGTTTTGGAAAAAAGTTGAGGATGTTAAAAGCTGGAGCTAACGCAGGATTTAAACCAAACCCTGGAAAACCAGTTTTCTTGCCACTAAAATTAAATATTCTTGAGGGATAGCATTTGTATATAAAATTCACCAGTGTATATATGCATCATTTCATATGAAATGGACAAGCGGTGTGTGCTCTTTACCATTGCATCCATCTATCTGCAGCGAAAGCGCAAGCAATTAGCTCAGTTTGACCTTAGCACGTTTAAAGCCACAGATCACGTACGTTCTACTGTCTTCACTCCCATTGGTAGTTGCTGCACCAAGTCTCTCCAAATTTGCATAAAGTTAAACTTTTCTCAGCATCGTTGCATCGATGGACACGCCCACATCTAGTCGCCAACAGCATATGTTTGTTGAAAATAGTTTGTTTTAATTCCTATTATTTGCTTTACAACAAGATCCTGGCGGCCGTGGACTGTTTTTAAATCAGCCCAAAAATGGCACCAGCTTTTAACAGCCTCAGCCTTGTCCCAAAACGAGCACTGTATGGTGTAACCCTGGCAACCCTACCGGTGCTGTCCCCATGAGACACACTCCTAGGGGGCGGGGTCAGTTAGCATATGAACCAAACATTTAAGTTCTGCATTTACATTTAAGATTTATATTTCATATTTATATTTATATTTCATATTTGTATTTAATATTTACACAGAAACTTAAAACTATTATTTGGCATGAGTCGCTATCTAAATGTATCAGAATGGCCTCAAATGTTCAAAAAAGTCAGAGAGAAAAGAGTACATTTGGCGCCCATACTCCTTTCAATTCAACCTGTTATATTGTTATTGATGTGTAATCTAATCAGTCTGCTAAATTCAGTGCTATCACCAGAGGATCAGTGCAAATGAGTCTGCTGTGTCAGGTAGAAGACCAGGACCTGTTTGAATCAGGACATTAATATTTAATCTGTGGTCGCATCGTGCTATCGACAGGAAGATGCTCTTGCACAAGAGGGAAGGAAAGGAAGAAAGAAAGAAAGTAAGAAAGAAAGAAAGAAATGGCCTAATACTGATAAATACATGTAGGATCATGTCCATGAATCATGAATGAGTGATTCTGTTCCCAAACAATGATATGTATTCATGACCTAGACCACTGAGAACACTGTCAGAGTGCATTACTAAAAGACAACAGACTAGAGTTCTATGCCACTTATTAGCTGATAATTATTATTTTGGAGTTTCACACACCTCAACACATGCAGTCATTTATTCCACATCTAAATATAGCAAAATTGTTTCACACTGTACTTCACGAAGCACTTTTTCAGGCGTTAAACCAGAACAGTCATAATAGCCAGTGCAGGGAACTTGGATCCAGAAGAGATTCTTGAGCCCTCAATGACATTTAGAGTTCAGATAAAAGTGCTGTATCAGTACTGGCTGGCTGGAGAGTGTGTTTCCTGTATCGACCAGTCCAGTCCTCAATAATGAACTGCCCCATGGTCCAGGGCAAATAGCCACCGGCCAGTCAGATACAGCCGGGAGGGAAGAATGGCTTAGGAAAAATTCTGCACTCAGTGGTCAGCAGTGCTTTCTTCCACTCCCCCACTTTCAGTTCTTGCCAATCTGCATAAGCAATAGCTATATTAAGTTAATAAATGATACGTTGATGTCCACATGCAAAGAAAGCACAGTATTTCAGGGGAATCATCTGTAGAAACTGTAGACACTAATTACGCAAACATAGCACTTCAAAAAATGAGTTTCAGAATATTGCGGAAGCAATTAAGATCTCATATCACTTCATTTTTATAGGCTGTAGTTTGAATCTTTTAAGAGCTGTTAATGTACAAAGCAATGTTTGGAGCAATAACAAAGAAAAACTTCATAAGCTATCCCACTATTCAATAATCAATAAAATACAACAGATTAATTTGTTATACCCAGACCATTTAAAGTGGCTGTTTTCACACAGCACTGCTCCATCTGCTACTCTACACCCCAGCAAGCCTGAGCAATGATGGAGGGAGAGTCATCCCCACATCCACATGACCCATCTCCTATTCATGAGAAAGGAATAAATGTGTTTCAGCCAGAACATTGGTAAGCAGGTAGGTCTGCTGCTGACATGCTGATGTCTGCTGCACATGACTCTCCTCAAAAAAGACCCTTCAAGATAAATGCATTTTTTTCTCATGAGTCACTATCAGAAGGATGTATGCTGTATGCTTTAAAGCAAAAGTTCCCAAGTCTGGCACCCCTATCCTGCATGCTTTAGTGTTTTCCCTCTTCTAACACGTCGGATTCAACTAATCCACTACTTAACAGCCCTTCCTGAGTCGAACTGGGGGTGGTGAGCAGTGAAAACACTCAAATGTGCAGGATAGCGAGTACCAGGTTTGGGAATCTGCTTTAAAATAATCAGGCAGTCATTCTCAAACTTGATTTCTAAATGGTTTACTCTTCTGGGATGGCTGATTCTGAGTATATAGATTTGAGTACATTTGTTACCAAAGTGATATATTCACATTTTCCATTTACTGTCTCAAGACTTCAGTTAAAAAAATTGATTTGAGAAGTATTATGCATTAGCTCAGTTTGTTATGTCCCAAAACAGGCTTAAATGCTTGAACCTGGCAGTCTGTTATGCAGTTTTTAGAGGATGAGGTTGTAAATAAACTTTTAGCTACAGGATATGCATGCTAAGCTAGCCAGGTGGGTGGGAACGGCATTGTAAAATGACATGGGGCTGTTTTAATTATCATATTTTTGTATATTGTCAGGTATCATTCTTCACAGAAGTAATGCTCCCAAGCATTCAACATATGTTTTTAATGGTTTAAAATTAAACCTTTAGGGATATTTTATAATGGTTTAAAATTAAACCTTTAGGGCTAAAGGTTTGTGGACACCTGACCATCACAACATGTGCTTTTTGAACATCCTAACCTTCACTTTTTTGGAAAGGCTTTCCACCAGATTTTGGAGCATGGTAGTGGGAATTTCTGCCCATTCAGCCACAAGAGCATTAATGAGGTCAGGCACTGATATAGGGCGAGAAAGCCTGTTGGTGCAGTCTGAATTCCAGCTCATCCCAAATGTGTTCAGTGGCATTGGGGTCAGGGCTCTGTGCAGGCCACTCAAGTTCTTCCACACCAACCTTGGCAAACCATGTTTTTATGGACCTTGCTTTGTGCACAGGGCCACTGTCATGCTGGAACAGGTTTGGGCCCCTTAGTTCCAATGAAGAGAAACTGTATTGCTACAGTATACAAACACATCCTATACAACTGTTTGCTTCTAACTTTGTGGCAACAGTTTGGGGAAGGTCAAAAACTTTTGGCCATATAGTGTACATACATACAGAAGCTTCTCAGAATGTACTGTATCTGACCTGTGTGAGATTTTCATAAGACGCTGTTTCTTAGGCTTCCTAAGACAAGGATGAGGAATGAGGATTAAAACAGCAAAACCAGAAGTCGTTGTGCAGAAGCAATATGAAATGTTCAGCTCATGTCAAAACAATCTCAAAATTGATGTCAGGAATTATCTGTCTTCACAGAGGAGCATAAAAGAGTAATTTGCTTTATTCTATTCTTATTGTTGACTGAAACATAACAGAAAAATGTGTGAATGAAACTCATAAGGCACTAATTAGAAAAGTGCTCTTCCCAAGTTTCATCTAATTAGAATAATTATAATCACAGCAGATGGCATACTACAATTGATTAATTGTGAGATAACTACGATTCTAACTGTATACTATATATGGCTAAACCTCTCTAAAATCACTGCCTTTGAGAGAAGAAGGATTTAACAGACAATGTCAGAGAGTGATAGTGTTAATACCACATGCAGTGTAAGATAATGCAGGGAAGCAGAGGATCTTATCAAGACATTAGTCCATTACCCGCTGGGATAAGAGCTCTTTCTAAACCACGGGAGGAACTCTGGGGAGAGGCTTCATTAGTCAACTTATCACTGAGATATATTTAACAGTGCACCACTGGCACACAAATCAGAAATTCGCTGCAGTCACAGGTATAAATGTCTTCTTAGCTTAGTATAGACTCTGTGTATAAGTGGTTGGGATTGGGTGTTGGGCACTTTGATGATGGTGTGTGTATGTGTGTGTATTCAGTGTACAGTGAGAGACTCTCCAGTTCCCAGAGGAACATTTGCTTTTGTCTCGTGCTCTGGAACTTCCACATATTATTTTAATGGGACCTTTTTAAAGGTAAATGTCACAAGGTATCTGCGGACGCAAGGGAGCCTAGTTAGAGACAAAAGTTAGCCTTCTCAAATAAAAATAAACATATTTTAGTTTATTTGCACACAGTAAACAGTGCTCATAAATGAAAGTATAAATGAGGAACATTCTGGAGTTAGGTGGCATTCAGAAAGCATTGGCAGTACACATTGATGTGATGAATGAAAGCAAAAGAAAGAATCTCTGACACTCTCTGAACAGACTGTCACTGTCGTGTTCAAAGAGAACTGCTATGGATCTTTAGCAGCACTATGGTAACTTTACTGTGGTAACTATGGTGCTCTCTTGCGTAGCATCGTTAAGGACAACGCAGTAGTGAAGCTAGCGTCAGCCATAGCGTGCGAGAGGCAGACAGCGAACCTAATTCCCCTAGGAAAGCCTCTGAAGTGGGATCTCCAGCAGCTCAGCATTGCACAAAACAATACCTGATAATTAACTCTGCTAGCAAACTCTGCTTTCCAAATGATTTGGTTAACCTCTATGGGTTTTCCATTCACACCTCTGCTCCCAGCATGCTGAATGAGGGAGGGAGGTAAAGTGCATGTGCAGACTTTATTATTACACAAAAGAATATCTCTGAATAACAGGAACTTCTTCAGTAACTTTGGTTCTATTTTCCAGCCAATAGCAGCCCATGGCTGTGAAAACAAACAAGACAGTGATTAATTTGTATTTGGTTCCAAAATGCACACATAATTGGTCATAATACAACCTCCAACATGGACTACCTATTTTTCAAAGTGAGCTTATAAGCATGTTTTTTCCACGCATGGTTAATTTGCAACTCACCATGTGAGGGGCCAGGTTTGGGGATATTTATTATGGTGAGGAAGTCAGTATTTTAAGTGACTGCTTGCTCAATCTTGAACATTTAAATTTGTGTTTTCAAGTTAATTCAATTTTTACTCGAAGGTTTCTTCTAGGGTGCATGAGCGGTGCAACAGGAAAAATGTTTGCTCTATCATCAGGAGATTGTGAGCTCGAATCCTGACGATGCTGCTGCCATCCATGGATCTAAGGGAGCATATCTGGCTGTGGGCTCCTGGTAGGAGGGATGGAATACACTAGCCAACTGTGGGTGTCTGTGAGCTCATGTATTCAAGACTCTGTGATTCAACATAAGCAGCAGTTCGAAAATATGTGGCGGCTGGCTTCACGTGTCTCAGAGGAAGCACATGTTAGTCTTCACCTTCCCTGGTTGGTCAGTATCATATGATAGGGGAGAGCTGGATTGTGGGTGGGAATTAATAGGTGACCAATTAGGGGAGAAAACTGAGAAAAAAAAATCTGCCACAACTTTGTTGCTGACTGTCTTTGGCGGCAATGGCACTAAATCAGCCTCGTCACTTTAGACTTTCAAAGACCACCAATCTCAACTCCCGACCAAAGAATTCTTTTACAATGTCCAGTTTTTGTCTGCGACAGCAAAATCAGGTCAAAAATTGTACAGTGTTACAAAGTTTAGTTAGAACCACTGACAAGCAAGCAGTGGGAACCACACAACAGGTTTTTGGTTATGCAGGTCCTCCAAATAAGAAACAGCAATTGGTTTATAGGAGACTTGGGGTTAAAATGCATCACCTCCTTTTGCACTCAGCTTGTGCAGACAGATCAGGTATCCAAAAGTTGCTTTATGAAATGGTGCACTACACCATTTTCATTCTTAATGTCTCCCCAGAAAAGAACCAATTAACTATTTTTGTGTGAAATGCTCTACGACTTTTATCTGTTACTCACTTGAGGCAAGCCAATGCAGTGTTTTGGTGAGAAAGAAGTGATACAGAAAATAGTGATAAGAGAAAAGTCTGGGAAATATTGTTAAATATAATGCATATAGTCTGTTTGAGTATACAAAACAGCAGATCCAAATTTAGATTTACACACAATTTACAGCAAAGGAACAACCTGATGTTGGGCTGAGACCGAGAGAGAGAAAGAGTATGTGTGGCACAGAGAGGGCACGGCAGGTCCGCAACTATCCAGTAGCCCTGGTTTAAAAATAGTCAGAGGAACAATGCAGCGTTATGAGGAGCTTTTCAGACATAGGAGCAGAAATGTTCCACAACCTTCACATCAATAGGCTTTTTCCAAACATCATTCAAACAGCTCTGCCACTGAATGCCTGCTTTCTCAGCATTCTCCTAGCTGTGCTCCACATTTTGTTCTTCATGAGAGACACAATACCGCTGTTGAATCAGGATATAGAAAACAAAATAATTGTGTTCTCTGCAACCACTTGGGATTGGCATATAAAACAGACAATAGCAGAAAACCAATTAGGCTACTAAAGCGCATTATAAAATGCCCTTGTAATGAGTAGGCTGGAGAATAGTGGGGATAATAAAAAAAATCAATATTCTAAAAAAAGAAAAAAAAAGGGGAAAATGAATTGCAGATGGCATGTTTTTTATGTAAGAAATCCAAAACCCGTGTTTTGAGTAGTCACCTTGATCCTTCACACTAGAATTTTTTAAAAACCTGCATTGTTGTGGAATTAAATCTAAAACTATTATACACAATCAAAGGTAGTCAGCTCTAGAATTATTGGAACAGTCAGTAAAGATTCATATATTGATATGAATTGTCTCATTCTAAGGACAGATGGCTGAAAAAGAAAAAAAACAAAAACAATTTGGCATGACAAGCAGACTCGGCCCTCCTATGTGGGTCCAAAACTGCTAAAATTAATATAATGTGTTTCATTAAAATGACCACTATAGAATTCAGTATGTAAGTACATCTGTGTTAAGGCAAAGCATGAAAGACTACCCAAGAGCAGGTATCATCATTGTGGGGGTCTGGGATTACCAGTGGAGTGAGGAGAGAATGGGAGTTTTCAACAGTTGTTTCACTGGGCGTATCTGGATAGTTTCTGGATTAGCTTCTTAAAACAGTTTTTCTTAGAAGCCTTTCTGATAAGGAAACACTTTGTTGTTAAAATAATATAAATTGTTGTTAAAAAATTGTTGATAATGAGTGACTGGTTACATCTGTGTGTGGTGAATAAAGTGCATTTATACACTGTTCATTTTGCAGTGAAAACAGTGAGAGAGGCAACACCAGGAGTGCTGTCAGTGACCTTGACTGTGAACAGACTGATGACAATGGAAACATTTTGTGTGTTTTTTGTTTTGATTTCTTTTTAGTAGTCATTTCAGTCTGCTAATTGTAGCAGTGAAAAGCACTTAAGAAAAAAAAGTAATGACAAAAGGCAGCTTTGCTCTCTCCGCAGCCTACCCTATGAGTGATGAGCTTTGTTGGACTGATACTGTAGGTGTGCTGTTGCACAGGCTGTAGGACCAAAACTAGATATAACAAATGCAGATGGTGAATGAAAGCTGAGAAACCTACAGTTCTCAGCTGTGTTTAGAACTGAAGAGTCTCGAATGCCTCAATCCAAAATTGAAATTTCAAAATTTAAACATTACATTCCTACACATTCTTCCTCTCTCTAACTGACAAAGAAATATATGCATACATAGGAATAATCACAGATTAAAACAAAGCGTCCCCTGACAAAAGTGCTGGTTAAAGCCACATTATGGCAATTCTCTGTCCTCCAAATAAATGAGCTTTAGGAGAGGATCGATGCTGCTCTATATCCAGTCCTGTGATGGAGAATAAATGCGAAGCTCATTGGACTGGACACTCGCACTGGAGCCAGCTCCTGCTCTAATGAGTTTTTATTGACTCGAGCACCGAAGTGCCCAGCTTTAACTTATTAGAGCTAGCACGTGTTTCCAGGTGTAGAGACTGATTTACTTCAGATGGTCTGTGAGTGAACAGAGCCTAGTGATACCATCAACTTGGGTTGGGACAAAGTCTAAAACCAGACTCTTCTTCCTTATGGCTCAGTAAATGCAGTCAGTTCAAGAGCTAGCTGCTTGTATTGTGTGCAGCCTCACTGTATGTCTATTTGCATAGAAGTGTCTTCCAAGAGAAGAGAATAAATGTAAATGTAAACTGTCCTCTCACCGTCTGCAGAGTGCTGCATCATTTTCTTCTACATCAAGTACACTAGTGTAACAGTCTTGCAGTACTTTAATCGTCATCTATACTGCACTGCATTCTTCATTGCATTGAACGTCACACTGCTGTGTTTATCCCCCTCTTTCTTCCAAACTAGTTTTCTAGGTTCTGTCCTCTCATGTTCTTAAAATAAATGCCCACCAGTTTCTCTGGCCTGTTTTTTCAGTACGTTTACTTGCTCTGAGTTTTATCAAGTGTGAAAATATTCCTGAAGAGTCTAGACTATATTTCTTCTAGACATTGAGATAAATAATGAGTGACTTTGACTTAAATTAATAGATCAGTGTTTGGTAAGGTAATGCTGCGTGCTTCCAAGGGTCTGAAAGTTACAATGGAGTTGTCTCTCCTCAGCTGTGTGAAGGTATAAACTGTCAAGTAAGCAGTCAGTCAAGAGTGGTCAATATGTATCTGTTTTATATCACATGCAATCTTTATCTAATAATAATAATAATAATAATAATAATAATAATAATAATAATGAAGGCATATGAGCAATACATTTTGTTTATATAGCAGATAATGTCAGTGTACTTTACTGATGTAATGAAGTATTAAAAAGTACTCTGCGCTGAACAATACTCTAATGTACACTAATGTCTGTCTGTTTCTCCCCATCTTTCTTTTTGTCTATTCACAAATCTATTTCAGTGGTTTCTTTTCATTCATATGCATTTTGTTCAAACCTCTGCACAGAGCACATAAATACATCATAAATTACTAAAATACTGTATGTACTGACATATTTACTAAGATGAGTGGTTTTTGGTATATAAAATCATTATCAATTCATAACAGCTTCATGACAGCTAACGTAAAATTTCCTTTCATGGTTTTAAAACTGAAAGGCATGTTTTATATTAATGGGCTAGAAAATATTTCCTTTTAGTTCAGCCTTACACATCATCAGCTGCCCAGACATTTTTAGCCTGGCTTTTATTTGCAAGAGTTCAGTAAGTACATGATGGCAGCCACATTTAACTTTACATAGATCCTGCATGCTAGAAGACTTCCTTCAAATCTGTAGCCTATACAACACTGGCCACCTGAGAAATGCTAAAGTGACCTTGGACGTCCAATTACAAAATGCTATTGTTCTCTGCGCACTAAAAAAGTGCTATTCAGCTAAGCTTAAATGCTGTGGAAGCTGTGTGAAGCTCTCTCTCTCATAAAACCACACAAACAGTAGCCACAAAACAAAAGCCACCGAACTATCTCAAAATTCATTAGAACTTGGAGGACACAGGTTCCTGAGACTCTCTGACAAAATGGTGATGGACATTCATCCTGTGGAAAATGAAGACTGCATCATGTGTTTAAGGCTCTCGCCACACAGCAAGCCGCTAAAAGCTGTGAGAGGGAAATTACTTTGACAAATCTGGTGTGCAGTTACAGGGAACAACTTACTGATGATGCAGATGTACATGTTACATTTGTCTATCAGCTCTCACATCTCTGATTACAGCATATGTATTCTTGAGCAGTTTGTTTCATACATGTATCTGGAAATATCTCTGAAGCTGTTTCTGTCAACCTGAGGATCTGTATTTGGTATGGTAATGACACTGTCATAACAAATTAATTGTTAGCAATGTTGATAACGTCGAGTTAGTTACATTTCATTTCTGGAGGGCCATAGCACAGTTTATTCTCTTCCTACCTGATTAATTCATGGGATAATTATCAAATCCTTCGAGTTAGCTCAGGTGTAGCAGAGAAAGCTATAAACTGGCAAGGATGCGTGACCTACAGAATTTGAATCTATTACAAATTTGAAGCTCAGTCATGGTGACTTGAGACACAAAACCATGATATTAATCCACTCATACTGTATGTAGTTAAGCAGAGAGGATAATTCTATGCAATTTATATGTTTTCCTTCTGCAATCAGGATTATCTGTCTGTTCTGTTCATAAATAAAATGATAAAATGATACTACAACAAAAAATCTGATATAATGCACATACAAAACAGGAGAATTGATTATCCTGCTATATATTTTTTTTCTCCTTTTAGTACCATTCTGCAGAGCTCTAAAGCAAGAAAGAGAAGATGATCTTGAGAATGAAATTAAGTCTTTTCAGTTCAAAATCTGTAGCAAAATACTGAAGAAAAATGCCCAAACCTAATACGATCGTTGGGCTGTTTGTTTTTTTCTTTTTCCCTGATGAGCATAAACACTTTACTTACTTATATGGAGATCTAATGAATGAAGTAAATATCCAATGGGAATAAATGGATTAACGTGCAAACGTGTGGAAACAGCACAAAACAGTACAGTAACTACTAAAACAGGACAATAGGCACAGTAAGAGTGCAGCACCGACCAGTACACAGTTCTAGTGTGGAAGTGTCAGATATTATAGGTAGTGCAAAGGAATAACAATATAATATGAATGTAATGTAAACATAACATTCTATGACAGAATTCAGCAGATAAGCTTATATCATATATGGACATAGCAGTTATTGGGGTAGCAGCCAGGTAAAGAGTATAGCAGTTATATATAAGAAATATATATATATATATATATATATATATATATATATAATTTAAATTCTAAAGGAAGTGGGATGGTGTTCAGTTGAGTATGTTGAGAGTGTGTTGTGTGTGTGCGTGTACACTTTTGTGTTGTCAGTCCAGTCTCTGAGTATTGAGGAATCTGATGGCTTGGGAGAAGAAACATACATAGTCTGGCTGTGAGGGCCCAAATGCATCACTACCTTTTGCCAGACTTTTTTGTGTGAGGGTTTGTGTGAGAGGGGTGTGTGGGGTCATCCACAATGCTGGTGGCTTTGCGGATGCAGAGTGTTTTGTAAATGTCTATGATGGAGGGAGGAGAGACCCCGATGATCTTCTCAGCTGTCCTCACTATCCGCTTCAGGGTCTTGTGATACGAGACGGTGCAATTTCCAAACCAGGCAGTGATGCAGCTCCTCAGGATGCTCTGTAGAATGATGTGAGGATGGGGGGTGGGAAATGGGATCTTCGCAGAAAGAAGAGATGCTGATGGGCTTTCTTGGTTATGGAGCTGGTGCTGAAGGACCAGGAGAGGTTCTCTGCCAGGTGAACACCAAAGAATTTGGTGCTCTTGACGATCTCCACAGAGGAGCCGTCGATATTCAGCAGAGAGTGGTCACTCCGTGCTCTCCTGAAGTCAACAAACATCTCTTTTATTTTGTCCACTTTCAGAGACAGGTTCTTGGCTCTGCACCAGTCTATTAGCCACTACACCTCCTCTCTGTATGCTGACTCATCGTTCTTGCTGATGAGACCCACCACGATCGTGTTATCAGCGAACTTGATGATGTGATTCAAGCTGTGCATTGCTACACACTCGTGAGTCAGCATAGTGAACAGCAGTGGACTGACCACACAGCCCTTGGGGGCTCCAGTGCTCAGTGTGGTGGTGTTGGAGATGCTGCTCCCAATCCGAACTGACTGAGGTCTCCCAGTCAGGAATTCCAGAATCCAGTTGCAGAGGGAGGTGCTCAGGCCCAGCAGGTTCAGCTTTTCAATCAAGTGCTGAAGAATGATTGTGTTGAACTGAAGCCTGTGAACAGCATTTGAATGTAAGTGTCATTTTTGTCCAGGTGGGTGAGGGCCAGATGGAGGGTGGTGGCGATGGTGTCATCTGTTGAGCGGTTGGGAGGATACATGAATTGCAGGGGGTCCAGTGAGGGGGCAGCAGGGTCTTCATGTGCCTGAGGGTGAGCCTCTCGAAGCATTTCATGATGATGGGTGTGAGTGCAACGGGGCAGTAGTCATTGAGGCAGGACACTGAAGACTTCTTTGGCACAGGGATGGTGGTGGTGGCCTTGAAGCACGTTGGAACGACAGTGCTGCTCAGTGAGATGTTGAAGATGTCAGTGAGAACATCTGCAAGCTGGTCTGCACATCCTCTGAGCACTCCAGCAGCCTTCCTTGGGTTGTCTCTATGTAGAGTTTTCCTTCAGCCACCATCATTTCTGTTTGAAGCTATAGTATATTTTGCCATTTACGTTTTAGCTTATATCTGTATTAAATGCTTTTCACTTCATTGTCCACACGTGAACAGAACAGAGTAAGGTCATGAAGCCCATGTGTAGCGTTTAGGAGTGTTGCAGATTGGGGATCGGTCAACTTGCTTTAAAGCTTTTATAAACATGGTTACAAATGTTTAAAAAAATTTATACTGTTACTTACAAATTTACAAACGTTACATTTATATACATTTATATGAAATTTATATCCTTAACTACAATTTAGTTGTTGTTTAAACACCACAAAGTTTTCATTTTCCTGTGTGTGTATCAGACAGTAGTGATTGGCAGTGGCGTTTCCCTGGCAACATAAACAACTTGACAACAATTGTGGGAAAAGAGAGTAAGAATGACAATGCATCATGTTTTTGCATTTATTTTAGTTTTACATATATTTATATTTTTTAATATTAATATTTATAATAATTCATCTCATAAGTCAAACACACTGCGAGGGAAGTAGGAGTGTATTTTGTAGATTTCTGTGGGTATTTGGTAATGTGAGCTTCATTGCTGCTGTCTTTTTTCAACTGGTTTAAAAAGCTACAATGATGACCTAAGCATTGTACTGTAAACACCACTGTGTCAGGTCAACGCAGTCAGAACTCACTTTCCCAGAACACAGTGTGGCCTACAAACATAGCTGCCCTGGATTACACTTCCCAAGATGCATACACCTTATCACCTGACTTCTACTCCATGCATACCTGTCACTGATCACCACTGGCACTATATGTTGGACTTTCACACACACAATCACTGTGAAGTAAACGCTCAGTTTGTTTAGTGCATGTGACTTTACCAAGTCTTCTATTTCTGTGATCACTGTTCTTTTTTTTCCTTTACTTTTGCTGGCTTCCTGGTTTTCGTGTTTTGCCTTAGCTCTGTTTACTCTGTATGCTCATCGCTTGACCTAAGCCTGTTTTTGACCTTGATCTTGCCTAAGTTTTTGGATTTGTCTGCCTGCCTTTCATTAAAACAATGCTTAACTGCAGCTGCATCCGTCTCAGCCTCCTATCTCATGACAGATAACTTTGCTGACAACATTGATGCAGCAGGAGAGCCTGATTGGCAGCAGGCTCTCACAGCCCATGGACAACTGATACAGTGGTGTGGGAGCAAGGGGGTGAGCCAACCGCCTTGTACGAGCAGTTCATGGAACTGTTTCGATGTATATTTGATCACTCACCTGAGGGTAAGGAGGCGGGGGAGCTGCTCCTGACCATAGCCCAAGGTTCCCAAGGTTTGGGTAGTGGAATTCGCCCTCGAGTTTCGCATGATTGCAGCTGGCAGCAGATGGAATGACAAAGCCCTGAATTTCACCGAGGTCTGAACCTGTAAGTTCTCACAGAGATGGCCTGCCGAAATGAACAACTCTTGCTCGACTCCCTCATTGACCTTGCCATCCACCTAGACCACCTACTCTAGTCGTCGTGCCCTCTCATGGAGCAAGCACCCCCTCTGAACCCATGCAAGTGGAGCACACCAAGCTCAGCGAGGGAGAGAGGGAGAAATAATGCCGTGAGCACCTACTGCGGCAGCCCCGACCACTTTTCTTGCGAGTCGGGGCGCTCCATCAGGAGCAGATCTCATTCCTGGTCACAGTCACATCTATGTACCCCATAATCCTGGGCTTCCCATGGATGCAACTCCATGATTCCCAAAACCCCTGGTTTTGCTTTTATATCCATTGCAATATCCTGATCTACTCCCCCTCCTACGAAACTCGTGTTCTTGATAGTCCAGTGCCAGCATCATCTGTACATCAAAGATGAAAAGTGCGAGTTCCACCAGTGCACCATCTCGTTCCTGGGCTACAACATCAGTCCAGATGGAGTCTCCATGGACCAGGCCAAGGTGGCAGCCATCGCAAACTGGCCAACCCCCAAGACGTTCAAGGACTTGCAGTGAATCCTCAGCTTTGCCAGTTTCTACCAGCGTTTTATCCGGGGCTTCAGCTCCATAGCACATACCCTGAGTTTGCTCCTCAGGAAGGGGCCTAAGCGCCTGGCCTGGAACCCTGCAGCCAAGAAGGCCTTCGACCAGCTCAAAGCCACGTTTACAACAGCTCCCATATTCAAACACCCTGACACTTTGTGACCCTTCCTCGTTGAAGTAGATGCTTCTGAGACAGGGGTAGGAGCCGTCCTGTCTCAACGGTTTGAGAAGAAGCCTAAACTAAATCCCGTGACTTTCTTCTCTAAGAAGTTATACCCGGCCAAACAGAATTATGACATCGGAAACAGGGAGCTGCTGGCCTTGAAACTAGCCCTTGAGGAGTGGCGCCACTGGCTGGAGGGGACCACTCACCCACTCACCATATTCACAGACCACATAAACCTTGAGTACCTGAATCCCCCGTCAAGCCCAGTAGTCAACATTTTTTACCCAGTTCCAGTTCACCCTTTCTTACTGGCCTGGCTCCAAGAACACTAAAGCAGATGCCTTGTGGCATATGCACACCGCTGGCCCACGAGAGGGCAGCAAGGAGTCCATTCTTCCCCCCTCCTGCTACATGGGTGTCATCGACCGGGAACTGGACTGGGCCATCACTCGCACTCCGCAGCAACAGATTCCCCATACATGTCCCCCAAGCAAGCAGTTCATACCGGCTAAGGTCAATGCAGTCAGCGAGCTCAGTTTCCCAGAACACAGACTACACATCCCAAGATCTTATCACGTTCATAGTCACCTGACTTCTAAACCATGCACACCTGTCACTGATCACCACTGGCACTATATGTTGGACTTTCACACACACACAATCACCGTGAAGTAAACGCTCAGTTTGTTTAGTGCATCTTACTTTACCAAGCCTTCAAGTTCTGTGATCACTGTTGTGTTTTTTTTTTTTTTTTTTTGCTTGCTTCCTGGTTTTAGCCCTGCTTACTGTTTGCTCATCACCTGACCTAAGCTTGTTTTTGACCTTGATCTTGCCTAACGTTTTTGGATTTGTCTGCCTGCCTTTCATTAAAACAACACTTAACTGTAACTGCATCCATCTCAGCCTCTTATCTCATGACACACTGCAGCAAGGTATACATGTTCTTGATATTTGCATCATATTATCATATAGCTTTAACTGCTTACAATGATGACACCACATCAGCTACAAGCTAATTCATCAGAGGCCTACATTTTACAGCATTTATGCACAGACTAACTACTCAGTAGTAATCTAGAATAACTACTGAATATTGCAATTATCTATTATTATTTATTTGTTATTATTTATTATTATTTGTTTACTTCCCATGACCACACACAATATACAGTGCTAATAAGTGTGTGTACAAATGCTCAAAAATGCTAGCAAGGTGCAGGTTCACTTATGGTTGCTTAGTTACAAAGAAGCTAAGTGAGCAGAACTATTCCTGTCAATGGCAATGCAGTTAGCTGATGATATTTTTATTTGCAGTTTGCACATGGGGTCAGTTGGCAATGCTTATTTTCAATATACTCAATTTGTTCATGATTACTGCCATTTTAAAATGCTTCCAAAATATTTCATTCTTCATAAAATACCTAGATGCTTTTCTAAACCACATATTAAGTATTTCTACAGATCAAATCCTATATTTAAAGGATGTAGACACCTCAGGGCTCATGTTCTCACTTGGCTGAAGGTATATCACAATGCACCAAATGAATAAAGCAGCTATATTTATGTTGTGTTACAAAAAACTACATTTAAAAATCAATGCAACTTAAATGAGACAGCTAACAGATTGGGAGAATGGTTGGACAGCTGGTGCATAAATTGCTATCCACAGAATGAATCATAAAATGAGAAGTCAAAAGAAAAGCACAAAACTTACAACTGTTTTCCTAAACTGGAACTGCTACCAGAGCAAGGAGTAGCAGGGTAGCTGCTAAAAACATTTTAAACTCCTGTTTCAGCTCACTAATCAGTGGCCTCAAGTTACATCTCCCTCAGGCTGACCTTGCAAAACTCATTCGGGTGAGCAGGTGCTATTTATAAAAGATGGGGGGAAAAAAGCAATATGTTATACATATTTAAAATTATTTCACTTGTTTTCTTTTAGACTAAACAAATAATGTTTTAGAGGAATTGTTTCAATTCCAGAAATTTCAGAATTTCTCAAGAATTTCCTGCTTACTCATCAGCTCATCATTCTTTCCACATACTTGTATGTAAAAGCCCACAGCCGCTGGTGGAACAGCCCCATTATGGTTTCACACAGACTTCTGAATGAAGACTCCGGCGTCATGGAGCACAGCTGGATGTCCCAGAGGACAGCAGAACAGATGCGCTACGTTCATTATCTATTTCTCTGTTTTCCCTTTCCACATAATCCTCTGAGGAACAGAGTTACATCAACACAAACCTTGGCGACGCGTTAAACAGAGTGCATCGCTTCGGCAACATCCGGGGCTTTTAGTAACCTCTGGAGAACACCTGAACCGAATTAAGGCATATTCACACCGGACAAGAGTTGTTTGTTTGTTTGTTTTTGGTTTTTTTTCCATTTTAACGAGCGCTTCAGGCCACATCGTCTGCGTTAGAGGCGCGTAAAGCTCGAGCTCGCGCGTGAATGAAGCGTAAACTCCACAGGGATGCTTTGCGATGACACAATCACGCTTTCTATACGCTGTCAGCTTTATTTCAAGCCACCACCTACAGGTCATGAGTGCTCAATATAGAAAAGTGTGTACGGTAGGGATATTAATGATTTAAAAAAATAAAAAAAAATCGCATGCACTGTTTTGTTCACTATCTCATGCTACATTTTTTCTTGATGTGTTGTAATTACAGCTGCGCCAACTCCCTGTGTTATACTGACGCAGTTGTACATTTGTACAAAAACCATAGTAACAGTTAATAAGGAGCGCAGTGGTGCCGGTAGCGCGTGCGCAGCGCGTGCGTTCGTGTATTAAACGGAGTCCGGAGTGAATTTCGGGGTTACACAGACAAGCCAACAAGATGAGATACACTTTCCTTAAAAGATGTTACATCTTGAAAAAGGAGCGGAAATATTTTGTTTTTAATATAGTTGTATATACGCATAACTATGCGGTAAATTGTTTTGACATAATGATAAGCTTGTCACGATTTTCCATTAAAATTCTATCCTCAAAAACACCACAGAAACCATTTAGCACTGTGCTAAATCAGGAATAAAAATATCAACCAATAAATCAAGTAGAGTACCTCTTCTACTGTCAGAGCTCTTCTCACAGGAAAGTAAGACTTACATAGGTGGAAAGCAACAGGCAAGAGGAAGCAGACGCTACTCAGAGATGTCATTCTGAAAGGATCCTGAAGGGAAGGAGAAAGAAAGAAAGAAGGGGGGAAAAACCGGCTGCGGTTCTGAGTCGGTGTTTCCACGCACTTTTCCCGCGCTTTCGTGACGGAGGCGCTCTGAGCTCTCCACCTGCAGCGCCCGCGAGACTCCGCTGTGCCATTCGAATCCGCGCGTGCGTCTGTAGTAAAGTGGGCGGGACAGTGGCTACGTCCAAAACCCGCATAGCTACTAGCGCACTAGATAGTAGCCTATGCCAAACTAGTACGCCACCACAGATGCCTACTGATTTGGCGTACTATGTAGTGAGGTAGTAGGCGTATTTACAAGGGCAACTCCGGACGTCAAAGATGCGTCATTACACATATAAATTTGGCGTTAGCTGTGACAGTGCACTTCAGAGTCGTGTTTGGTTGGAGAGAGTAGCTTACAATAGTTCTTATAACCATGTTCAGTCTTGTGGCGGTCTAATTTAAAACATTCACTTTGTTAAATAACTCTTTAGAGGTTAAAATACAGTTTTCAGTGGAGCTCTGGCCAGAGGGTTAGCAGGAATAAGTATTAAGTTTTAGCCTGCTGAAAAGACAAGCACAATGAACACACTGCAATCTGAATGGTTGGTTGAAATTAACCAACTACTTAATTTTAGCTGGTGATGCATTTTCCAACTTTAATCTAAAATGTCAAACGTCTTATCAGACCTCAGATCCATGGTTCTCAATCTGGGGTTCAGAGACTCAATTATTCTTACAGGTGCTGTTTGGAGTCCATCCTTAGAGGCTGCATGACCTCCTGGTACTGGAGGATGCACTGAGCAAGACCGTAAAAGCACTGCAGAGGATGGTGAGAACAGCTCAGAGGATGACACACACACCGCAGGAAATTTACCATACACGCTGTATCAGTAAGACAGCCTAGCTAATAAAAGCCCCCGGTCACCAACATCTCATTCTTCTCCCATCAGAACTATCAGCTTTTCAAGATTCAAGGAGAGTTTCTACCCACAAGCCATCACGTGGCTCAATAACCTCATTAGGAACACTTAAAACATTTAAAATGCAAACGTCTGTTTTACTGTACTATTCTGCACTGTTGGACACTATAACATTGCACATGCTTTTCTACTGTGAATATGTCTGCATTGTTTTGTGTAGTTTTGCAGAACATCATGCAGGTAAGAATTTCATTGTACCTTCTGTGCACATAACAAAATGCTTTGACTTGACCTGACCCCCGGAGTCTTTTTACGTTTCGTTACAGTGGGGTAAATCACAACCAGCTCAGTTATTACACCCATAAATATTGTCAACAGGAATCTAATGACAATTTTAATAGAATGTGTTCTATGGTAGGCAGAAATGTTCAGAAATGTAGAAAAACCCCTCTGGCTGCAAAAAATAGCAAAATACTGTTATATACATTTACATAATGTGCCTAATATTTGAAGAGTTGAATTTAAAAGAAACTAAAAAAGTAATCTGTAATTAGGAGGATCAGTGTTTTGCTCCAAAAAGTTTGAGAAGCCTTGCTTATATCATAGCTTCATGAGCTGGATCAGGCGTGTTAGGAGCAGTAAAAGGTTCTGTAGAATGCAGGGCCTCCATTAAAAAAAGCATTTCCATTAAAGGCAATGCTGATAATGTCCCATGTTTTGAGGGTGAAAACACAGTTGGATAACCTCAACCCTACAATTAATGGCAGGTATCCAATGATACAGTCCACATATTGATCCTTCATACAGATGTTCGCAAAGTGGCCGGCACATCACATAGATATTTCCACTTCTATTCAAGGCAATTATCTTGTAATACAAAATGAATATTTATTTTCAGTCAGTACAAAAAGAAATCTGATGTCAAGCCTAGCACTCAAGACTTATTCAATATCTGAACAGACAGCACTATGATCAATGTACTGCAGCTGAGCATCTTGAAAGACCAGTGGTCCATGGTTGTTAGCCATTTCTTCATCAGTCTTTGGATCAAACAGTCTGGCTTGAAAGAATCGAGCAATGACGCAAGCCGTGATTCAGAAACTGGGGCTAAGAAGCACCCTATATCACTTCTTTCGGCAATATAATTCTCGTCAGAAGAGTAGTTGTGAGTAAGCCAGCTGCACGCACATGGTAAAAGGGAAGAAAATAAAGTGTCAGGGAATCAAATGCTGTGTGGTGGAAATATGGTTTTGATAATTAGCTATTAGCTTACCACCTTCAGAGAACTGGGGGTATTCCAGACTGTGACTTTAACAAGTCCGAAATGATAACTTGAACTCTGAGCTGAGAGTGAACCTGACACGACATATCCAGAGACACTGGTTTGCAGAACATAGGATTAGGATTTCCATGATCAAGGTTGATCAACTGTGAGTATGCTGACCATAAAAAAAGTATTTTCACAGTGAACATCTTAAACATTTTGGTCTCAAGGTGAACCAATTGTATGAGGATTTGAATTACTCCATAAATTACTCCTCATAAAATTACTAGTTTTAGCCACTTTGGTTATTGTAGATTGCATCTGTGCTAAATCTGCCAGGTCTGTGGTCAGGAAGTTGGGAGTATTCTTCCTCTGGTTCATGGTATGATATAACAGTGTGTTGCTGTGCCAGTGTTCTGTAGGAACACACACATCACAATGATATTACCTCCTCTTTAGGGTGACCCTGACTCCCACATAGGCACTGAAGATATATATAATCATCTCAACCTTGACTCTAGTCTTGCACTAGGGCAGATTCAGACTCAATGGAGGGTCAATACATAAGGTAGACAGAGCTCACTCTGTGTCCAAAAAGAAAGGATTCATATTGTACTATAAGGTACATACAGTAGACTTTGGAAATTTGTTGTGCAATGTGCAGTCATTATAAATCGCTGAGACAAATGCATAGATTGGGCTTGGCAAATTGCCTCCAGTAGTAATGACATAGGTGAGCTCACATCACCCAGCCCTATTAATTAAGTGAAAAGTGGCCTACTGAATTGCACTATATTGTAAAATTAGGCTTTGAACTGGAAGGCAATATTGTAGTATTACCTACACATGAATGATGTAGGAAGATTTCCCTTTCAGATAATGGCATTCCTTTACATTTGAAAATACTCATATGAAGCATTAAATTCTCCACTGCCTGGAAAAATTTTGTCTGCATGCGGTGTTCGGGGGAAAATAATACATGGATAAATAATAAATGGACAACAGAAATCTATCATGATTAGATAATGTAATACACGTCATATATAATCATGTAAAACAAATGTATTTTTATAAAACGATTGTAAGAACAACTGTCAAGTGCAAGTTGAGCCAATTTCTGAAGCTTAAAGCATGATTCAGTTAAACATGCTACCAAGTACGTTAGCTTGACATCCAGTGTTGATAGTAAATGATTTAAACTCACCCTGATCTCCATTTCCAGGGTTTTTTTTTTTTTTTTTTTTAACTCTGTGTCATAAGAATAGAGTTAGCAGATAAACTCACTTTCTGCAGTCACCCCCAGTTCATAGATTATTTACAACATGGTCATAACCAGGTATGTTTCCATCAATCAGAACAAAATGGTTCTATTGCTGACAGCGGAAAACAGATATCTTGGCTTCTTTACTATTCCATTTTGATGGAAGATAAGTCACATTTAATCAGTTCAAGGTAAAATGAACAATCAAACTGAACATGTAACTGAACAAAGTATTTTCTTTTTTTTATTCCAAAACATCTAGGGTAAAAGAAGTAGATGTAAAATATACAACATAAATCAAGCACAAGGAACAAAATCCAAAACAAGGAAAAAGGAAAAACTTACAGATGATTCATATTTGTCATAAATGAAACAAGAGCTAGATCTTAAATGCGAACTTGGAAAAACAAGTCGTTTCATAGCGCATTTATGTGCAAGGTTCTGACATTCATGTCTGTATGATTCTGATGCGTAACCCTGATCAGTATCCAACTCAAACAGTACTCAAGAACATCAAAACTATCTGATTATTTTACACTGCATTTACCTGCCTACAGCTCTGGTACACGATGAAGGTTAGTTTTAGCTGAAGACTTGCACAGAAACAAACTACTCAACCACAAAGCACCTGTTTAAGAAATGAAAGGTGAAAGAGCTAAACATATAAATGAATTTTGGGGGGGATAAAATGAGAATGCAGGTCTTTGGGTGCTGGTATATCTGACACCCAACACTAATGGGAATTGACAAGCTTGTGGAAACAGGTATCTTATACTGAATATACACGCAGCTCTTCTCAGCAGCATGCAAGCATTCTCAGCTTAGCATATCCCTATTAGTTACCCCCAATGCTTGTGTGTTTTAGTAATATAACAGCAGTTATCTATGGTGATTTAAGCACTTAAACAGTACAAGTAACAATAATGAAGGACCTGAATGGCAAATTAAAAAAAAAAAAGAAAGAAAGAAAAGAAAAAAAGCTGCTACATGCAAATCAAAAATGAAAAGTCTGCAGTCTGCTGTGTGGTCATAAATGTGCCCCAACAATAGTCATCTAATTAGATTTTTTTTTTTTTTTTTTTTTAAACACATCGGTCACATAAAATATTTTTCATATTGGGGGAAAAACCCAACTACTACCAAATCTTTTAACGAAAATAATTCAGGAAACCATCTGGCTGCCCAGATGCATTTCTATCCCTCCCCAATAGCAAAAAGATAAATGTTTAAGGAGCAGACATTCAGCTCGCACATAAAGCTCTACGGCCCATCTGGTGGGGATCCAGAAGCAGATTACTCATGTCTAATAAGGCACTTTCTGTAAATGTGTCCTTGCTCTAATGAGAACATGACCAAACAAATTCCTGTGTACCGTCACACTGCATTTCTGCCTTTCTTTCAGTTTCATCATAGATATTTTTTTTTGTTTTGTTTCAAACTGAGCAGAACTAAACCAAGCTTCTGGTTTCAGCCAGTTTGCCCAACAACATTCAAGCAAAAGTTGGCAGAAATAAATCTGAGATAGAAGCAAGGGAAACAGTGCTTCTCAACAGGGCTGGGGAGAAAAGAAAAAAGACAAGCAAATAAACAGACAGATATAAATGCAGATGGAAGCCATATAAATTCCTGCCCCTGAAGACCCAACAGGAGCACTACACTTTTATAAAGTCAACCAACTCTCAGTGTAACAACTAAGAGCTTTTACATAAACCAAACTAAGCACTCCTTTTTGGCATATAAAGTCCTTTAATGTGATGGATGTGAACTTTCACTGTTTGTAGACTAATCAGATGCGCATGTTTCATGAGTCCAGCAGCTTAATGCGGGGTATATTCAGATGTTGTAGCTTCTCCTGAAAAGTATAATTATTTACTGACTACAGAAACGAGTTCTTTAACACAAAATCAAGGGCTGAGTTTCACATCGCAAGAATGATAGCACAAAAAAATCCTTTGTCTCAGCATGAAGCAGTCCAAACTATTTCCTTATTATTAGAAACAATAAAAGACCCAACAGCAAAAATGGCTCAAGAATGTCACATACTATATCTACTATATCTCAGAGGGCTTGATGGGAAATGTAGTGCTCTCGTAAAGCAAATTACAGTGTCTCTGTCTGGACTACAACTCCCATCACGCAACCCGCTGAGGATCATTTGTGCTACTGAGCAAAGCATAGTGAGCTGTACAGGCAAGGCAAGGGAGGGGGGCAGGGTGGGAGTGCGTGAAAGTCGATAAGACTGCAGATGGGCAAGTGGAGGGCGGAGAGGGAGTGTGTTAGTGGTTAACAAGCCCCTGCAGCATCATCAGGAGGCGGCGGGCACGCTTGCTCAGGGAGCTGTGAGGGTCCTGCTGCAGGAACTGGAACAGCTTCTGACGCACTTGTGACAGCACGGCACTCATGTGGTCCCTGGTGACTGGGTCACCATGATCTAGGTTCATCACCGCATCCTCCAGATAGCTGCACACGCAGAGAGAGGAAGAGGCCCAGTTATATCACAAATAACATCATTGCCCTCCACACACACACACACACACACACACACACACACACACTACTATCTTTGTGAGGACCTTAATTATTAATACACCTTAACTACAGTAACCAAAAGAAAACCTTTTGGCGATTTTAGTTTTTTTTTTTAAATAAAAGCTGCTGTTTTGGTTATTTAAAAAAAAAAAAAAAAAAAGCAGTTTCCCTCATGGGGAAATGGGCAGTTTTCCCCACAAGGTCAAATTTGTCAGATATTCCTATAATCCTTTACATACAAATGATATTTGGTCCCCATCAAGATATAAAAACACACATACCCGTCCGTGCTGGGAAGCACTTCAACACACACTTTAAACATAACATGAATTTTAAACATAACACGAAAGCAACACACTTTGCTTCCATTTATCACTCCAGGCGAAACAGCTCAGTAAAAATAAACATTTAGAAAACAAAAGTCATGTAAGGAAGAGGAATAGTTGCACTCAAATGAGAAATACATCAGGCAAAGGACTTACGCACACTGAATGAAAATCAGACCACAAAGGTCTATCAAAATAAAAGCGCTGATCTTTGCGCTTTTTCACTATGCAACTTTAAAATAATAAATATCTTCTGATAGACCTTTGTGGTCTGGTTTTCATTCAGTGTACAGACAGCCTTTGCCTTGGATTTTGAAGACAAAAGTCATTACATGGTGATAGAAGATTACAGCAAACAAGAATTTTGTCTCCTAGATGATTGCTACTGATGTTACGATCATCAGCAATATGAGCAGGGACAAAAAATAAAACAAGTTTAAAAAAAAAAAAGGTCAGTTTTGATTTCAGGTTGTCTTTAAATTCACTGTAATTCAAACCGAAAGTATACTGTGAATGTCCACTGATTTACAGCATGTTTTTTTTCCCTCTTAGAGCTCCTTTAATCTCTGCTTTTCAGATCGTTATTAGAGTGCTTTGAAGCGTAATCGCATTACACTGGAGAGGCCCTGAGAATGTACTCCAGCAATTAATATTGAATTAGAAAAGCAGTGATCTTTGATATGTCCTTATTCTCTCTCATATACACACACGCGCGCGCGCGCACACAGACACTGCAGCTGCCTTAGCACCGAAACCAGCCTGTAACTGTTGTACTTACACAATTTACTGCTTTGTAAAAGCCAATATGGGACAAAACTTATTTTCCCGTCTCCCCAGACAGGCAGCGTTTGATAAAACCCGGTGAAGGATTAGTAAAAATGCCAGCTGTCTGAATGGGAAAAAAAAAAAATTCACCATCTGCCTTAAAAGCTACACTGGGTGCTACAGTGGCTCCACCCTTTCACTGCATGTTATTTAGAAGTCCCATGAATTACCTGACAAGCGCTAATTAACATTAAAGCAAAGATTTAAAAAATGCCAGGTATTCCCAGTGTTGAATGGCATGCCCTTTTCCAGATGGCCAAGTTCAGAGGCTCTGTTTCAGACTGTTCTCATTGCATCTGCACAACCTGCTGCAGTGTGTTAAAATCCTGGCTGCTGTGTACTCAAAAGCGATGCTCAGGCTTAAAGGTTTTTAGTCCCTCCTGTTGTGGGAATGATGCTTGGTGGTTCTCTTCAGTCTCTCTTATGCAGGAGGTGATGTAATTAAATAACTTATAGTATAAATGCTACTTACAGAAGAACATGTCTAGGGCTTCTGATGTGAGTATTTTTTTTTTAATCATTGTTCGTCATCTGTGCACTTTAGTATGTGTTTGGCAGAACAAAATGCATTAGACACAAGCCAGATAAATATACACACTAGGGCAAGCTAATGTTCCAAATGACTCACTCTTAACAGAGTCTGCTATTCACTAACAGGTTATCATGAGTTCTCTCACTAAACAGACTAAACTGACTCTTTTTCTTTCATTTTCAACCACAAAAAAACTAGACACTGTATTTTAAGCACATGTAATATTTAGCTCCTAACCACATTGGCTCCTGAATATCTAAAGTGGGATCCAAAAGTCTAAGACCACATTGAAAATCTCAGATTTTTTCTTTCCATTTAAAATTGGAATTAAACAGAAGGTTTTAGAATTTTGAAATATTTAAAACAAAGAAAGTACATGTTCAAAACCTTGCATATTTAAAATTCAAGATTCTGCACTATTTCTAGGGCCCTATTTAAATGTAAGCAAATCTGTGATATTGACCATGTTAACTGCTTTGTACAAAAGGTCAGCTTCTCCTCATGCCTGATCTCTTCTACTGAAGCAAGTGTTCAGACGATGCTCCAATAGGTTTGATCAAAAATGGATCATAAGATTATACACAAACTTGTGGAGTCCATGTCAGGTCGAGTGCTCACTGTCATTAAGGCAAAAAGGGGACAAACCGAAACTCTGAAATTCATTTAAATATTGCAAAGATTCTACTTTTCACTCAAGTTGTTGTCAGTCATATAATTTGTAATGTAACTTTTGGACCCCACTGTATGTCTACTGAGATTGCAGTACTGCCCTCCTGTGCATACATGCTAGAAAGTGTTGCACAATGTAATGCATGACCATATGGACAATATCACGCAGCAGCATTTGTGAGTAAAACTCAGAGGTGGCCTTAGAGATCACAGCTTTTTAAGAGCAATAAAGGGACTTGGCAGTGTGTGAGTGGAACATTAGGCTATGACTAGAGTGAGGCCGGTCGTTCTCCCATCGCACATATATCTAGCCTAGGCTTGCCTGGAGCTGGAGAGAGCATTAATGAGCTTAGACACATACAACAGCTCAACACAGCCAAGTGGCGCTCAGTTCAAGGTCGTTGCCAGATGAAACTGCCAGGCAGAGGGGAAAACTACAGCTTTATCTCAGAAAATCTGGTTGTAATCACCATTAAATGGGGAGGTTACTTTGGCCTCACATATCCAAGCTTACAGAGTTTTTGAGACGCCCATTAAATTGATGTTTCTCCCTGGCAGGGTGTGCACAATTTCAGAAATTCATGTGTCGCAACACCTGTGAGTAACTGACCAGACTGTATGTTTGGCAGGAAAAAGAACTAGCACTGCATTTAGAGACTGACCTGATCTTGAGGTCGGTGCGTGTAACCAGGTTGGTGGAGAGCTGCTGGATGAGCGAGAGCAGCACGGCCTGGTGCAGGGGACAGGGGCTCTGGCCAAACACCTGCTGAGAGTCCACTGTCTCGCACACATACAGTACCAGGTTCAGATCAGCTGCAGATAAGGCCTGGAGAAATATCATTGTTCACTGTTCATCATTCAGGAAGAAGTTAAATCGTGTTTTGTGACTTAAAAGGTCTGAACAAAACCCAGAAATGAACTAATGATTAACAGAGTTTGTGAAAACGTAAAGTCAAAGTGAAAACGTAAAGAAAGATTCAACATAAATTAGGTTCATTCAAAGGGTAAAAATAGGTGAAAACACAGATATAGTGTTGCAACAGAGCATATATTTAAAATTACTTAGTAAATTTGTTGAGGAAATTTATAATTTGAACAACAAAAGAAGTTTGCGCTGAAGTGGAGGTGCTGCCGACAATTAGGGCAAGCAAAAATAGCGAAAAGCAAGTAGAATTTTTTTAAAAGTAGTATTTCAAAGAAAACTAAAAATTAATGGCATAAACTCTAACATTACTGGTTACTAACATGGCTGTGCATCTGGCAATGTTTTAGTTTTTATGAATTAGCACCAGCATGTACTCATAAAAAGGGCTATAAAAATACTATTGTTTATGTATTATTACAATGTTATTGTATTATTAGTATTATTAAACTGAAAAGCCTTACTAATAATTACACCTTTCATGTAATGGAAAAAATGTATGCACTTCAGACACGATTAACCCTAAAACCACACAGAAAATGAGTATCACAACCATGTATATACATCGATCAGCCAGAACATTAAAACCACTGACAGGTGAAGAGAATAACTTTGATTATCTCGTTACAATGGCACATGTCATGGGGTGGGATATATTAGACAGCAAGTGAACAGTCAGTTCTGAAAGATGACTGGGTCAGAGCATCTCCAAAACAGCAGGACTTGTGGGATGTTCCTGATATGCAGTGGTTAGTACCTACCAAAAGTGGTCCGAGGAAGGACAACTGGTGAACTAGCGACAGAGTCATGGACGCCCAAGGCTCAATGATGCACGTGGGGAGTGAAGGCTAGTCCGTCTGGTCTGATCCCACAGAAGAGCTATTATAGCAGAAATTGCTGAAAAGTTAAAGCTGGCTATGATAGAAAGGTGTCAGAACACAGAGTGCATCGCAGCTTGTGGCATACGGGGCTGCGTAGCTGCAGACCGGTCAGAGTGCCCATGCTGGACAGTGTGATGTTCTGGGCAAAGGGAAAACTTGGGTCCTGGGATTCATGTGGATGTTACTTTGATACGTACAAACTACCTAAACATTGTTGCAGACCAGGTACACCCCTTCATGGCAACGGTATTCACTAATAGCAGTGGCCTCTTTCAGCAGGAGAATGTGCCCTACCACACTGTAAAAGAGCTCAAGGTGTTGATCTGGTCTCCAAATTCCCCAGATCTCAATCCTGTTGAGCATCTGTGGGATGTGCTGGCCAAACCACCTTGCAATTTACAGGACTTAAAGGATCTGTTGCTAAAGTCTTGGTACCAGATACCACAGCACACCTTCAGAGGTCTTGTGGAGTCGATGCCTCGACGAGTCAGAGCTGTTTTGGCAGCACAAGGGGGACCTACACAATATTAGGCAGGTGGTTTTAATGTTACGGCTGATTGGTGTATGTGTGTGTGTGTGTGTGTGTGTGTGTGTGTGTGTGTGTGTGTGTGTGTGTAAGAATGTGCATGACATAACCCTGACCTGCTGGAAAGCCTCGTTGAGCTGGCCCTGTTGCAGCAGCTGCAGGATGCTGGCCTGCTGCGCCTGGAAGTCGAGGTGGGCAGTGGGGACGGGTGTGCTGGCCGCTGAGCGCATGGCCTGCATGATGCTGGATGTGACAACTGCCTGCTGCTCCTTCATGGCCTGGCTCACCTCGCCCTTCACAATGCGCTGCACCTGGCTCAGGATCGAATCCTGCAGACTGCAGAGCACACAGTATTGGGCTGAAGAACATTAGAGCACGATGAATAATGGTAGAACAGTAATGGTGAACAATGGTTACACCCAGTGAGGGTAGAACAAATCAGTTAAACTGTTAAATTAAAGAACTGTTACAGGTATATTTTAAGCAAGTGATGACAACACTAACTGGTATTGTCACTATGATTCAATGCTAGTCACTGCAGCAGTGTAATGTTCATAAAAAAAACTGGGTTTGCTGCTGGAAATCCCAATTTCTTCACAATACAAAGAACACAGAGTGAACCAGGACTAAAATCATTTAGCAAAAATGATTAACTGATGCAAATAACACTGGTTTAAACACGATCAATTCAGTACATTACATACAAACTGACAGCCCTTGACAGCCCAGACATTCTCTCAGCAGAATAAAGCAAGTTTAGCATTTACAGCAGAAAAATCACACTGATTTACATTCTGTAATGGCTCCAGATGGAATCTCTGCTTTACTATTCATAAGCCTAATGCTGTAATTACTTAAAGCTGTGCTAGTTGAATACTAAAACAAATTAGTACCAAGCTACTATTGCGGATTGTTTTGAATGCCACCAGAGTACAAATACTAAGAGGGGAGGATTTGGACATGTGCGTGAAACCCAGATATATTACATAAGGCAAAATTGTGTGAAAGCCAAACAGGCTTTACCGGCAAAAATTAAACCCAGGCTTAAACTTCTGCATATAAGTGTGTGTGCTTCGCCTTAAGGATCAAGTCAATCAAGATATTCATGAGAAGGGAAGAAATCTCAAAGTGCACTCCTAAGACATACGCTTCACTGGAATTTTAATGAGAGTTGATTTCTGAGTGATCAATTTTCTTACTTTCCCACAATCATGTGGAGTTGGTGCTGAACCTCAGAGCGCACACTTGCTGCTACTGTGGTGGCCAGCTGGTCTTGGGAAGTCTGCAATGAATCAATCATCTGCTGCAGCTGACCAATTACAGGGTCTCGAGCATCTTGCTCACGCTGCTTCCTGTTTTTGACATGCGTCTCCAGCTGCTGAATGTCTGTTGGGAGTAAGAGAGATTAGTAATATCATCTTGGGTCATTGCAATCTGCTGAGGTTATAATGCCACTACTAGCTCCATTTATAGGACAAAAAACATCTTGTATAATGTTTCTGAATAGAGGATTTCAGATGCATGACACAATCAGTTTGATTCCCTGATATACTGATTACATTTCCATAACCGTCAAATCCAAAGCGGAATAATGAGGGGGTCATGTAATCTTTTCTAGCATCTACATCTTAACTAAGACAGATGAGTGGCAATATTAACTTGAGAAAAGAGCATCAGGAAAAACATTATTAATGTGCAAAGGGGTGGGGCTTCCCTGGGGGTTAACATTGGAGCATTCGAAACACTTGTTCAAAACAACTGTCAGTCATTCCAGATTCATATGTGTATTGGCTCATCTGATGTATTTATTGGGGGGAAAAAAGGAGGACGCTCTCAGTGTATTTATGAGTGATAACTTGTAGCAGCGTTCTCTGTTGTTAAAATGTGGAGCTGCTACTCAAAATGTGCAGGCGTTCCTGTGTTAGAGATGTCTTTCTGTAGCAGGGTTTAGTGTTGGTGACGCTTACACTCATTGGTTCCTTGTTTAAAGCTGTCATTTATCTGCTGAAACATGGACTGGCATCCACGCTCAAATACAGGGAGCACAATGCTTTGGAAGGCGTCTTTGTAGGCTGCCTGGATAGGACCCTGCATGGCTTCGGCTGCGGCTCGGCCGATGGCATCAGTAGTGTTCTGCAAAAATATATATAAATTTTAAAAAAATAATAATTTAAAAACAACACAGTGCAAAAGGGTGAAATTGTGAGGTTTTAACCATGTGGAGTAGGTACTCTTATTGGCCCAAAAAGAAAAAATAAAAAAATATATATATATATATATATATATATATATATATATATATATATATATATA